>JARGCV010000402.1:0-2500 GCA_034064705.1 Bothrops alternatus | reverse complement strand
AAGGAGAAACTTCCTGACAGTGAGAACAATTAACCAGTGGAACAACCTGCCTCCAGAAGCGGTGAATGCTCCAACACTGGAAGTTTTTAAGAAGAGACTGGACAGTCATTTGTCCGAAATGGTATAGGGTTTCCTACCTGAGCAGGGGGTTGGACTAGATGACTCTCCAAGGTCCGTTCCAACTTTATTATTATTAATATTATTATTATTATTATTAATTATTATTATTATTATTATTTTATTATTATTATTATTATTATTATTATTATTATTATTATTATTATTATTATTATTAATAATAATAATAATAATAATAAAAATAATAATAATAATAAATAATAATAATAATAATAAACCCATCCCTATTCCAGACACCTGACTTGCATTTGCAATTGTGCTGCCAGAACCAAGCAAACATCAGAGTTCTGAATGCACAAAGGATCAAGGCTGAATTTGTTTTAATTTTATTCAACATTAATTAAAGCCAATCTTGCTAATAAGATTCCTTTCCAGGCATGTATTTAATCATTTGCCCTCTTTTGTTGTTGTATAAAAAAAAATCACAATTAGGCAATAATTTCTGGAGGTCTCTAGAAGCTGCCTTGAAGTCTGTGGGGGAGTTGCAGGCAGCACTGAGTGTTTGGTTGAATAACTCTGCACGATACCAGAAGACTTTGTGAGAGAAACGTTACACAAGGCATCACATTCACATGTAGGACCTCCATTTTTTTTTAATTATCAGGAAGTCAGAACAGTGTTTCTATGCTTGTTGTTGGCTATGCTGTAGGAAAGAGGAAAACACAGAATTCTACATCTGAATTGATTGCATTTGTAACAGAGATATAGGCAATTCATTACTTCCTTTTTTAAAAAAACAAAGAAACATCATCTTTGTTTGTTTGTTTGTTTGTTTGCTGAGTATATTTTTCCTATTCCTTCCCAAGATGATTTCCTTTTAAATCTGAGAAGAAGAAAGAAAGAAAGAAAGAAAGAAAGAAAGAAAGAAAGAAAGAAAGAAAGAAAGAAAGAAAGAAAGAAAGAAAGAAAGTGGACGTGACTGTATTTGTAACTGAGTTATAGTCATTCATTTATTTGTTTTACAAAGTAACACCCCCTTTGTTTATTTATTGAGTATATTCTTTCTATTCCTTCCCAAGATGATTTCTTTTTAAATCTTGAGAAAGAAAAGAAAGAAAGGAGGAAGGAAGGAAGGAAGGAAGGAAGGAAGGAGGAAGGAAGGAAGGAAGGAAGGAAGGAGAGGAAAGGAAAGGAAAGGAAAGGAAAGGAAAGGAAAGGAAAGGAAAGGAAAGGAAGGAAGGAAGGAAGGGAAGGAAGGAAGGAAGGAAGGAAGGAAGGACGGGAGGGAGGGAGGGAGGGAAAAAAGGAAGGAAGGGAAAGGGAAAGGAAAGAAATGAAGGAAAGGAAAGGAAAGGAAGGAAGGAAGGAAGGAAGGAAGGAAGGAAGGAAGGAAGGAAGGAAGGAAGGAAGGGAAAGATCTGAAGCAAAATTAGATCATCCCCATATTTAAGTTTACCGTAAGCATTTGAAAAATAACACCACTTCTTTAATCCATTGCTGGCATCCTAGTCTCATTTAATATAAAGTTATGAAACCCATGAAGATTATCCCTGAACTCATTACTTTAACAGTTGAGAGCATAGATCATGTCTAAGTGACTCTCCTTCCTTGTGAACTCTCCACAAGATAATTATTCATAAAACCTGACAGATGCTTTTTTCATCACCAGCAGAATTGATAAAAAAAAAAAACCCAGTTTAGTCAGTGGTTAAAATGACCGACTACAAACCAGGAGGCATTTTACTGTTCACTTGGAAAAACAGGCAGTCTCCCTTTTTCAGCCTAACCCACCAACAGAGTTGTTGCTTTGTGGAAAATAAGGAGAAGGACCATTACGAGGGCTGCCTCTAAATTACACTAAAAATAAAGTGGGATATTGAATAGAACGAATGAACGAACGAACAAACAACAAATGAACAATGAATGAAATGAAATGAATGAAATGTTTTACAGACGAAATGGAAACTAGATTCCCTTTATTACCAGCCATTGTGCAGGTTGAAATTGGAATCACAACAATTGGAACACTTACCAAAAAAAAGTTTCACAAGGTAAACAGCCTCCAGGCTGAATGTAGAAACCAGTATGAGTCATTTCAAGGCATCTGTTTTGGAACTGAACACACACACACACACACACACACACACACACACACACCATCTGAAATAAAAGATCCAAATCAACTTTCCATGATACATATATTGACATCTTTCTTTCTTTCTATCTATCTACTCTATCTATCTATCTATCTATCTATCTATCTATCTATCTATCTATCTATCTATCTATCTATCTATCTATATGTATCTAACATATAGATATGTAAATATGTAATATTTACATATATACCTATATTTATATCTATATTACATATTTACATAAATATATTACATATTTATATCTGTATTACATATTTACATAT
>JARGCV010000401.1:632500-667500 GCA_034064705.1 Bothrops alternatus | reverse complement strand
TCTAACTATCTACCTATCTATCTCTATCTATAAACATATACACACACACACCACCCTCTTTTCTCCCTCCCCTTCCCTACCATTGGTCAACCGGGTTGGGGGGGGAGGACCCCGGGATTATAAAGCCCCATTTGTCTTTGTGGGGCAGCAGAGGATGGATGAAATGTGTGCCTTCCAACTTATCAGCTCCAGAGCTGGTAAAAAGAGAGCTGAAAGGCCTTGGACCTCCACGTTCTTTCTGGAGAAGAATCAAAGGTCTCTGGAGAGAGAAGGGAACATAATGGAGTGACCTTCAGCTAATAAAGACTACCGGAGTCCAGGGGAAGCTTGGGGAATATTGACAAAAGTTCATTTTTACCATGGCCTGGCAACCATGATCAATTTAGAGAGCCAGGAGCTGCAGGTTCCCCCCCCCCTCCACCCTTGCAGAGGGAGGGAAAGAGAGCTGCAAAAAACCCCATTTATTCCTTTCTCCTTCACACTTGCCCACACTAATACAAGGTCATTCAAATACGGGGTGCACCAATTCTGCCCTGGGCCCTCCTTCCTTTTCTGCTCGCCCTGAAGCACCTCGTAACAGCAGCTCCGTTGTCATAGTTGTCCCCTTTGTTGTTCCTGTCTTATTTTTTGCAGAGAAATACGCAAGCCCGTTTGCGTATGTATGCTGCAAAGCTCAGAAAGTCGCAGTTGGCAAAGCTTCGGTTTAAAAGGGGCTGGGAAAAGGAAGGGAACGCGAATTTTGCACGGCACAACTTTTAAAGGGTGCCCAAGCAACCCATGAGCATCAGTGTACACTACAACAAGAAGGGTAGTGGATTTTTTTTTTTTGGTATGATTCCCAGATTATTGGCACAAAGTTTAAAAGGGGTGTTGTCTTACCTGAACGCCTTTTCTCAGCACGGAGATGGAGAATCCACCAAAGGGTTAAGACTGTGTTCCTGCTCAATCAGATCAAGTCAGCCAAAGTTGGCACGCCTCTCCTGGGCTAGAGGATCCCGGACCAGCTTCCCTCAGAGGTTCGTACTGCTTCCTCCCTCCTAGCTTTCCGGAAAGGGCTGAAGACACATCTATGCCGACAGGCTTGGGGCATATGAGCTGTGCTCTGCCCCTCGGCCCTAAGAGTGTCCCGCCATCAGCGGCTGTGAATTGATTGTGTTTGTATGTGGTATGAGTGTGGTTAATTTTAAAATTGTTGTTGTATCCTGTTGTGAGCCGCCCTGGGTCTTCGGAGAAGGGCGGCATATAAATGTGAATATTAAAATTAAATTAAATTAAATTAAATTAAATTAAATGTCTATGATGGCCCCTAGGTGTAATAGCCTTGTCGTGGGAGACAAGTGACTCTTGGAAAAGTTTACCAAAAACCCGTGACTTTGAAGAAGGTTGATCACCCGTTCTAGATCCGTCAGCGCAGCTTGGCCTGATGATGACTGAATCAGAATGTCGTCCAGGTAACACTGGACTCTGACTGGCGCCATCCAGAGGTGAGCTGTTAGAACCGCTAGGGGCTGAGAGAGATGGGGATGTGGAGATACGCTTCCGTGAGGTCTACGGAATAATAATAGTAAAGTTGGAAGGGACCTTGAAGGTCATCTAGTCCAACCCCCTGCTCAGGCAGGAAACCCTACACCATTTCAGGCAAATGGTTGTCCAGTCTCTTCTTAAAAACGTCCAGTGTTGGAGCATTCACCGCTTCTGGAGGCAGGTGGTTCCACTGGTTAATTGTTCTCACTGTCAGGAAGTATCTCCTTAGTTCTAGGTTGCTTCTCTCCTTGATTTTAGTTTCCATCCGTTGCTTCTTGTCCTGCCTTCAAGCGCTTTGGAGAATAGCTTGACTCCCTCTTCTTTGGGGCAGCCCCCTTATATATTAGAACACTGCTACCGGTATCATGTCCCCCCTCGTCCCTCTCTTCATCAAACTAAGGTTAATAATAACACACGTTACCCAAATGCAGTTGCTAATCCTTAGCTTGGTAGGTCAAATGTTTTGCTTGAAACCTCTACAATTTACTTGATATAATCCTATTCTGGGTAAATGTGAGAATTTCTGCCCTTTGACTTGGGAATTATGCTTAAGATTCCCCCCCCCTTTAACAAACTGTTCAGGTAAAATACAGCCCACCTTACCAACAATACCCCCCCCGTTACAACATCACTTCTGTAAAGCTACAAAATCTCAACTCTCAGGTACATTAAATCCTTGCAAACTTGTCTTCTGCCCTGACTGTGTAGTGTTTCAATGCACAATGGCTCCCTTAAGGAAAAAAAAAAAATACATCGACAAGAAGACAGGTAAAATAACTAAATGAAACTTTCATTACATCATAATTTCTGGGAAGTGAGCAAATCATTTGTGCCATTCTCATTTCTCTGGAACTCCAAACGCAAACAAGGGGAAGAAGCTATGGGGCTGCATGGAATAGGCTTGCAAAACCAATTTATGGCTGAATGCAAGCCAGATCAAATGACTGGATCGTTCTGCGGTAAACAAAAACAAACAAACAAAAAACACCCCATCTGACAAATAGATGTTGAGAAGGAATCTGGCACAAATACACAAGAGGATTTAGAATGATTAGAGCCCTCAGCACTGAAAGCCTGGCTTAACAACAACAACAACAACAACAAACAAGGGCATGACAAAATGGCAACCATGGTGCATTGGAATAACTGCAAGAAATACTGCTTGTCTGCAAGGAAGAACTGGTGGGACCATAAAATAGATAAATAACAGAAAATAAAGAAACTAGAGTGCTGTGGGACTTTAGAATTCAAAGAGACAAGTATCTGCTACACAAGCACACTAGAATTATTAACCGTTGTTGATAAGAAATATAAAAAAGTCTGGATAGTGGACAGGGTGATAGCTGGAGACAGCAGAAAAAAAGAGAAAGAACTGGAGAAGATAACAAAATACAAAGACCTGCAGACAGAAGCAGAATGATGGTTACTAAGGAAAGGAAAAACAGTACTGATACCGTAGTAGTAGGTGACCCGGCATGCAATTTCACAACATCTGGAGCACCATTTGAACACCATCGGCACTGACAAAATCCCCATTAGTCAATTGCAAAAGGCAGCCTGACTTGGAGCAGCTTACATCTTTTGCAAGGATACTTTTAACAACTTCAAACAACAACATCGGCCTTGCATTGTAATGAACGAGGACAGACCTTCCAATTTTGCAGCTACTAAGATTGTTGGCAGAGCAGGGACAAAAATAGCCAGGGAAATGATTGAGGCCTGGAAAGTACTCAGCCAATGACTTTATTGCTGGCCATCAACACTCCGGATCAACAACTACTACACATAATAGTTCAAAGCACACATTCTGCTGTGATTGGATCCTGCAAAAACCTCTGCCTATCCCACGTGCCTGGGAAAATACGGGGACAAAAATGCCAAATCCACTCTGAACATCTGACTATCCGTGTAATCAACTCTACTGCTTCCACAAGAAGCAACACAACTTCATCGCTCGTCCCCGTAATGAAATAATGATACATTGAGAGCATAATGAAGGGTTGATAATTTCCTGTTTTCCACCAAGAGTTATTGGAATGCAATGGCCCACAAAGCTAATAAATAAAGTCATTTTTTAAAAAAAAAAAGAAAAGAAAAAGCTGAGCAATTAAGCTTTATTATTTGTTTTTCTTGCTGGTTATTGCTTTTGAAAATATGCGGTTCCCAGTAAAGGTGGCACGATGCATTGCGTGATAAGTCGCAGCGGCCAATTCAACAGTGAGTTTGTTGTCTACTTCTGAGATTTATTTTTTTTTTAAAATTTTTCAGGCTATCAAGGAGACACAGACGATAAACCTGAAGATCTGCCTAGTCAGGTGAAATAGAAATAAGAAGGTGTAATCTGCCAGCAAATACCTCCCGCCGTCCGGTACGCTCCCACAGAGTCGGTCTCCTCAGGGTGCCGTCGGGGACCCCCAGGGGGAGGGCCTTCTCTGTGGGAGCTCCAACGCTTTGGAACGAGCTCCCCTCTGAACTCTGTACGTTGACGGAATTGCGTTCCTTCCGTCGAGAATTAAAGACATATTTATTTCGACAAGCCGGCCTGGGATAGTAGCTCCAGTTCCAACAAGGCCATAACAATTTTAAATTTTAAATATTTAAATTGTTTAATACTATTTTAATTAATTGTTAGATGCTATGAATGATGGGGGGGACTGATGTTAGTGGAAAGAATCGGGTTGAATGGATGGTTAGTTTATTGTTTTTAATGTGTTTAGTTTAAAGAGTGGGAGGGATAAATTGGTCTTATGGATGAAGTTGTGGCTGAGTGGAATGAATGTGATGAACTGGCTAGCCTGCCTGGCATGGCAGAGGCGGAGGGGAGGGGAGACGCTGGCTCTGGGGTGATAGAGGGCCAAAGTATACCGGTCTTGCTGGGGAGAGGCAGATATGGGGGGAGCCATAGGGTAGGCCATTCTCGGGGAACAAGAGCTCGCTGTCTAAAAGCGATCCCTTGCTCCGACCCTGTGAGTTCAACCCGAAGTACTGGTAATGGGCGAAATCCGGACCCTGGGCTCAGGTTGTTGCTGCTCAATGCCAGGTCGGTTGTAAATAAAGCTCCCCTCATCCATGATCTTCTCCTGGATGAGGAGGCCGACCTCGCATGTGTTACCGAGACCTGGCTGGGCACGGAGGGAGGAGTTCCTCTCTCTGAGATGTGTCCAGCCGGGTTTCAGGTATGGCACCAGCCACGACCCCAGGGAAGGGGGGGAGGAGTGGCTATTATAGCCAAGAAGACTTTTAGCCTACGCAGGCTCGCTGTTTCTGAGATTGCGGGTTGTGAGTTGCTCCTTGTGAAGTTGGACCTAGGGGTTCAGGTGGGCTTGTTGCTCACGTACCTGCCTCCCAGCTGCGTGTCAACAGCCCTGCCTGCGCTACTTGAGGGGGTTGCTGGGCTGGCGGTTGAGTTTCCCAGGCTTATTGTCTTGGGGGACTTAAACCTTCCATCGCTCGGCGGATCCTCTGGGTTGGCGCAGGAGTTCATGGCCACCATGGCAACCATGAACCTGACTCAAGTAGTTCAGGGACCGACTCACGAGAGGGGACACACTCCCGACATGGTATTCCTCTCAGAACAGTTGAGTAATGATCTGAATTTAAGGGGCTTAGATATCTTGCCTATGTCATGGTCAGACCATTTTCTGTTACGGCTTGTTTTCAAGGCTCCAATCCTCCCCTGCAGGGAGGCGGAACCGATTAGGTGGTTCCGCCCCAGACGTCTGATGGACCCAGAGAGTTTTCAGAGGACGCTTGGGGAAATACCGGATTCTCTCATTCTCGGTTCGGCAGAGTCCCTGGTTACGGCCTGGAATATGGCTGTGAAGGGGGCTCTTGACCGGATCGCGCCGCTGCGACCTCTCTGTGGTAGCAGACCCAGGAGATCTCCTTGGTTCACTGAGGAACTCAGGGGGATGAAGCGCCAGAAGAGACGTCTAGAGAAGCGATGGAGGAAAAGTAAATCCGTATCTGACCGAACACTTTTAAGATCTTATATCAAGACTTATCAGGTGGCGCTCAAGGCGGCAAGATGCGCGTATCATTCCGCCTTGATTGCATCTGCGGAATCCCGCCCAGCCGCCCTGTTTAGGGTAACTCGCTCCCTCCTTAATCAGGGGGGGGTTGATGCACCCTTGCAGGGTAGTGCTGAGGACTTTAATAAGTTTTTTGCGGATAAAATCGCCCAGATTCGGATGGACCTTGACTCCAATTGGAATGCAGTGTCGGCTGATAATGATTCAGTCGAGATGACAGGGACTCGTCTTGATCCTGTTGTGTGGACTGAGTTTGACCCGGTGGCACCCGATGAAGTCGACAAGGCCATTGGAGCTGTGAGCTCCGCCACCTGTTTATTGGACCCGTGCCCCTCCTGGCTGGTTTCGGCAAGCAGGGAGGTGACGCGGGGCTGGGTTCAGGAGATTGTTAACGCTTCTTTGAGGGAGGGGTCCTTTCCGGCTCCCTGCAAGGAGGCAATTGTGCGCCCCCTCCTCAAGAAGCCTTCCCTGGACCCAGCTGTATTAAACAACTACCGTCCTGTCTCCAATCTTCCCTTTATAGGGAAGGTTGTTGAGAAGGTGGTGTCACTCCAGCTCCAGCGGTCCTTGGATGAGGCCGATTATCTGGGCCCTCAACAGTCAGGATTCAGGCTCGGCTACTCCACGGAAACTGCTTTGGTCGCGCTGACGGATGATCTCTGGCGGGCCCGGGATAGGGGATTTTCCACTATCCTGGTGCTACTTGACCTCTCAGCGGCTTTCGATACCATTGACCATGGTATCCTTCTGCACCGACTGGGGGGGTTGGGGGTTGGGGGCACTGTTTTGCAGTGGTTCACCTCCTACCTCACTGGTCGGTCACAGTCGGTGTTGGCGGGGGGTCAGAGGTCGACCCCTAGGTTCCTCCCTTGTGGGGTCCCTCAGGGGTCGGTCCTCTCCCCTCTGCTGTTTAATATCTACATGAAACCACTGGGTGAGATCATCCGACAACACGGGGTGAGATATCATCAGTATGCTGATGATACCCAGCTTTACATCTCCACCCCGTGTCATTTCAGTGAAGCAGCGGAAGTGATGTGCCGATGTCTGGAGGCTGTTAGGGTTTGGATGGGTGCCAACAGGCTCAAACTCAACCCCGACAAGACGGAGTGGCTATGGGTTCTGCCTCCCAAAGATAATTCAATCTATCCGTCCATCAGCCTGGGGGGGGAGCTTTTGACCCCCTCGGAGAAGGTCCGCAACTTGGGCGTCCTCCTCGACCCACAGCTAAACTTGGAACATCATTTGTCGGCTGTGGCGAGGAGGACATTTGCCCAGGTTCGCCTGGTGCACCAGTTGCGGCCCTATTTGGACCGGGAGTCTCTGCTCACAGTCACTCATGCCCTTATCACCTCGAGGCTCGACTACTGCAATGCTCTCTACATGGGGCTACCTTTGAAAAACGTTCGGAGACTTCAGGTAATGCAGAATGCAGCCGCGCGAGCAGTGTTGGGCCTGCCCAGAAATGCCCACATCTCAGCATCACTCCGTGAGCTGCATTGGCTGCCTATTGGTCTCCGAACGCAATTCAAAGTGTTGGTTATGACCTATAAAGCCCTACATGGCATCGGACCAGGTTACTTACGGGACCGCCTGCTGCCTCACGAAACCCAGCGACCGGTTAGGGCCCACAGAGTCGGCCTTCTCCAGGTCCCGTCGGCCAGACAGTGTCGCCTGGCGGGGCCTAGGGGAAGGGCCTTTTCTGTTGCGGCCCCGGCCCTCTGGAATCAACTCCCCCCGGAGATCCGTATCGCCCCCACCCTCTCCGCCTTTCGTAAACTACTAAAGACCCATCTCTGCCGGCAGGCCTGGGGCAGTTGACATCTTGCCCCTAGCCAGTGTATGTCTGTGTGTACGTTTGCTGAATGAATGGTTCTTAATTTAGGGGTTCTTCTTTTTTATATTTTTATATATGTACAGTTTAGTTTTTATTGGATTTCTATTTATGCTGTAAGCCGCCCTGAGTTCCCGGAATAGGGCGGCATAGAAATTTAATAAATAAATAAATAAATAAATAAATAAATAATTGTTTTTTAGGGGATTGAGTTTTAAGATAGCATTGGTTTTAAATGATTGGACCAAATTACTTTTAGGTAATTGGGTTTTTAAATGATTGGGCCAAATTATTTAATTTATTTTTAATAATTTTACCTTTTGTATCTTAATGTTTTTAATTGGGCTGTACACCGCCCCGAGTCCTTCGGGAGGGGGGCGGTATAAAAATCGTAAAATAAAATAAAATAAATAAAATAAATAAGAGGGGTGAGCTAACATATGTAGACATAATCTTTCTCAGCCATCAATGCAAGGCAACATATCACTTTTAGTAACAGCTGGCGATAGCAAAGGAAGGATGCTGAACACATTTCAGCATCCAATCTCTCTGGCAGATAGCGTTCTTTCTGTTAGTCCATGCCTATCTCTTATAGCCGGGGTCGCCAACCCCGAGTCTGTGGATTAGTACCAGCCCACAGCATGCCAGCAATTGGGCCGCACAAACAAGCAAAGCCCCATCTGCGGGATGCAGGCAAGACACAAACCCACGCCCCGTCCGGTCTGCGGAAAAATCTCTCTCCATGTAACTGGTAACCCTGGTGCCGAAAAGGTCGGGGACCTTTGTCTTACAGGTAGTCCTCGATTTCTGACTGTAATCGAGCCTGCAATTACGGTAGTAAGTTGAGATGGTTGTAAAGCGGATCATCTCCCTTCCCCCGTCTTGTAAATCCCACTGAAACAGAAGGGTAGTCAAGTGTAATGCGCGGACAGATAGTCCTTGTCTTACAATTACAACGGGGACCAGTTGCTAAGGAAGATGGGTCTTAAAGCGAGTTACCCCACCGGCTTTGTTTTGCCACGGTTACGAAGTGAATCACGGTGGTCGCTAAGCGGACTACTCAGCCGTTAAGCGAATCTGCTTCTCCCGTTGATTTTGCCGGCTGGAAGCTTGCTGAAAAGTCGCAAATGGCAACTCCAGGACACCGCAACTGTCACGAAGACATGCTCGGCGGCCAAGCGCCTGAATCGTGATCACGTGACCCTGGGGTAGCCGTGACGGTCGTAAGTGTGAGCATTGGCCGTAGGTCCCTATTTTCAGGGCTGTTGTTAACTCTGAATGGTGGCTAAATGAATGATGGTAAGCCGAGGACTATCTGATTTGAATTTTGCCAAAGGAAAATATATATTCCCCATCCTAGTGTGTGTGTGTTTGGGTGGAGGGTTGTTTGTATGCATGTGTGGGGGGGGGGTTGTGAGTGTGTGCTAATTATGACAGTGCCCCCAAGCCTGTACCACCCCATAATCATTGTCAAGAAATTCAAAGAATAGGGAAGGTTACATGAATAAACAGGGCAAAGGAACCGTCCTGCCCAGGATTCTATTTTATCATTGAGGTACAACGAGAAGATAAAAGGAAATAATTATCCCAGCCTCCTTAAAGTCATCAGTTAACAGTGTCAGGTTTTTGCCCTGCTGTTGACCTGGAACGTGTGACTGGAAGGGAAGAAGGAGAGTGCTTGTCAACTGGGGCAGTGGCCCCTCCTCTGTTATTGTCAGCAAAGCTGAACAAAAGATCTCAGTGTCTTATTATATCCATTCCCGGCTGCTGCAGAGGTTAATTTTCTTGGAACGGATGAGCAATAAGGAAAGCTCACTTCTCGGATGGCAGATGCACCTTGGTCTTTGCATCAGGAGTTGGATTCACCAGCACAGGCTAGTTGTGTTGTACACACACCTTACTAGCTTCCCCGGGATGGGATGGGATGGGATGGGATGGGATGGGATAGAATAGAATAGAACAGAATAGAATAATATAGAATAGAATAGAATAGAATAGAATAGAATAGAACAGAATAGAATAGAACAGAATAGAACAGAATAGAATAGAATAATATAGAATAGAATAGAATAGAATAGAATAGAATAGAATAGAATAGAATAGAACAGAACAAAATAGAATAGAATAATATAGAATAGAATAGAATAGAATAGAATAGAATAGAATATAGAATACAATAGAATAGAATAGAACAGAACAGAATAGAATAGAATAGAATCTTTATATGGAATGGAAGGGAACAGAACAGAACAGAATATATGGAATGGAATGAAATGAAATGGAACAACAGAACAGTCTTTACTGGTCAAGTGTGATAGGACACACAAGGATACTGATACACATGTTCTCATTGGACATACAAACAACAAATATATATTTAAATTTCCAATCATCTCCCCATTATTGACCACATGAAACATTCTGGTCTTGCTGGTCTCAGCCAGTGAGCACACACAGCATGCCCAGTTGATAATCAGTGAGGGTTTCTTGAACAAATTAAGAGAAAAAAAGGAGGGGTGAGGGAAGAAAAAAAACTGTTTCTCAAGAGCATCGAATTTCAGCTTCCAGAGATTGGGCTCCTTTCCTTTTTTTTTCCCAATAGATTGAGAAAATTCTCTTGTACACACACATACATAAGATGCGAGGGAGGAAGAACAGAGGGAGGGAGGGAGGGAGGGAAAGAAGGAGAGTGATTTTGCCCCAACTTAGTTGAATGAGTACATTTAGACCAGGGGTTCTCAACCTTGGCAACTTTAAGACTTGTGGACTTCAACTCCCAGAATTCCTCAGCCAGCTTTACTGGCTGAGGAATTCTGGGAGTTGAAGTCCACAAGTCTTAAAGTTGCCAAGGTTGAGAACCCCTGATTTAGACCCTATCTGTGCTTTTGGGGAATCTTTTACAGGCCTCCTTAAATCTCCCAAAACGTGCAAAATCATTTGTAGCAGTTTCATTTGCTTTTTAAATCCTCTTTTAGTTTAACATGTTTCTTTTCAATACAAAAACCAAAACCTTCATTTTTATATATATTTTGCAACTAGAAGCTAAGCAGACAGCCCAACCGAAAGAAGAGCTAAATAATATTTCCTCCTTCATGAGAGCAGAAGAGTAAGAGATGAAAAGGCAGTTGGCAGGATTTTCATTTGCACAACAAAGGGGCAGAATTTGCAAAAAACACAAACAAACAAAAAAACAACAACACTTTGCCTCACCTTCCTTACAAAACTAAGGGCGTTGTAACAAGCCACTTTTCAATTTCTCTCCTTTAGGGAGGAATTCCAATGAACTCAACCTTGTAATGTTCAGCAAAATTCAACCAAATTGGACCACATTACTCAACAGTTCCAATGATCAAAGGTTAAAACTTGGCCAATAAACTTAGTAGGAAGATGCTTTATAGGTTAAGAACTGGTGGGTGTTTTCACCCAACTAACCAAGCTTGATTGGACGTAACCTTAGTTAGTTCCTTTTTAGTGGTGATTTAGCATTCTGGGCAAAATCCCAGTCATTTGGGTAGGTCCACGCTTCTCAACCTTAGCAAGTTGGAGATAATCTGGATTTCAACTTCTTTTCTTTTGAATTATGAGAGCTGAAGCTCAGACACCTTAATGTTGCTAAGGTCGAGAAATGCTGAATGAGTGTAAGGTGGTGCCCAGAAGCGGGAGTTAATTCAGTCACCAGTTTGATATGGTGAATGGATGTATATATATATATATATACACACACACAAACATTTCCCAAAGGTGTATTTAAAAAAAAAACAAAAAAACCCTAGCTGGACTTTCTTGGTTTTTTTCTTGAAGACTTTTCACTTCTCATCCAAGAAGCTTCTTCAGTTCTGACTGAATCCATTCCATCTAACGTCTTCAAAGAAAAACCATGGAAGTCCAGCTGGCTTTTGAAAAAAAAAAACCACGCCTTTGGGACAACCATGACTTGGATGACTGAGCATCTCCAGAGACATACACACAAACACATTTCGTCCACAAATGCCTGTCAAACATAATTCAACCTTAGTGCAGACCATCCGAGGAAGCCAACACAACGTAATGGCTGCAGATCGCAGTTGGGTTTCACGAGACACGGCAATCGGAATTCTGAAATGCTGGCTTAGGAGTTGCTTCAGAAGAAGGGAAAGCGAGATAGGCCACCAATTTGCAAATTGGGAAAATCTTAAGGCAGGTAGAAAGAACACAGGTAGTCCTCGGCTTACGACGGCACTGGAAAAAGTGACCATATTATGACCGCTTTTCACACTTTAGGACCACTGCAGCAGCATTCCCCGTGGTCACGTGATCAAAATTCAGATGCTTGGCAACCGACTCGTATTTACGACGGTTGCAGCCTCCCGGGGTCACTGTCTGATGAGTGAAGTCAGTGGGGGAAGCCAGATTCCCTTATTATCTTCACAGCTGCAATGATTCCCTTCGCAGCTGCGACAAGGGAGGCCGTAAACCAGGGCAAAACACACTTAACAAATGTCTTGCTTGGCAACAGAAATGTTGGGACTCCCATTTTGGTCATGAAGTCGAGGAATACCTGCAGAAGCCCCATGGAAAGAAGAAGCAAAACAACAGACAGAAGGAGAGAAATTTGGTTCAGAACGAAACTCTAAAAGCCAGGGGTTTTCAAACATGGCCACTTTTAAGACTTGTGGACTTCAACTCCCAGAATTCCTCAGCCAGCCCAATTCTGGGAGTTGAAGTCCACAAGTCTTGAAAGTGGCCAACTTTGAAGACCCCTGCTCTGAGGCCAAACACAAAAAATGGCTTCCCGTCTGCCATATTGGAGAGTAATCCCATACCTTGTTCGCTACCAGGCCGCTCCTGATATGAGGTAACTCCAGGTCCGCTGAATTCTACGGACAGACAAAACAAAAAGTTCCATTCACAATCACTTTTATAGTAGCATTTTTTGGGGGGAAGGGGAGGAGAAAAATAAATCAAACTTCTTTTCAATCCTTGCTTTGGCTAAAGCACAGCTGGTTGTCCACTTACAAGCATTCTTTTCATGACGTTCAACGTTACCGCCAAGTCCTTGCCATTATGACTTACGGCCTTCCCTAGGATCCTGTGACTGCAATTTAGGGCTTGGGGAGCTGTGTGTATTTGTGACGGTTGTGGGGTCTTGGGGTCATGTGGCGGCCTTTGGCGACCTTCTCAGTTTGCCTCAGACAAGCGACGTCAATGGGGGAAGCTGGATTCACCTCAGGGCGGCCATTTGCTTAACAATTGTGGCAAGAAAAGGGCGGGAAATTGGGTATGGTCACATGGCTAGTTCGCAGGTATAAATCAACCTTTGCCATCTCCAATTATTAGACGACAAGAGGTTATGGTTTAATGATAGGTGTGCTTTTAACATCATTCACGTTAATAGTTAATAGATTTGTGTGTCTTTTGTGGAAGAGCTGGTGGGCCTTCCAAGTTAGAGGCAGGGCCAGAGGCCTTCAAAGGCCACAAAAGGCCTCAGATGACTTATTAAAACAGGAAGCTCTTCCTGAGCCTGAGCCCCAGTCCATCTCCATCTTTGTAGGGGCTATGGCAGGGGTTCCCAACCCCCGGAGTGTGGACCAGTACCGGGCTGCGGCATGCCAGCAACCGGTCCACACAAGCAAGCAAAGCCCCATCTGCGGGATGCAGGCAGCACACAAAACCACGCACTCTCTGGTCCGTGGAAGAACCTCTCTCTGTGGAACCGGTCCCTGGTGCCCCAAAGGTTGGGGACCTCTGGCCTACGGGACTTGGTTAGCCATTGGCAGTTGCTCTCCAGGGTTTTCCAAGGGTGCTTCCAACTCTGTGGGAGCTGTGGAGGACTAACCCTGGGACCTGCTGGGTGATCAACAGCCCTGAAAACCACCTTGCAAGTTGATCCAATGACTTTGCCGTCTTCCGTACAAGAGGCAACCTTAAGAATTCGCTCAAAGGTAGGGGAACGAAGGATAGACCCAATATATTCGTATCTGGTCAAGGAACATCAGAATACAGAATAACAAGAGTTGGAAGGGACCTTGGAGGTCTTCTAGTCCAGCCCCCGGCTCAGGCAGGAGACTCTGCACCATTCCACAAAAAATGGCTATCCCAGTCTCGTCTTGAAAACCACCAGTGATGGAGCACCCGCAACTTCTGGAGGCAGGCAGTTCCACTGTTTAACTGTTCTGATTGTCAGGACCTTTCTCTTTAATCACATCAACATGACTAACGTTGTCTTCCTCCAGATACGGAGGGTTCAACCACTTCCAGGGGCCCCTTTCCCTTCCCTACTGCAAAGCTAGGTTGCTTTAAGCCAGAAGACAAACAACATTGCAGGAGTTGACCCAAGGGGAGCTTTGCAAATGTGTTTGCAAATTTTTCCGGGTCTTTGGCCACAGTTCCAACAGGACCTCCCCTTCCATGGGCTATTTAGCAAACACCACCTCAAAGAGGTTTAGAAACAAACCCCTTCATCCCTGTTGTGTAAATCTGAGATAAGAGATTGTCTGCTTAATCCTAATGAGGCCTCTCCATTAAAATCTTTATTAAACTCGCAGCTCAGGGGGGGGGGCTGGCCAGCCAACCCTGTTGGGCCCCCTGGCCCCCTCTTTTTTTCCCCTCTCCGCTATCTCTCAGTACTTAGATCTGCTTTAACTTTTTACAAATAGCTCTAAGATGTTTCCACGGCTTATCAGCAATGCCAAGCCGCTTACTTTATCACTGCTATTGCAGATAAAATAAATGAGCTGGGGATGAGATGAATAATGGCATTTTCTGCAGGCAGGGTTCCCATTACATTCTACAACAGACTGTAGATTTCAATTTCGCCACAAAAGACACACCAGGTGGGTAGGAGGCGGGGAGAGAGGGAGAAAGGAAGAGGGACAGAAAGAGAGAGAGGGAGGGAGAGGTGTAGAAAGAGAGAGGGGGAGAGAGAGAAAGAGAGAGAGGGAGGGAGGGAGAGAGAGAGAGAAAAAAGAGAGAGAGGGAGAGGGGTAGAAAGAGAGGAGGAGAGAGGGAGGGAAGGAGAGAGAAATAGAGAGAGAGGGAAGGAGGGGGAGAGGGAAAGGGGAAGGAGGAGAGAGGGGGAAGGAGAGAGAGAGGGGGAGAGAAAGAGAAAAATAGAGAGGGGGAAGGAGAGAAAAAGAGAGAGGGAGAGGGGTAGAAAGAGAGAGAGGGAGGGAGAGAAAGAAAAAAAGAGAGGGAGGGGTAGAAAGAGAGGGAGGGAGGGAAAGAGAGAAAAAAGAGAGGGAGGGAGAGGGGTAGAAAGATAGGGAGGGAGAGAGAGAAAAAGAGAGAGGGAGAGGGGTAGAAAGAGAGGAGAGAGGGAGGGAAGGAAGGAGAGAAATAGAGAGAGGGAGAAAGGGGAAGGGAGTGAGGGAGGGGGAGAGAGAGAGAGAGAGAGAGAGAGAGAGAGAGAGAGAGAGAGAGAGAGAGAGAGAGAGAGAGAGAGAGAGAGAGAGAGAGAGAGAGAGAGAGAGAGAGAGAGAAGGCAGATTTTAACAAATAACCTTTTTTGTCAACGGGGTCTTAAGATTCCAGGATGGATTTTAAGCCTACCTGAACTGAGGAGGGAATTAATTCTGAAAACGATGGGAAGGCAGCCAAGGGTTGACTTCTCGAGAAATCCCTAGTCTGAGCATAATGTGACTTTTTAGGGATTTTTTTTTTTAAAAAATTACGTATTATTCTGCAGTATTTGGCGTAGGAAAGGAGCTTAAAGCCGTATGTGGCCTAATAAAGCTGTTGGCTTTCGACTTTTCTCTCCTTCGTTTTAAGGGACGGGCCTGGAGTTGTCTTAACAGGGCAGCACAAACATTGCGTTACTAAAAGGGAGGGAGATTATGGAATACAGGGGAAGAAGAGAAACCGCCAGATGTTCAAACCCTGTTTCGTGAATTAAACCATCAGGGCTTGAAGTCACACACTGCATTAGAACACACAGGGGTTTCACAATTTGAGCCCGAAATTTCTGTGGCTAAGCGAAACGTTTATGAGGCGAATTCTGCCCCGTTTTTACGACCTTTCTTGCTGCAGTTGTTAAGTGAAACACTGCCATGGTAACTTACTGACACGGTTGTGAAGTGAATCCGGTTTCCCCATTGCCTTTGTCAGAAGATCACAAAAGGGGATCACGTGACCACGGGACACCGCAACCGAATATGAAGCCGTCGCTAAGCGGCTGAATTTTGATCGTGTGACCATCTCGTTAAGTGTGAAAAATGGTCACAAGTCATCTTTTTCAGTGCCATTGTAACTATGAATGGTCACTAAATGAATTGTTGTAAGTCGAGAATTACCTGTGTAGGAATGCTTTTGATGCCTTTGGAAGCAACTTCAGGATGTATGGGCCATTTTTGCCCCTGAATGCTCATTGTTTTCCAATTTGTTTTATAAAACCATTCCCATCACCCTTTTGCCAAGTCTGTTTAGCTTCCAGCTTCCCTGTGCATCTCACTTCTGGTTAACATCAACTCATAACATAATGAAGGAGGAAGAGAAATTACAATAATTAACACTGCCTAGACAGGGGGCAGGATCACAACAGGAGAAGAGCTATATTCTTAATTGTTTTGCTGTGTGCTATAAATCACCCAGAGTTTTCAGCACTTGCTGGGAATAAATGAATACAATTTTAATGACTACCCAGGCCAAGAGAAGGAGGAGGTGGTGAAGGAGGAGAAGGAATAGAAGACAAAGAATTGGACAAGATCACTATATCAAGATCTGAAAATTAAAACTGAAAGATTATGGCATAAGCCAGTTGTGGTGGTCCTGGTGTTTATCGGCACACACTGAGTGCCATACCAAAAAGTCTTGGAGAACACTTAGGAAATCTACGCAATGACAAAAAAAAATATGTCTATCTGTCAGTTGCAAAAGCCCACATTACTTGGACCCACATATATACCACACCAATAAATTATGACATCCTAGCTTTTGGGCAGAACGCAATGTGAATGAAGGGCAACACCAGCTAAAGAATTACTAGCAGCAATTTCACATTGTTGTGGATGTTATAATAAAAGACCTGCAAAAAGAAGCAGAACGACTATGGCAAAAGAAAGCAAAGATAGTACCAATAGTATATATAAGTATATATGGGTGCAATCCCAAAACTTCTGGAGATTCTATTCTATTCTATTCTATTCTATTCTATTCTATTCTATTCTATTCTATTCTATTCTATTCTATTCTAATTCTACTCTACTCTACTCCTATTCCTATTCCACCACTGAACGCTACTGACATTGACAAATTCACTATCCGTCAATTGCAAAAGGCAATTTACTTGGAACAATGACATCCTACAATGATACCTCGAACACCATCAAAGATCCACATCTGCCTTTTCCAGGTCCTTGGGAAGGACTCGATAGGTGGACCAAAATGCCAGATCCAGTCCGAACATCTGGACAACTGTGTGACGAATCATAACATTGGCACTGACAACATCCCCATCGGTCAATTGCAAAAGGCAGCTCTACTCGGAACGGCTTACATCCTACGGGCACCACCTTTAACCCCATCAAGCAACCACAACATCTGCCTATCCCAGGTCCTTGGGAAGAACTCGAGAGGTGGACCGAAATGCCAAATCCAATCCGAACATCTGGCTGTGCGACAAACCATGACACCAAATAATAATGCAATGTTCTTTAGAAGCCACAAGATGGCATACCAAGGATCCCATTTCTTTTCTTCTTTGCCTTTCAAATGTGTCTGGGAAAACAAATTGGTATCGGCCAAAGCCAGATTTAGAAGGGATGGAAGGAAGTGTAACCATGTCACGAGCCCCAGCAGGGGTCAGTCTGCTACTTCGGAATCCACCAACAAGGCTGTCTTTTTAAACAAAAATAAATTCCCATTAAAACAACAGCAGACGGATCTTTCCAGCCCTCATTTCTCTTCTTTCTGTCAACAAGGTTTATTGAGTCTTCTAAAAAAAAAAAAATCAACAGTTGAATGGAAGTCTTCCTCCCACCCCTCTGTTATTTGCTCAAGGATGTTACAGCTCTGCCTTCCTGTGATTGGCTGGCTTAAATCTTTGAAGCAGGGTTGTCGAACCACAACTACTGTATTGTAATAACCTAGAATTTTATTTCTGTGTGAGAAGCCAAACACAACAGCACTTAACAGGTATAAAGAGGGGACAACATTTCTGTCTTATTATGCCTCCTTCTTAATGCAAATATTGAAAACTTTTGAATATTCTTCCTTCCCAGCATAGTCTGGGGGAGATAGGGAAGGTAGTCCAGCACGCACGCGCGCACGTGTGTGCGTGCATGTGTGTGCACATCAGACAAACATCATATAGTCTCTATGCCATGTATTTCTTCATTTTGAGTCTCCACGGATTAGAAGTGGAATAAGAATGCCAGCTTGGTCTAGTGGCTAAGGCACCAAGCTACAAAGTGGGAGATGGTGAATTCTAGTCCCTGCTTAGTCATGAAAGCTGCTTGGTGACTTTGGGCTCATGGAGACTGGGAGTTCTAGTTCCATCCTATGGTAGGCATGAAAAAGCCAGCTGGGTGACTCTGGGCCAATCACCAGGCGACTGGGAATTCTAGTCCTGCCCTAGACATGAAAGCCAGCTGGGTGACTTTGGGCCAATCACCAGGCGACTGGGAATTCTAGTCCTGCCCTAGACATGAAAGCCAGCTGGGTGACTTTGGGCCAATCACCAGGCGACTGGGAATTCTAGTCCCACCCTAGACATGAAAGCCAGCTGGGTGATTTGGGCCCAATCACCAGGGAAATACAAATGAATGAATGAATAAAATATTTTTTAAAATGCCCTGGGGAGTTGATTTAAATCAATCCACCATACAGCAGAAGCAAACCCCAGAAACTTGAAAGTAGGCTTAGAAGATTAAATGCAAATGTTTCAACATATATATTATATATTTAAAGAAGTGTTGGACCTACAAGGGATAATAAAAACTGGCTGAGAACTGGAATAGCTATTTCAAGCTTCTTAAATCTCTTCAGCCAGACATACCCTTCTGAGTTTCGAACCTGGGCTGTGTGCATGTCATTATATATATATATAATTTGCTCTAGCTGGAGTTGGTAAAATGAAAGGACAGGACAAGCTGAGATGGTAGGTAGAATAAGCCTTTAACCTTTTATAGCCCTGCTATTGTGACTGTCACCCACAATTAAGAGCTTGGTCGCTCTGCCATCTTGGCAGGACTTTGAGGAAATACAAAGCAGACCATAAGGCACCAACCAAGCCTTTGGCCAACACAAACACACTCACAGACAAACACACACACACACAGTGGCCAACACAAATACACACACAGACACACAGAGAACTGTAACTCAAGGGAACTTTTCTTACTGTGCTGCATTCTTCCCAAATGTTTCAAACAAGCCTTTCAAAACACAGCTACTTTCTGTAAATATATATATATATATATATTTCCCCCAAGAATCCTCTCTCCCTTTCTGCTTTTCTAAGGCCTGTGTTTCTCATTAAAATTTCTGCAAACTGTTCAGGCTTGGAAGCTGCTTTGGCCAGATCCGTCCGACTGATACCTGACTGACAGGTTTTTCACTGAAGCGTTAAAAAAAAAATCCAGAAGAAGGAAAAAAAACCAAAAAAACCAGGCGTCTTTTCGTTTTCAATCAACAATATGACGGGCATATAAAGATTGAAAGTGGTAAGCAGGTTTTTTTTCCCCTCCCTTCTGCAGGCAGGCAACTAATCTGGTGGTTTAGTACCGGGGAGAGCATGAAAAGAGACAGTTCACAAGGCTTTTTGATAACCAGCATCTGTGGCTTATCTCTGGCTTCCCAACGGCTCTCTTGGCTGTTCAACTTCACTTGCGCCATAATGGCATGAAGAAAAGTCCACGGTGGGTGGCATCTTGGGGTGGGGAACATCTAGTTCAGGGATGAGTCAACAGATTGTATCTTTTGTTCAATCGTTCATATTTGCAGTCATAAGAGCTTAGAAATGGCCGCGTCTCCAACAGTAGAAAATCTGATAAAAGAGAATATTTGTGATCTCCTTGGTGCTCACTGGGCCTGGGGGTTTCCATGCAGATGTTACATGGGAAAAAAACAGGATGTCCTGCAAAGGGTGGTGAGAAGCAATCTATGGTTGATGAGTTGGAAGTCAGAAGAGAAGATAACAATTTCCATTATGCAAAGAACCTGATGGCCAACTTCTTCTGAGAGGCTTAGAGAGACTCATAATGCCCAACCAGTGCTTGCAAGAACAAAGAACAAAACTGGAACAGCCAACAGGACAATGGCAAGGAGACCTCCAGCTTTATCTCAAAAGGGATAACAAGGAACAGAGAACAGACAGCTAATAGAGTTGGAAGGGACCTTGGAGGTCTTCTAATCCAACCCTCTGCTAGAGCAGGAGATCCTAGATCATTTCAGACAGGTGGCTGTTCAGTGTCTTTTTGAAGACCTCCAGTGATGGAGCATTCACAACTTCTGGAGGCAGGTTGTTCCACTGGTTAATTGTTCTAACTGTCAGGAAGTTTCTCCTTAGTTCTAGGTTGCTTCTCTCCTTGATTAGTTTCCATCCGTTGCTTCTTGTCCTGCCTTCAGGCACTTTGGAGAAGAGCTTGACTCCCTCTTCTTTGGGGCAGCCCCTGAGATATTGGAACACTGCTATCCTGTCCCCCCTCGTCCTTCTCTTCGTTAAACTGGACAGACCCAATTCCAACAACCGTTCCTTATATGTTTTAGCCTCTGGCCCCATGATCATCTTTGTTGCTCTTCTCTGCACTCTTTCTAGAGTCCCAACATTTTTTTTTGTGTGGTGTTGTGGTGACCAGAACTGGATGCAGGATTCCAAAGGTGGCCTTACTAAGGAGAAGACCTCCAAGACAGATGAGAAGAACAATGCTTGAGAAGGCCTCTTGGCCAAGACCGGCGAGACTTTGTCCAAAAATTCATTACCTTTCAAGGATGAGTAAAAGCTGAGAATAATTTATTTCTTAGCAGGGCCCAGATACCAATCAAGAATCTTGTGGCAACCTCTCCATCACATTTTAATATAAATCAATCTCACGTTCAATCGAGGCGCTATTGTTGCGAACGAGGGCCCTGATTTTCTGCTCTTTCTCCATCTGCTATTCAGCCAGGCCCCCAAAATATTTTGTTTTTATTTTATTTTTCATGCAAACTTGCGTACCATTAAATCGAAACCTCTTTTTGGAGCCCAGAGAATTGCAAAACAGCTTCTCTTTCCTGGTCCTTTCTAGAAAGCGAGCAAATTCACAATGTCTCTCTTTCTACAACCATATTAAAAAAGATGGGTTTTTTTTTTTTTGGGACAGGAAACCTCTGAGCGCATTGACAAAATCTGGATTTAAACGAAGGTGAAAAACATCTTCTCCCAACTTCCCAAGGCCCTGAGCACATACAGACTATCTTTATTCTAAAACTGAATGGATCGTATTATTTACCTGAATGGGAAATTCATAGCAGTCAAGTTTAAAATGCCGGTTTCTTCACAGGAAGTGAATAAAACAGGCCTGGAATTTTTTATGCTGGTTGCTTAAAAAACCCAACCAGGGACACCAGGAGTTTGAACATTTGTAAGCAGTTCACCCCCTTCGCCTTAGAGTCTACATGCAGAGAAAATTGGATTTAATGCATAAACATAAATCGGCGGAGTAAAACGCTTTGAGCAGAGATTTAACTCTTTAGACATGAGAACAGGCAGGGATGCTCTGCTGCTGAAAAAGATCCTTAGCTTTCTAGTAAGAACAGATAATAAAATCTACCACCCTGTTTTGAAAAGGATTTGCAAAAGCTTTGCAATTTTAAACAAGGTCCTGGAAGCAAACACGCTCTCTTTTTTTCCTTTTAATATAATGCAATACAATATTCTTTATTGGCCAGGTATGATCCTTTGCACATTTCTCCTTTCTTAGATTCTACACACACACACACACACACACACACACACACACACACACACCATATAATGAAGCATATGTTTAAAATCTCTGGCTTGCTTATTCCTTTAATTGTTTCATTTGGCAAGGAGAGCTTTTTCGGCCTTTCAGCTTTGAAACACTCTTCTAAAATCTTACCGTTTCCTTTCCTGTCTTATTTTGCATGCAACGCAAAGCAAAATGTCATAAATGTTGCTCTTTTGGGAAGTCCAATGGTTCAAAACCTTCGCTGTCAGAGGAACCAAACAGATGACATCCTTCCGAACAGGGCCTAGAAGTTTTCCTCTATTAATAAACATAACCTGCAAATCTCTGGAAGGTTTCTGACAATCTTTGCTGGGCCAAACAACAACATAGTTACACACTGGACTATTCTCTAAAGACCATTTTTAAACAATTAGGGTCAGGCTGTGTTTTTTTTCCCCTTCTTTTCCCTGAATTAAAACCCCACCCAAGAGGGAGAAAATGACAAATAAAACTAGACTGAGAAAGTAAAGAGAGCCAGCTGCTTTAGCTTAAGAGATCTCAGTCAAAATATTATGTTTCAATTCAAGCTGATCTTAAAAACCCCTTTGAACTTGAAGAATACAACTGTTATACACCCAGAACTCCAATACAATGTTGCTTCTGCTAAAATAAAATAAAATAAAATCAGAACTGCAGCTAACCAAAGCTATAGATAAAGAAGTGAAAGGCAGTTAGTTGCATGAAGCAGAGGTGTTAAAAAAACTGCTTCCTTGTTGCTTCTTTGCTTCTGATGTCTTCCGTTTATCTCAGTTTGTTTATCTCAGTTTATTTCTGTAGCTATCACTGCACATTAGCAGCTGTTGTTACACTCTGCCAAGGATCCTATGCAACTCGCCTTCCACCTCTCCAATTCTTGTTCTCTCCTGCTTTAAGAGCAACAACAACAACAAATTCTGGTAGCTGAACATGGATTTTCCCCATCCTTTCCCAACAATTCCAAGCACCAGCCAGCAGTCAAGGAGTCACATGCCAAAAATATGCCTGTTTTTCCAAGGGAGATAGTTTTCCAAGGGATACAGTTCCAGTTCCTTAAATCCCTACACAACTTTGTGCCACCATGCTTTATTCCTGAAACCAGTTTTAATCTTTACGATCCTCCAAATGGGGCTGAACTGGACTCCGAATCCAGTTCATACTTTGGCAGCCTGTCACATAGTTTTTTTTTTGCTTGTTCCATTCCTGGCTACCCACATTTGTAAGTCCTGTGGAGTGCCTGGGTGAGGAACCCACCCCCACCTCTTCCTAGAAAGTCAACAAATCCAATGGGCTTCAAATTGCACACACACACACAAACACACATAATCCCCTTTCCAAGAAAACTTTCTGGGAAGTTGAATGGCAGAGAATAAAAAGGGCCCGGGCTGTCTTCCAAAGAAACCTATTTCAAGGAATAAATCTGGCTGGCCAAAACAGCCATCAGGCAGTTCTGCCAATCACCTCCTTTGGTGGGTTTGCACGGGTGTCAGTTCTTGGCAGCCCCCACCTCTGGAAAATATCTCTCTCTCTCTCTCTCTCTCTCTCTCTCTCTCTCTCTCTCTCTCCATTAATATTTCCTCTCCAAAACAATTTTGGATCGGATTCTGGAAGAATGTAAGACCGCGAAGGATCTGCACGCCCCGCCGTGGGAGTCCTTAGTTCGCGACTTGGGCAATCGGAGAGGCTTCATTCCTCCTTTGATTCATTCCTCTTTCTCTGCTTCTCCCCCCCCCCGCAAAAAAAGAAAGAAAGAAATGAAACACAAAACAACAACAAGAAAGGCATCCAACGGTTGCGCGGATCGACTCCGAAGCTGTCTTGTGTTCAGCGAGGAAGGAGGGAGGAAGGAAGAGTCGGGGCTGGGAGCAACTACACGGGAACGTCGGAAGGCCGAGAAGGGGGGATAGGAACCCCCGCTCGCTCCTTTCTTCCATTCAAAGGCGGCCCACCCCCACGCCCATCATCCCCAGCGCTCGCCGGGCAGAAAGCCGCCTGCTTCTCTTCCCTCCCCCCCCACCCTACCATCCCCCTTCGTAAGGCACTGCCACCTCCCGGCCCTGCGGAGACAGCCGACACGCGGGGCGGCTCGGCACGTGTGAACGCGCCTTCTCCTCCCCCCACCCCGTTGACTTACCCGGGGGCTGTCCGAGCAGCCGGCCCTTCTTCCAGGCGTCCAGACGTGCAGCGGTGTCCTCGGGAAGCGGCCGGCTCAGCAGCAGCAGCAGAGAAGCGATAATCCAAAAAGCGGGGCAGCCCCCCCCCGCCCGCCCGCCCGTCCCCCAAGCTCGCCCCCCAAGCTCGCCGGGGCCAGAGACGCAGAGAAAACATCCGACGGCCGCCGGGAAGCCGCCAATCCCGGAGCCAAGAGGTGGGGGCGGCGGCGGCGGCTGGGCTGGGCTGGGCTGGGGTGGGGGGCAGCTGCTGGGCTCCCCGCTCCGCTGCCCTTTCCAGCCGCCCTCTGGACCCTCCAAGGGCGGGAGAGAGCCGCGAGGCCGCCCCCCCCCGGGCCGCTCGGTGCGCGCTTGCAAGGCCGGCCGATTATTCCGGGCGCGGGGCGAAGAGACCCCTCCTCGAGACGACGCTCCTTGCCAAGCAGTAAAGTTTCCTTCCCCGGACTGGGGGTCGCCGCCTCCGCCGCCTCTCTTCGGGTTTCCACGCTCGCCCTTCTCCCGCCTGGCTGGCTAGCCTGCCTGAGCTGGCACCCCCGGGCACCCCGCTTTCCCGGAGCCGGGCTGCGGGCTCCGCATCGCCGGGGCCGCCTGGCGGGAGGAGCGGCTGGGGGCGTCCGCGGCGGAGAGCAGGCGGGCGAGGACTAGGAGGAAGAGGGGAGGAGGAGAAGGGGAGGAGGAGGAGAGGGAGAAGAGGAGGAGGAGGAGGAGGAGGAGAGGGAGAGGAGGAGGAGGCAGGGGCGGCAGCCAGCGAGGCTCTGCCCTCCCCCGGCAGCGGCAGCGGTGGCAGCAGCGGCACCCTCCGAGCCCGGGGAGCGCGCGCCCTGGCCCCGCCGCCGCCGCCGCCGCTCCTGCTCCTGCTCCTCCAGCGCCGGCCCTCGGCTCGGCCTGCCTCCCTCCCTGCCGCCCTCGCCTTTTGTTTAAGTCCTGGAAGCCATGATTCCCAACCATGGGAGAGAGAAAAGGAAGGAAGGAGAAAAGAGAGAAAAAAAGGAAGGAAGGAAAAAAGAAAGAAAAGAAGAAAGAAAAAAAGGAAGGAAGGAAGGAAGGAAAAAAGGAAGGAAGGAAAAAAGAAAGAAAAGAAGAAAGAAAAAAAGGAAGGAAAAAAGGAAGGAAGGAAAAAAGGAAGGAAGGAAGGAATGCGCTCCGGCACTTTCAATGAAGCTCTATCCGAGGAAGGAAGGAAGGAAGGAAGGAAGGAAAAGGGGGGAGCCGCTAGAAGCCCCGAGCCTGCGGGGTGAAGGCGCCGTCTGAGCTGGCTTTTTGCTGCTTCTCCTCTGCCCCCCCCTTCCCTCCCCCAGGCAGATGCAACACGCCCAGGCGCGATCCGGGCTCCGTCCCCCCCCTTTCTCTTTCCGCGCCCCCCCTCCGCTCCTGCTAATAACGCCGCCTTCAAGCAAAGCCGCTCCGACCGAACTGTACGTAGCTGAGCGAGCGAGCGAGAGGGAGGGAGAAAGCGGGGAGGGGGGGGGGCGAGAGGTGGGGAGAAATAAAAAAATAAAGAGGGGGGGGGAGAAGGTGAGACTAGGCGCGACTAATCCAGCCAAGAGAAGCCGATCTCTCCCGTCTCCAGTGGGCTTGGGGTGGGCGGTGGGAGAAGAAGAAGAAGCATACAAGCGCGCGGGGGGGGCGGGGGGAGCCAGCCCGCCCCCCTTCTCCCTTTCAACTCCTCACCCCCACCTGCGGCTTTGTCCCCCCCCAACCCGGCTGGGAAGGGAGAGAAGCACTCTGCAACCTGGCCCTGGGGGGGGGCTGAGGAGAGGAGGGGGGCTTCTCACGGGCACAAGGAAGGGAGGTGGAACAAGGAAGAAGACCCCCCCCACAGCTCAAGGGCAGCCTCTCCCACTGGGGTAGGAAAGTTTGTGTGTGTGTGTATGTGTGTGTTGCGACCTTTCCTGGACAGCTGCCCTCCCCCCCCACCTGGCTACCTTCCAAAACTTGCCCCCCCCCAAGGCATCAACCTGGCCAACGAATTCATTAACGTGCCCCAAATTAATCTGCCTGGTAGGGGTATCAATCTGAGCCCCTCCCCAAGGGACTCCTCCAAGGTTGGCACTGTGTTCAGGCAGGGGGGGTGTTTCCTGGGTCAACCTGATGCCAGCTGCCTGCTGAGGAATAGGGGGGGGGCTAAACATCCAGGAATCCTTCCTATCGTACACAGGTAGTCCTCGGCTTACGATGCTCCATTTAGTGACCGTTTGATGTTACCACGCCACTGAAAAAAGGGGACCTAGGACCATTTTTCACCCTTAGGACCGTTGCAACATCCCCATGACGACGTGATCCAAATTCAGACTCTTAGCAACTGACTTGTATTGATGATGGTGGCAGCATCCCAGGATCCCCTTTTGCGATTTTCGGACGAGCCAAGTCAAGCGGGAAAGCCGGACTCACATCACAACCCTGTTCCTAATTCGACCGCTGCAGTGATTCACTTAACAACTGTGGCAAGGAAAGTCGTAAAACAATCCACTTAATGAACGTCTCACTTAACAACAGGCTCAGTTGTGGTCGCAACTGCAGAGGACTACCCGTAGTCTCTCTCTTTTTGTGGCCTGCCCGGGCAACCGAAACCAGCCTAGCAGGCAAAAGACAAGTGATGGGTGTGGGTTGTGCACGTGTGTGGGATTGCGGTGTCCGCAGCCAAATCAAGAAGGATTCACGACCCACCGTTAGGTCCCCCTAAGCCAGGATGCTGACATCAAACCCCCATTCTCTTAAGCAAACCAGTTCTGCTGTCCTGGATAACTTCTTGGGCGGCCAAAACATCTGGATGCCTTTGCAGGAGTCCAGGCAGCAAACTCTGGAGTTCCTCCCCCCCCACACTGAATTTATAGGCTGGGATGCTTGTGAAATTGCAGATGTTGCAGACTCCACATCTGCTTTTAGAATGGGAGGACTGGATGGCAAATTAAGGTTAATTTGGGATAGATGTAAGATAAGAGCATACAAAGAGAGCCTCAAGAGCTTTCCTGGATGACCCACCCTCTTTGCGGTCTGCTAAAGAGATTGCTCTGCCTAAGGGGGGGGGACAGATAGAGGTGGGGGTGAGGGGAGGGCCTGGGTCTCCAACTGCAAAAATGAATTTGGCAGGAAGAGAGGATGATGGACAGGACTGTCTTCAGATGACATCCAGATGAGAGAGAGACTAACTGTAAATACAAACATCAAAAGGCATCAGCCTGGCTCTCTGCGCAGGCCATGCAGGAAGTGCCTTTATTGGGGGAAATTTTAAAGTATAAATCTTGGCAGGGAGGGAAGGTATGTGTGAAGGGAAAAAAGGGAAGAGCTGGCTTCCTTCCCTGTGTCGCCTGTGGGCCAAACCCATTCCTACAGCGGGCTTCAGGCAGAAGTGTGTAATAACCTTCATGCTGCCTTCAGTCTGCAACTCATTCAAGATATGTGTGCGTAGGGAGGAGGGGAGGATTATACATTGAATTCCAGGAAACTCATAGAAAATCTCTCTCTCTCTCTCTCTCTCTCTTTTTAAATTTTCTTTTTTTTTTTTGACAAAGAGGTAAAGAATTAAATTGGGAGACTAAGATGGCCATTTCGAGCTTGTTCTGCTCTCGTCAGTTAGCCATACCCTTTATGGGATTCGAACCTGGGCAGTTTCACGTACTAGGCAGTGATTTAACCACCAAGCCACAGGCTCTCCTCCCTTCTTTGTCAGCCGAGTCAAGGGAATATATATACAGAAAGTTTTTCAGACAGATAAGTCTAATTGGATACACCTTGACATTTTTAACTGCTGTGCTGCAGTTAAACTTTTTTACAATCTCTTTTGCCTTGCCGCCCCACAACTAGGGGCATAGAGCAGGCTCAAGTCGCAACTGCGAAACATGTTTCGCAGCTTAGACCACACATTGCTCCTAGAAGCAGAAGCCAAAAGCACCAGCCTGAAGATGATGAATGAGATTTCATCGAAACGTTGCCAAGACACTTCAAATTCTACGCGGGAAAAAACCCGAAGAACCAAAGACCTACATACAAACACCCGCGAAAACCTCAGAAAGCAAATATATATATATATTCCTCCCTCTCTCTGTCATCCACCTCCATTCATCCATCATCCTTTTTATCTATCTATCTATCTATCTATCTATCTATCTATCTATCTATCTATCTATCTATCTATCTATCTATCTATCTATCTATCTGTCTCTATCTATCTATTTATCTATCTGTCTCTATCTATCCATCTATCCTATCTATCTATCTATCTATCTATCTATCTATCTATCTATCTATCTATCTATCTATCTATCTATCTATCTATCTGTCACCATCCATCTAGCTAATTATACCCAACAGCAATTCATTTCCACATTTAACTGGCTTCTCTCCCACGAGAAGGAAGAAAGAGATGAATAACAGAATAAAGCTCATATTGAGAAATGGTAACTATGACATAACTCCCCTTCCCTCCCTGTCCCCCCCTCTCTCTCTACACACACACACACACACACACACACACACATCCATGCAGGCATGCCTACGTACAGTCGGTTAAAGCCAAGAAGCCAGGAGAGAAGTGAACATATGGCCGAAGGCGCCAAACCAGAGTGGGAAGTGAACATATGCGCGATCTGTATGGTGCGAAGTGCTGGGAGCGCAGATGATGAATTGAGTTTGCTTCTGTCACTGTTTATTGAATTTCACTAAGTATTTATAACACATCCGTGAGATAATTCTGTTCTTCGGAGACGGGCGGCCATTAGCTCTTCATGGCTTGAACGCTTCTCGTGCCAGGGACACGTCCCGTTCAGTGGCCTCACCCTTTCCTCTCCCCCCTCCTGTCCAGGGTCCCCCCCGCCCCGCTCATTTCCCCGCTTAGAAGCAGCCCCTTGACTAGGGAAAGAAAGAAAAAAGGAAGAAATCTCCTTTGTGGAGAAAGAGACAATTGGTGGGCCACCTGTGTGACACAGAATGCTGGACTCGATGGGCTTTGGCCTGATTCAGCATGGCTCTTCTTATGTTCTTATGTTCTTATAGACGTCGGTAAGCCACACCAAATACTAATGTATTTGCACATTATCTGGGCAATCTGATTCCGGGGAGTCTTGCCCCCCGTAACTGCGCCCAAAATTCCTGCCACTAAGCGAGACATTTGTCAAGTGAGCGTTGCCCCGTTTTACAACCGGCCTTGCCACAGTTGTTACGTGAATCCCTGCAGCTGTCAAGTTAGCGATACGGTCGCGTGGCGAATCCGGCTTCTCCCCTGACTATGCTTGTCAGAAAGTCACAACTTATCTAAGGTTAGTTATATGATTATAGTTAACTTTTATCTTTATCATTGTTTTAGTAAATAAATAAATAAATTATGTTTATTTAATATTTAGAGCCGGACGGTAGCTTCTTTGTTAAAGCTTGGGATTATTACGGGGGGGGGTGTCACCCCATTATTGTACCGACCCTTATCCTACCCCAAATTCCTATTCCCATTCCCCTCATATCCATATGGGCCCTATCTTTTCCTTACCTATATAAAACCTAATAAAATATTTTTTTAAAAAAAAAAAAACATAAAAGTCACAACAGGGGATCGTGCGATTCTCCGGGGACATTGCGACCGTCATAAATGGGAGTCATCGGCCAAGTATCTGAATTTTGATCACGTGGCCCTGAGGATGCTGCGATGGTCATTAAGGGTGAAAAAACGGTCCTTTTTTCCCAACGCCGTCATAACTTTGAACAGCCACTGAGCAAATCGTTGAGGATGACCTGTATTTTATGTAATTTATACAATCCGCAGATTGATCAAAGACCTTCGGAACGGCTTCTTCTTGCAAGCTACGGTGGAATTGCCTCCCTAGGTGGCTCCTTGCTCTTATCAGGTATCTGACAAGGAGGGGAAAAAAAACAACACCATGTTTCCTCTATTTTCAAAGCACCTTTTCTTGGTTCGCTTCCAAAGCAACAGCCTTGGGGCGGTTTGCGCATTTAAGGCTTGGAAGTTTGCAGAGAAGAAGGCAGAAGGGAAAAAAACGCTAACTCGGCATCTTCAAGCCCCATCAAGGAGCCCTCACCGAAATGAGGGGGGGAGGCAGCAAACCTAGCACCCCCACCTGGGTTAGTTCGTGAAGTATGGGAAGTAAAGGGCACCCTTACAAAAATTACCTATAGGTAGTCCTCGGCTTTGGACCATTCTTTGGCCATAGAATGGAGGCCTTTGAACTCTGGTCCTGGAGAAGACTCGTGCAAGTCCCCTGGACTGCAAGGCGATCCAACCGGTCGGTCCTAGAGGAGATCAACCCTGACTGCTCTCTAGAAGGCCAGATCCTGAAGTTGAAACTCAGGTACTTTGGCCACCTAAGGAGAAAGAAGGACTCACTGGAGAAGAGCCTGATGCTGGGAAAGATGGAGGGCAAGAGAAGAAGGGGACGACAGAGAATGAGGGGGCTGGATGGAGCCCCTGAAGCAGGAGGACGTGAGCTTCAATGGACTCCAGAAGATGGTAGAGGACAGGAAGGCCTGGAGGAACGTTGTCCACGGGGTCGCGATGGGTCGGACACGACTTGAGGCCTTTGAACTCTGGTGCTGGAGAAGACTCCTGCAAGTTCCCTGGACTGCAAGGCGATCCAACCGGTCGGTCCTAGAGGAGATCAACCCTGACTGCTGTTTAGAAGGCCAGATCCTGAAGTTGAAACTCAAGTACTTTAGCCACCAAACGACAAGGAAGGACTGACTGGAGAAGAGCCTGATGCTGGGAAAGAGGGAGGGCAAGAGAAGAAGGGGACGACAGAGAAGGAGGTGGCTGGAGGGAGTCCCTGAAGCAGGAGGCGTGAGCTTCAATGGACTCCAGAAGATGGTAGAGGACAGGAAGGCCTGGAGGAACGTGGTCCATGGGGTCACGATGGGTCTGACACGACTTCACAACTAACAACAACAACAAAGTCCTCGGCTTACGATTACAATTGAGCCCAAATTTTAGGTTGCTACATGCAAAATTTGTTAAGTGAATTTTGCCCCATTTTACCACCTTTCATGCCACCGTTGTTAAATTAGTCACATCGTTGTTAAGTGAAGCTGGGCTTCCCCATTGGTTTAGCTTGTCAGAAAGTCACAAAAGGGGATCACATGACACACACACACCCCGGGATGCTGCAACGGTCATAAGCCTGAACCAGTGGTCCATATCTGAATATAAATCTCATGACCCCGGGGACGTCGCAATGGTCATTAAGCGTGAAAAACAATCATACGTCACTTTTTTCAGTGCTGCTGTAACTTCGAAAGGTCGTCACTGAATGAATTGTTGTATGTCGAGGACCACCTGTATTGACAATGCCCTCCTTTGTTGGGCTGACCCTGCCTCTCCTCGACAAACTTGCAGAGACAGTTTAGAAGGGAAGGAGAAGGAGCACCCAGCCTGGATCCATGCTTGTGTGCTAAGCATGGAGGGAGGGAGATAGGGATGGATGGACAGACAAAAAGGAGGATAGGCAGACAGACATAGAGGGAGGGAGGGATGTAAGGAGGGAGGGGAGAAGAGTGGATGAACGGATGGCTAGAGGTAGATGGCTGGATCGATGGCTCAATGGATAATTGTAGAGATGGATGCTTGGATGGATAGATGCATAGACAGACAGATCATAGAGGGAGGGAGGGATGTAAAGAGGAAAGGAGAGATGAGTGGATGAATGGATGGCTAGAGAGATAGAGTGATGATGGGTGGATTGATGGCTCAACAGATAGCTATGGAGGGATGGATGGATGGATGCTTGGATGGATGGATAGATAGATGGATGGACCGACAGATTGATAGAGAAGGAAGGATGTAAAGAGGAAGAGGGAGATGAGTGGATGGCTAGAGAGATAGAGTGATGATGGTGGACGGGTGGCTCAACAGATAGCTATGGAGGGATGGATGGATGGATGGATGGATGGATGGATGCTTGGATGGATGGATAGATAGATGGATGGACCGACAGATTGATAGAGAAGGAAGGATGTAAAGAGGAAGAGGGAGATGAGTGGATGGCTAGAGAGATAGAGTGATGATGGTGGACGGATGGCTCAATAGCTATAGAGGGATGGATGCTTGGATAGATGGATGGATGGATGCTTGGATGGATGGACCGACAGATTGATAGTGAAGGAAGGATGTAAAGAGGAAGAGGGAGATGAGTGGATGAATGGATGGCTAGAGAGATAGAGTGATGATGCTGGATGGATGGCTCAATAGCTATAGAGGGATGGATGCTTGGATAGATGGATGCTTGGATGGATGGATAGATGGACAGACTGATAGGGAGGGATGTAAAGAGGAAGAGGGAGATGAGTGGATGAATGGATGGCTAGAGAGGATGGCTCAATAGATAGTCATAGAGAGGTGGATGCTTGGAGGGATAGACAGTTTCTCCAGTTCTGGGATGAGAAGCAAAACCTTTTCAAAGAAAACACCCAAAAGTCCAGTTGCCTTTTGGGAAAAAAAGCACCTAGTTTAACAAAGAGAAGGCTTGGGGGTGATATGATGGCATGTTCCAATATTTAAGGGGCTGCCACACGGAAGAGGGGATCAGCCTATTCTCCAAAACACCTGAAGGCAGGAGGAGACGCAAACAAATCAAGCAGTGAACTAACCTAGAAATAAGGAGACATTTCCAGAGAGTTTGGAACAACAAATCAGTGGAACAGCTTTGCCTCCAGAACTTGGGGCTGCATCACTGGAGGGTTTCAACAAGAGACTGGACAGCCATTTGTCCAGAATAGTTTAAGGTCTTCCGTTTCAGCAGGGGGTTGGACTTAGAAGACCTCCAAGGTGTCTTCCACCTCTATTATTCTTGGGCACAAATTGTGAAACCCCCCCAAAACCCACCTCCTGCATTCATCCAAATTTGATTAATTTCATACACACAGGGATATATGAAGCCGTGCACTCCCTCACTGGGTTTTAAGTTTCCATCCCAGGAATGTTGATGGGCTCAAGAGGGTTAAAGCTTCTTCTGATATCTAGGGCAGAGATGTCAGCAAGAGACTGACCAGGGCGATGGCTATTAACGTGTGAAACATCCAGGCTTGTTTTTTTTGTGTTGTTTTTTTTTGAGCCCTTCGTAATAAAAGCTGCATTTCACGTTTAGCACCCTGCATCAGGAAATATGTATTACTAACGGCGAGATATTAAGAGAAACTCATCCCCGGCTTGCTGCCACTGCCAAAATGATGTATTTCCAAATCATGCTGGGTACGTTAATGATCTGCAAGGTAATAGAAGGCAATCTAAAAGTGGGGAGGGGGGAAAAGCCATTGGTTGCAAGCAGCACAGCGCACCCGTCTCCTGTTCAGCAATCAATTTCCTCTCTCAGTCATAAAGAGATTTTTTTAACGAAGTGTTTCATTCGGCAGAGCCCTGTGGCTCCAGGCTTGCGTTTTCTCTGGAAATCATCGAGACTCACAATAGCCTGCCCTGGCACTGTAGGAGTTTACTACACAACGGCAACAGTTCTTATCTCGGATGCAGCCTGGCCATCCTATGCCTCCTTCGGAGCGATTTTATGAGTGCACCAAAGCAACGGAGCGATTCGCCAGCATAGCTGCGCCGTAAAAAAAACATATTTTTATGCGCTGTCTTTGCCTGACGATGTTCCCCGGGCTGTAATGATGGAAACTCAGAAGAAAAAAAGATGATCAAAAGGCAAAGATATCGGGAGGGTGACTTTGGCCTGATACGGACCGATGATCTGTCGACCAAAAGGATCTTCTGGATGATGTAAAGGGGTCTTCAAACTTGGCCCTTTTACGACTTGTGGGCTTCAACTCCCAGAATTCCTCAGTCAGGCACGCTGGCTGAGGAATTCTGGGAGTTGAAGTCCACAAGTCATAAAAGGGCCAAGTTTGAAGACCCCTGGTCTATCTCTATAAGAGAAACACCACAAGTAAGTCTTACCATGGCCTACATCTACAAGACAAACACCATCAACAAGCCCAACTATGGTTTACATCTCTAAGATAAATGACATCAAAATGTCCAACTATGATCTACATCTCTTAAGACAAACTCTTACCTCCAACTATGGTCTACAACTCCAAGACAAACACCCACACAATTCACATGTCAAAGTAATCGTACTATGGGTAAAAGACAGTGAGTATGAGGTGCATAAAATCCACAATGGAAGGACTAGGAACTCAGACTAATTGTAGAAGGCCCTGAGAATTTTAGAACTAACTGTAGGAGGTCCTGCAATGTGGAGAAAAATCTGGGCAAACCACATGATGGTTTGATAATCTCTGTGAAGCATCAGAGCTGTGAACAACCGATCTTAACCCTTAAGATATTAATCTCTTGTTGCTGATTGTTTCTATGGAACATATTTTATCGTAGCAGAACATCGCATCCCTTAATCAGTTGCAAAACATTTTTTAGTAGTTGCTAAAAACTACTAATGCAGTTTTAGTGGCAGCCTTCTTTTTCAGATGTCAAGTGTCAACTATATCAAAACAAAACATGTTTTTGCTAGATACTAGAGAGCTAATGCATTTTATACTTTAAACAAAGTAATAAAAGCATCCGGATGACTTCCCATCCACCCCCTCTCCTCTTTAACCCAAGTTGCTGCTTTGGCACTGGAACACACACACACACACACACAGCCACTCCTTTGTGTGTATTTTGCTAACACACAAAGAAACTTCTGTTTATACAGCGAGTCCGGCCTTAAAGTCTACAGTTTGTGAAGCTGTAATTTGTGGTTTGCAACTGTGGTTCCTCAAACAAGGAAAGTCTTCTGGGTTTGCAATGGACCCAGCCCCTGCTTCTCATTCTCATCACCACACACAAGCTATCACAGCAACAATCTTTCCCCATGACAAATATATGAAGACCCAGCAAGCTGGCAGCTTTCCAAACCCTTGTTTCGCGGTGCGCCATCAGCACTGGGGTGCTGCATCAGTTCTGCTGGAGCACAGCCTTGTAATTAGGGCTGGCAAGCTACTAATTACATACTGCCATCAAATCTAACAATTTTCCCAATAAAAAGAAATAACTACTTTGGTGTGGGGATATGGCAAATACAATTACATACTCTCCCCCTCTTTTTTTCTTTTTTTTTTTAAACATTTAATATACGTGCAGATATATGATGCGTTGACTCAAGAGGGATTTTAGGGATGTTTAAGAGGGTCAGACAGGCTGACACATCACAAAAATTGGAGATTAAGTAAATTATATATATAGAGAGAGAGATGTGTACAAAAGGGCAACTGTTCTTCCAGTTTTTTAACGCCTTCTTAAAAACCTTAAGGCCATTTAGACTTGTTAAACATTTAGATCCGGGGTCTTCAAAGTTGGCCCTATGATGACTTGTGGACTTCAACTCCCAGAATTCCTCAGCCAGGCACACTCCCAGGAATTCTGGGAGTTGAAGTCCACAAGTCATCAAAGGGCCAACTTTGAAGACCCCTGCTTTAGAGTGATAGAGGCAGGCCTCAACTTACGACGACAACGGAGCCCAAAATTTATCTTGCTAAGCAAGAGTGTTGCTAAGTGAATTTTGCCCCATTTTACAACCTCTTCTGGCAGCTGTTCAGAGAATCGGTA
>JARGCV010000401.1:562500-630000 GCA_034064705.1 Bothrops alternatus | reverse complement strand
ATTCATTGCCCACATTTCCATCACACTTAAACCATCTCAAACCATCTGAGGACAGCATTGATTTGTTCTGTGGCGGAGCCCAGGCTGGATTTAATGGAGATTATATTTTTTAAGGCAATGATTACCAAGGGAGACGGGAGATAAAACTATATTAAATAAGAGGACACGAGGTCTTAAAACAGAGTTACTGAGCCATCTAGGCCTACCCCTCTCTTAAAGAAGGACAATAACTCCCGTCAGGTGCCTCTGACACAGGTGAGCTGAGGGGTAATGAATTTGCAAGGTGTAATAAACCGGATGGAAATTGGCTTAGAATAGACTTGTGGCAATAATGAATCCTCTTACAGCACAGTGCTTTCAAGGACTCTGTCCTCATCAAAATGACATTATAAAGAGTGGGAGAAACTGGAAGACCCAAGGCTCTTTTCTAAGCAGGTCCTTGAAGCTGACCAGTGTATCTATTGAAGAAAATGATATACAATGAAAATTGTAAGGCGAAATCTGACTTTGCTGGATCTTACAAGCACAGTCCACGTTAGGGGGTGTCTCCACCCAAAGCGGAAAATACCAAAATAACGAAGTTGGAAGGAATCTTGGAGGTCTTCTAGTCCAACCCCCTGCTCAGGCAGGAAACTCTACCATTTCAGACAAATGGCTGTCCAATCTCTTCTTAGAAACCTTCAGGGATGTAGCACCCACAACTTCTGAAGGCAAGCCATTCCGCTGGCTTATTGTTCTCACTGACAAGAAATGTCTCCTTAGTTCTAGATTGGTTCTCTGCTCCATTAGTTTCCGTCCATGAAATTATTGGTTAAAAGATGTTGGCTCTCACCTATCGCAAAAAAATCATCAAGAGGAGAACATAACCATGTTCTTTGTAGAAGAAAACACGTAGCACTACCTAACTGGGTTTGTGATGTTAACCGACTTCCGAACAAAGGTATCGGCGGAGCTATATATGTCTTTGCAACCCAGAAATTGCCCAGTTGATTCTGTTGCATCCGGTCTGTGGCTCAATCAAAGAGAAAGTCCTTGGGAACCTGTGTGTATTTGTATGAAGACCTTGCAGACTTTGGCTGTGGTGTACAAGAAACGCCATTTGCAGACTCATTTGTTATGCTTCCTTCTACAAGGATTTTATAGGCCTCAAGATGCTTAGCACTTCCCACTAAAAGCAGCCTTAAAATCCATCATTTAAAGCAGTGGTTCTTGTCCTAACACTGGAAATTTTACTGAACAGAATAAGAACTGCAGAGGATGTACAGGGCATACAGATTAAACAGCAAGACTACAAACTATGTGCCTTTGCGGATGACCTGCTGGTGACAATGTCGCAACCAGCACAGTCAGCAAGGAAATTGATGGAGATAATGGAGGACTATGGTAGGGTGTCAGGCTTCAAAGTAAATATACCAAAAACAAAGATGCTAGTCAAAAACCTAGACAACAAAGCAAGACGGAACTTGGAAAGAATAACGGGTTGTGAAATAGTCAAGAAAGTCAAATACTTAGGAGTGGAGATAGAATCAACAAATGCGAAATTATACAAGAATAACTACGAGGTCCTGTGGAATAAGATACAAGCAGACCTGGAAAGGTGGAAATCACTACGTCTGTCCCTGCTTGGCAGGATAGCGACAGTAAAGATGAATGTATTACCCAGATTTTTATTTCTCTTTCAAATGCTACCCATACTCAAAAAGGATGCGGACTTGGACAACTGGCAGAAGGGCATCAACAGATTTATTTGGGACGACAAGAGACCGAGGGTGAAACTAAAAATCATCCAAGACGCAAGGGAGAGAGGGGGACTCAAAATGCCTAATCTAAAGCTATACTACTATGCAGCAACGTTGGTGGCGGTTAGTGACTGGATCAACATGACAAATGATAGAATTCTGAATGTTGAGGGGCATGGTCTACTATTCGGCTGGCACGCATACCTAGTATACGACAAAAAGGTAGATAGGAACTTCAAAGAGAACCCACTACGAATCCCATTGTTATGGGTCTGGAAGAAATATAAGCACCTCCTACACGACAAGATTCCCATCTGGACGATCCCTGGACACGCCACAGGGGATATGAACACATCCCAAGGGCAAGAAGTGGTGCCCTACAGTGAACTTATACTGGGAGAAGAAAACGGGTTCCTCTTGAAACCTCAAGCAACGCTAGCAAACAGAGGAATAGGAAGTACCTGGCTATCATATATACAACTACAATCAAGGTGGCGTAAAGACAAGAAGAAGGGCTTCTCCCAGACCGATGAGAATCTAATTAAACAGATTAGAGAACAGGGGATTATGCACATCAAACGAGTGTACAGCATTCTGATAGAAATGGACTCTGAAACCGAGCTAGTCAAGAACTGTATGATAAAGTGGGCACAAGACTTCGGACACCCTATCGCCATGGACACGTGGGAGAAAATCTGGGTGAGGAATGTAGAATTCACGAAATCGCAACACTTAAGGGAAAACTTCTACAAGATGTTCTATAGATGGCATCTAGACCCGAAAAAAATATCACTCATCTACCCGGGCTCCCAGCCCAAATGCTGGAGGTGCGGGGACGGGGAGGCTACTTACTTTCACATATGGTGGGCATGCAGAAAAATCAAAGCATTCTGGAGGAAGATATGGTGGACACTCCAAACTATTTTCAAAAAGCGTATAGAATTTCTACCTCAGGCTTTTCTGTTAGGGATCACAAAGGACTTCACTACCTCAGAGACAAATTTATTTTTGAACTTAATTACAGCAGCAAGATTGTTGGTGGGACAATACTGGAAGAATCCGGAAATACCGCCTATTGAAGAATGGACTGTGAAAGTGACAAATTTGGCGGAAATGGCGAAAATATCAGCGTACTTGAAAAATCGCTCCAATGAACAATTTTTGACGGACTGGAAACAGTGGATAGACTATATCCAAGAGAGACACCAATCAAACAGAATGCAGCTGGCGTTTAGCTGAGGCTCGATGGGAGGAGGGAAGAAGGGTTAACAAATCATATGTTTACAAAAACTAACACCCAATGTTGAATGTATATGTTCTATAACTAATGCCTCTTAACATAAACTTATGACTAATGTTGTTTGCTTTAAAACTGTTAAAGCGGACTGAATCTCTACCTCAGGATATGAAACTTTTACCTCAGGATCTCCGGTTAGGGACTATAAAAGTTTGCACTAGTAATGGGATGAAGTCAATTCAGAAGCGCAAACGAACAATATGCAATAAACTAGATACAGCAGATAGACCATATATAAGAGAAACACCAAACAAACAAAAGGTACTCGGAGTATACTTGAAGATGGAAGGGAGGAGGGAAGAACGTTTACTAAAACAGATGTTTACAAAGATTAATACCTAATGTTGTATGCTATGTTCTAGGATGATTGTTTAGCAATAGGATCTTTGGTTTAATGTTGACCACATTAATATGGAACCAGATAAGAGAAACACCAATCAAACAAAGTGTAACAGGAGTATAGTTGAGGCTAGACGCAAGGGGTGGGAAAAAGGCTTACTAATTCAGACGTTTTCAGTGACTAATACCTAGTATTGTATATCAGGTGCCATGATGATTGCTGCACAATATGTTTTTTTTATGTTCAATGTTGATTGTTTTAATAAAAGAATTTTATATTAAAAAAAAAAAGCAGTGGTTCTCAACCTTTTTAATGCCGTGACCCCAACTGGTCGTAAGTCGAGGACTTCCCAACCGGTTGTAAGTCGAGGACTTCCCAACCAGTCGTAAGTTGAGGACTTTCCCTGCCAGGGAGCGCCGTGCATGCGTGGTGCTGCCCCCTGTGCTTGCCGAGGCTTAGATGGCAAGGGGCAGCAACGGCTCAGGGAGACCACCGGCTGGGCCACCAGCTGGCCCAGCCCAAGGGAGGTAAGGCACCCACCGGGCCCGACACGCGCCAGCAACCCTCCCTGCGCCCGCCGGCCTCCCACCTCCCACCCCTGGCCCTCTTTTACTTACATTGTTAGTAATTGCTCAGCAGGGAGGGGTGGAAACTTCCAGACAGCTCGCCTTCGCTGCAGACAACTTGCAGTACCGTTTGCAGACTGGGACTTTTGGTGGGCTCAGCAGGGCAGAGACAGCCTGGACAATTTCTATTGGCTTTTGAAAGCCAATAGAATTAGACTCTATTCAAGAGAGTCTATTCTATTGGCTTTCAAAAGCCAATAGAATAAGAGGAGTAGCACAGCTAAGGAAAAGGGGGGGGGAAATGGCGGACTGCATTGTTTGGCGACCCCCGTGAAATGGTCGTTCGACCCCAAATGGGGTCCCGATCCACAGGTTGAGAACCGCTTATTTAAAGGAATGGTTACTTTTCCCAGTTATCGGGGGAAACCCCTAATTCGGTTGTGCAAGAAGGGAAAATTTAGATACTCTCTTCAAAAAAGCAGGAAAACGACCCTCCCCCCAAAAACATTGACTATACATCTTTCATTTTGCTTAGAAGAGGAAATCCTTTGCAATATATAAGATTTAATGAGTTGAGGAAGCTAAGAAGGAAAGGAAGTGGGGATAGATTATCAAGAGGAATAAAGCAAACCACTAGACAACATACCAATATTAAATATTAGGTTTCTAAACCAAATATATATAATGCATTTAGGGACTTAATGGAAGTTCTCAGAAGCACATTTATCTGTGGCTTATGGTTCAACAGCCAATATTATAACCCCATTTATCATTGTTAGGCAACGTGGAGGAAGCTACAGATATTAAGAATCAGCACAAGGAAAGGTCTGTTTGCGTGTCAAAACCGTCCACTACACCCTGAGCATAAGATGTCCTACTCTCTTTCAAGGAAGTGTGATTCTCTTGCTGGTCTAACAATTTTATTTGGTTCTTAGCAAATACAGGTGGAGGCTGACCTGGAAGATTTTAAGGATGGCGAGTCCCGTAATTTACTTCTAGTTAAAATTCTGCTTATCTCAACCCAAAGGTGAGTTATCGTGGTGGAGAGCTGCAAACTATGCTGCAAAGTATGCCAAATATATAAAATTAAAAGGTCGTCCATGCTTAGTTTGTAACACAAGGGAAGGTTGTTAATAGAAGTTGTAAAATTATACACACATAAAGAGAGTGGACCAAGAGACTGTCAAGGAAGGATTTTTTTTCTTTTTTTTCTTTTTTTTTCAGACTGGAAATTTTTATTAAAATATAATCAGGAGAAGTAACAGGTGTTGCTTAAAAGAGACTCATGTGCAGTCAGAATAGAAAAATCAGGAAGAACATTTTGTTAACTTAAGCACGTCAGAGTAACTGTCATATGGACAGGCAACAGTGGAAGAAACATACTTCTAAAACAAGCCATTGAGGTTCCTAGATCATACTGATTTGCTTAACCAATGTTTACTAAAGAAATGAGCTGAGATCATACAACAAGCTACACCAAAACCAAATGCACCACATTGTGGCTTAGTTATTCTCCCCCCCCCTTCCCCAAATATCACAAAGAAAAAAACGACTGCTAGGCACACGTACAGAGAAAAAAGGGAAAAGAAAAAGTTGTTTGGGCATGGATTTTTTTTTCTTCACACCACATATTGGCTACCAGAAATGATAGTGAAGGCCGCCATCTGAAGGGCTTTGCCACCAGATTGAACAAGTTCATGGAGACCATCAAAGGCTCAGCATAATTGCCAAGTATTAATTCCATTATCAGAAGCACGAGGTTGGGAAGCCTGATTCGGAGGACCTTTACTGATGCTCTGCTGGAAAGCTTCTCAAAGACATTTAGTTGGCATGAAAGAAGAGCATATCAAATCAGAGGCACCGTTGGCTTGAGTGAGCACGCTCGTCTTCTGTTGGCCTGTTGCAAGCTGGTGCTATTTGGGTGCTACCTTGGACTACAACTCTCAGAATCCCCAGCTAGTATGGCTGCTGTGATCCAACCCAACTGGAGAGCATTAAGCACAAGATCTACCAACATCTTAAAACTGGCAGAAGAAAGACTCAAGGAAGGAAGGGAATGAAATGGAAGTCCTGCCAGCTGAACACACACACACACACACACACACACCGTGTTTCCCTGAAAATTAAGACCCAGCCGGAGAATTAAGCCCTAGCATGGTTTTTGAGGATGCTCGTAATATAAGCCCCAGCCCCATAATAAGCCCCAGTTAAAAATTATCAGCCAGACGATTATAAAAGATTGCACTATTACTGAGACGAAGTTAATTCTGAAGCGCGAATGAACAATATGTGATAGACTAGATATAGTAGATAGACCATATACAAGAGCTGTGTTTTCAGGTCTTATGAGGACAGCTTATTAATATGAGCCCAGATCTAATGTTGATTGCTTTAATACTGGAAAAGAGTACTGAATTTCTACCTCAGGATACTGAATTTCTACCTCAGGATCTTTTGTTAGGGAACATAAAAGATTGCACTACTACTGAGACGAATTTAATTCTGAAGCTCGAATGAACAACAGGTGTTAGACTAGAAACAGTAGATAGACCATATATAAGAGAAACACCAATCAAATAAAATGTATCAGGCGTATAGTTGAGGCTGGACGTGAGGAGTGAGGAATGTTTACTAAACCAGACGTTTACAAAGACTGATCCTTAGAGTTGTATTGCAGGTTATATGATGATTGCTTTTTAATATGATCTTATGTTTAATGCTGATGGTTTTAATAAAATAATTTTTTTTACAAAAAAATAAATAAATTATCAGCCAGACGGACACATTTAGTACCGTATTTCCCCCCAAATAAGTCCTAACCAGAAAATAAGCCCTAATGTGTCTTTTGGAGCAAAAATTAATAGAAGACCAGGTCTTATCTTCATGGAAACACAGATATATATAACCAGGCAGGAAACATACCTGCATATTAATAAGCCTTCAGGTGTTAAGCTAATCTTAAGGATGAGATTAAGATGGTCTCTTTCCCAGGTTTCCTTTAATCAGAATAGAGCTGGAAGGGACCCTGGAGGTCTTCTAGTCCAACCCCCTGCTCAAGCAGGAGAACCTAGATCATTTCAGCCAAATGGTCGTCCAGTCTCTTTTTGAAAGCCTTCAGTGATGGCCCATCCACAATTTGTTCCACTGATTAATTGTTCTAGTTTCTCTTAGGTGGCTTCTCTCCTTGATTAGCTTCCATCCATTGCCTCTTGTTCTGCCCTCGGGTGCTTTGGAGAATATGTTTGACCCCCCTCTTCTTTGTTGCAGCCCCTCAAATACTGGAATACTGCTATCATGTCACCTTTGTCCTTCTTTTCTGTAGACTGGCCATACTCCATTCCTGCAACCGTTCTTCAGATGTTTAAGTCTCCAGGCCTTTAATCGTCTTAGTTGCTCTTCTCTGCGCTTTTTCCAAAGTCTCAACATTTTTTTTTTTGGTAATGCGGTAACCAAAACTGGATGCAGTATTCCAGGTGTGGTCTTACTAAAGATTCATGGTACTAATACTTCACGTGATTTTTGACTCTATGTTTCTGTTTATACAACCAAGAATTATATTAGCTTTTTGGGCGACTGTTGCACAAAATGAACCAAGAGAACTAACTCAAAAAACGAGAAGAACCTCTAGATGCTTAATGCATTGGTCAATAATTACAGGCTTCAAAGTACTTAGTCAATCCAGACCCGCCTTGGCTGGTTAATTTCACAGCCTTGCTCACTTTTAGCGGTCTGCTTCTCAGAGGCTGCAAGTTAAGTCAACGGCTAATTGACTTGCACCTACTGAGCAGGAAGGCAATTAAGATGGAGAAAAAAAAAAAAAGAGAGAGAGAGAGAGAGAGAGAGAGAGAGAGAGAGAGAGAGAGAGAGAGAGAGAGAGAGAGAGAGAGAGAGAGAGAGTGAGAGAGAGAGAGAGAGAGAGAGAGAGAGAGAAGCTTTCACCCTTTGCCATCTTGGCTGCAGGAGAGGAGAGCTAAAAAGGCAGAGAAGGGGATGAAAACAGCAGGCCAGCAACACCCAAGTGGTCCATTACTGGTTCTAGGATAGTGGAACAACAGTAGATGGGGGCTGACGAGACAAATGTGGGATGTTGGGGCATTAATGGGGAGAAAAAAAGCTTTAGAAAATACAAGGATTGGTATGGCTTGATCCAGCATTCTGGTTAGTGGGTGGGAAGAGAAGTCTGCCCCTGAACCTAGCGAATGGCTCTGTGCTCCTTTGATTGCCTACTTGACCTGTTCAGAATACATTGAATCTATCTACCGTATATGTTGCTAAAACTTTCACTGTGGTGACCTTTAACTGAGTGAAATGGTGCCCGTTAGCTCAAATGGGCTAACTTACAGAACGTGTCTGAAAACTGGGACCCGTGATTCTTGAGGGAATGAAATTGAATGAAAATGAAGTTGTGGCCGTTTCGGTGCAAGTGGTTGTGGCTGCAGTCATGCGATTGTCATTTTCAATGTTCCGGGACGGTTTCCCAGCCAGTCTTGCAATCCCTTGCTCCTTCCCCCGCCCAGCAGCAGTCACTTAGCTGCCTGCTGGGAAGGGAAGGGAGATTTTCAAGGCTTCCTGCAAGATTTCCACAAGAAAGCTCAATGGGGAAGCCAGCAGGAAGTCGGAAGTGGCTCCTGCTGCTTTTATTCTTGCTCTGAATAAGTCTAGGTAGGCAACTAAGGTTGCATTGTTAAGATACCCTGCACAGAGAGTGGACTTTCTGTAAAGTCCAAGCGGCTGGATCAAGCCCAGAAAAACAGATTCAGTGAATGAAGCCGGAATGATGCAATTCATCCCAAGTCCTGTAGAATACATTAAGGGTTTGCCACCGTTATAAATAACCCTGGTAATTAGTCAAATTAGACGAGCTGCATATGCCTCAAACAGGGTCCACAAAACTGGGACTCTCGTGGTCCTTGGTGGTAACATCACCCCCTGGGCCAGTCTTGTGTGCTCTCTCTCTCTCTCTCTGTGTATGTGTGTGTGTGTGTAGTTCCTGATTTTTAATTTGGACAACTTCCACATGATCAATGCAAGAAAAAACAAATTCCCTTGGGTGAGAAATAGCCTCTGAAGCTGGGAGAAAGTGAAGCCTCTTTGATGCTTAGTCAAAAGCGAGATGCCACAGAGGCAAATAAGAATACTCACCCCCACCCCCCCAAGCCCAGCTCCTGCTCATTTAAAACAAGGAAGGGGGAGAGAAAATCTCATTGAGAGGCTAATTGGAACACCAGGGGAGAACCATATATTCATTAAAAAGGCAACAAATTTATAAAAGCCCGTGCTGCCATATTAATGAGGCAGGAATGCGGTTAGATTAAAACAATAGCAACAGTAATGAGATCTCATGTTTTAGATTTTGGAGACAGATTATGAGCATCATCGTTGTGAGCTGTGCATTTCAGCAAACCAAGGTCCAGTTTGCAGGACTTGGTGGAAATCAGTGCTACTTTTCCAGGATGTTTGCCCGGTGATCTGGTTTTCCATCCCTTCATTCTGATTTCAAAAATGAAAAGGAAGTGGAGATTGACTGCCCCGTTCTTTATATGTGTACTTCTCTTGTTGACATAACAAGCTCCATGGGGAAATGGGTACATTTTATTTTTGTTTGTCAGATTTTTTGGAGCTCAACTGAGATCTGACTACCCGTTAATACCTATCTTTCCTGGACAGAGATTGTCCCAAGAAGTGTTGGTCTCCCTCCTTAATAATACTTCTTACCGTCTTCTATAAATACATAGTAAAAGCTATGTTTGTGTGCCGTTCTGTCCTTACCCAGTTCACTTGGGTAAGTTAGTAGTTACTCTATGGAGAAAGACCTTGAGCATCGTTTTTCCATATCATCTGCTACCTGATCTTAGTAACTGGAGGAAGGGAGAGAAAGTGAGAGAGGGAGGGAGGGAGGGAGAGAGAGAGAAGATGTAGGACAGGGGTGAGGAACTATTGCCCTTTTATGACTAGTGGACTTCAACTCCCAGAATTCCTGAGCCAGCTCTTCTGGGAGTTGAAGTCCACAAGTCTTAAAGGAGCCGTCATTCCCCACCTCTGAGGTAGGAGATGACCAGGCTGAGCCCGAGGGAGGGAGGAGAGGGTCAAATGCATCATCAGTCAGGAGTCTCTTCTCACCCACAAGCGGTCTGAGTCCAGCCCACCGCAAGTTTCTTATCGGCCCACCCGCAAGTTCCTTATCTATCGCCAAACTGCTTTGACCATTAGTAGTTCAGATTCTTGTAGAGCTTAAGCTTACAATAAGTCTTTATACCCGTCTGAACTGCTGGGAATCTCCTGATTTCCCCTCCCCCACGCATTTGACAGAAGGGCAGTCAAGAAGGTGTGACGTCAACCTAGCAGGTTTTGCCAAGATGTCTCTTTTGACCCGACAGCTCTCCCTTGTCGTCGGCACCATCTGCGGAGTTAACATTTGCTTAGGAAAGCTCCACAAAGAGAGGCACACTTAGCGAGGCCTCCGATTCAATCGAACAGCCTCAAAAGGGTAAACACGATTTAGAAGAGGCAGCGGTGTCATCTGTAACTCCCAAGCAGGGATGGATTAAAAAAATGATATTCTTCGTTGCTGGCTTTAAGAAATACACGGAATCTTATTAATTCCCTCTGTTGACATTTCGTCCTTCCTGCTTAACCACTTCGTCTCAGATCAGAAGGTAAGGTTAAACCTGTTGTAACAAAGAACTCCTAATAGGGCTGGTAGACAATGTTTTCCTAAGCTCTCCCCCCCACCCCGCCGCTTAATTTGGGGAGTTGAACTAGCAGAACCCTTGAAAACCAACCACAGCAGTTGGTCCTTTGAGTCCGGAGGGGAAAGTAAAGTCGTGGTTGTGTCTAATCAGCCAGGCCTTGGGTCACACCTGGAAACCACTAGAGCTATTTAAGTTGCCAAAGGTTATTAATAAATCTCCCGCGATTTCCTTAAATCAATAATGGAAGGCCCATCTTTCAAGGGAGTTATGTCTGGCTGTGTTATGGTACCAATTTGATCCTTCCTCTGTCTCTCACCCCCCCCTCTACACACACACACACACACACCCCGAGAGCCAGCAGGAAGCTCAAGTCTCTGGTGACAACAATGGCAAAACTGTGAATTATAAAGGTTCATGTCTCTCTCGTTTGAATGCCTCCTGGACAGCTGGCCGTAAGAGAGAGAGAGTTCCGCAGGATTCATGCTCTCTGTCTGGATGATCACAATGTTCCCCCTCCTCAAAAAATAAAATAAAATAATAAAATAAAATAATAAAATACAACAATAAGATACAATAAAATAATACAATAAAATATATAAAATAAAAACGTGAGGAGTGAGGAATGTTTACCAAACCAGACGTTTACAAAGACTAATACTTAGTGTTGTATTCCAGGTTCTATGATGATTGCTTCTTAATATGATCTTATGTTTAATGTTGATTGTTTTAATAAAAAATTTTTTTACAAAAAAAATAATAAGAAAAAAATAATACAATAAAATATATAAAATAAAATAAATAAAATATATAATATAAAATAATACAATAAAATAAATAATAAAATATATAATATAAAATAATAAAATAAAATAAATAATAAAATATATAATATAAAATAATACAATATGATAATAAAATATATCAAACAATACAATACAATAATACAATAAAACATATAAAATAAAATAAATAAAATCTATGATATAAAATAATACAATAAAATAAATAAAATATATAAAACAATACAATAAAATAAATAAAATATATAAAATAATACAACAAAATAAATAAAATATATAATGTAAAATAATAAAATAAAATAATAAAATAAAATAAAATAAAATAATAAAATAAATAATAAAATCTATAATACAAAATAATAAAATAAAATAAATAATAAAATATAAAATAACAAAATAATAAAATAAAATAAAGCCACTTGCTGGGAAGTAAAAAAAAAATCTCGGATCAAAGCCAGGAAGTTTTGAAAGTTCTAAGTAAAATGTGAAACAGTCGGGATGAGCAGCGTTCAATAACAAGTTTTCACTTTACTATAATGATAATAGCACCTGTTATATTAACAATTGTAATAAGAAAGACAAAAAAAATCTGGATAGTGGATGTGGCTATACCTGGAGACAGCAGACGAGAACTAGAGAAAATTGCAAAACACAAAGGCCGGCAAACAGATGTAGAATAACTAGGGCAAAGGAAAGGAAAGTTCATCCCAACAATGACAAGCACTTTGAGTACAATCCCAAAACATCTGGAATATCAACTTGAATAGCATCGACATTGACAAAATCAGCACTGGTCAATTACAAAAGGCAGCTTTACTCTAAACAGCTCCCATCCTGCAGTGATACCGCTAACACCATCAAATCTGCCTATCCCAGGTCCTTGGGAAGGACCCGATAGGTAAAGATGCCAAATCCAGTCTACACATCTGGCTGACTGCACCACCAACTATAATAGTAATAATAATAATAAGAAACCCAAACTGAGTAGTTTGTACATTTCTTATAGATTCTGGTTGGGAACCCCCGAAGAGAACAATAAGCAAGGAAAAACACTGACTACGTTGTAAAGTTGTTCCAAGACCAGAGACTGGCTTAGAAACACTCCTAAAAGCAAGAAACTTTTGTCATGGTTCATAATGCAAGTAAGCCAGCATCAAGTGGGAAAAAAAATATCTGCCAGTGTTTTTTTTGTGTGTGTGTTTTTTTGCCAACACCAAATTTGCGCTGTCCTGCTTTAGACCCCAGAAATGTTCTCCATCTGTGGTTCTTTCAAGTTAAAAAGAATGAGCAGATGACTGATTTGGGTTAAGGATAAACATATCAATCACGCACTGGTGCACATACGCACAAAACATGTGCTAATATTCACAGATCACCCTTCAAATGCCAGTAAGAAAAAAAAGGAAGGGAGCGGTGGTGCTTTAAGGGTGAAACAGGATTTAGGAAAACTGGAACGAATGCCTGTTATATTTTATTTCATTTTTTTTTAAGAAACAAAACTTCAGTGGGATGGTGGCTGTGTTAAACAACAGGCCCGGCGCAACACTTTGAATTTCATCAGGAAGAAGTAGCTCAGAAGTAGCTGGACAAGAACACCTGTCTGTGGTTCTTTAAAGCAGCCGCTACATGATGCTAAGAGAGAAGACGCTGCTTTAATGAGACTCAGACCGCTCATTTGCCTTGTTATACAGTACTCACTACCATTCATTGGCTGACTGTTCGAAGTCACAACAGCAGCGACAAAAATAACAACAATTTCTGCATTACAGTTGATCAGTTCTCCTTTTTTCTACCCAAGGGGCTTTAACTTACCCAAGTGACTTACAACTGGTCTTCGGATGTCTAACACAAAAACAAAATTCGGGGCACTTGGCAACTGACATGTATTTACAATGTAAGGAGACACTGAGTGACATGAAGAACTGAGTATCTATCTTTCTTTCTTGGTACTAATATAGTAAGTATTTTTGTGAATACTATGTAAATATTTCTTTAGGTACATCACTGCAATTACTCTCTAGAGTTATCTCCTTTCTAGCCTTAAAAACAGAACAGAACAAAACAAATTAAGAACACCCCCCCCAGTCACACACTCCTATTAAGAAAAACACCAGTCAAAACAACAAGCTTTAACAATCATTACATTATCTACCCAGTGACAAACCGATGGTTGTTTCCCCCCCCTGAAATCTTCAATAAACTGAGCTATTTTAAGACATCTAGACATTTTTCACAAACCACGAGGATGGATTTTATAAACGACCATTTCAACATGCTTGCATGCTTAGATCTTCTTTTGTGCCCTTGTGGTTGTCGTTCCTGTTGTTCTTTTTTGGGGATTCAGATTATTTTTTTTTACACACACAGACACATGTACACCCATAGGGCAATTTTCACATCCGCAAGCAGATCCTTCTAATCTTCAAAACTGCTGGTCAGATGTATCTACTATCCCCTTTGAGAGTGTTATGGAACAGCTGGCTCCCTAACAATAGAATAGATTCTTGTCAAAATTCAGATGTTGCATATGAATTCAAAATTCAGAATTCGTATGTGAGCATTCACATATCATAATTCATCCAAATTGCAACCAGCCTTCCACTGAGGACCTGTACAATGCATGAACCAGAAAGAGGGCGGTGGAAGTATCTACAGACCCATCACACCCTGGACATAAACTTTTTCAGCCTCTTCTCACAAGATGACACTATAGGGCATTGCAGCCAAGACACAAAGACAATCCCCCCCCCCTGCTATCACTCTGTTAAACCACAACGCTGTCTATGCCCTGGGATGTCAAACCACCTAGTAGGGCGGTATTACTTATTACCCTTCTCATCTATCCTATTACCTATGTCCTTAGATTCTTATGACTAGAACTTGTTGCAGATGCAAGTAGATAAATAGGTATCACTTTGGTGGGGAAGGTAGCAGCGTTCCATGCAGCTTTGGCCACCTGGCCACGGAAATTGTCTTCGGACAATGCTGGCTCACAAATGGACAGCAGAAATCTTTACCTTCACCTAACTTACGGAGGATCTATTATGATTCTCTTTCGCCACCCGCTATACAACTGTGGGCTAGACTCCCTCTTATTTATTTATTTTATTTTATTTATTTTATTCGGATTTGTATGCCGCTCCTCTCCGAAGACTCGGAGCGGCTCACAACATATATATAAAACAATTTCAATCTAAATCCGAACAAAAAAACATTAAAAATAAAACCCCACACATACTCATCAGTCACACCACAATCAACAATCATCCCCAGGCCTGCCGGCAGAGGTAGGTTTTTAAATTCTTTCGGAAGGCCGGGAGAGTCGGAAAAACGCAGACTTCAGGAGGCAGTTGGTTCCAGAGGGCGGGCACCACAACAGAGAAAGCCCTCCTCCTAGGGCCCGCCAGACGACAGACATTGTTTCGCTGATGGGACCCAGAGGAGGCCGACCCTGTGCGCTCTCACCGGTCGTAGAGAAGTATGTGGCAGAAGGCGGTCCCGTAAGTATCTGATTGTTCCCTAGACCAGTGGGGACCAGGGACCGGTACCGTGGAGAGAGGTTTTTCCACGGACAGGAGGGAGCATGGTTTTGTGTGCTGCCTGCATCCCCCGGATGGGGCTTTGCTTGTTTGTGCGGACCGGTTGCTGGCATGCCACGGCCCGGTACTGGTCCACAGACTGGGGGTTGGGGACTCCTGCCCTAGACAGCTTCTCTTTACTCCTGTCTCCCAAGGCCATTCACACGTACCATTACAAGAACTTTGCCTTTTGATGAGAAAAATCTATTAAGAAAATTACGACAAGTCTCTGCATCCCGAAAAGACTAGAGGCCCAAAATTGCCCCCCCCCCGATGCTCAGATTGTACGAGGGTCGCCTTTGGGCCACTCAACCCAAACTGACAATTTTCACGTAATCCCCAGTTAGTTCAGGAAGTGGAAGGGAAGCACCAGGTCCCCAAAGCTGGCTACATCTTCCGAGCAACTGGGAAACAGCCTTGTCCAAGTTAACATGCTGTCTAGGAGGGTGTGAACATGTGAAGGAGTGGGGAAGGGGAGGTGGGAGAAAAGCTGAAAGCTCTGCTCTTCAGCCCCCCCCCCATCCTGTCAACGAGTGAGAACTGATGCGGGCACAAGTGGGCCTTGCTTGCCAATCTTCCTGGCAGAAGAAATATTGCTACAGATGGCAGCTGCCAGCCGGGGAACGGGGAATGAAAATAGAGGAATTAATGACAGAAAGTACCCAAGAAGAGAAGCAAGCAAGCATTTTTAAATAATAATAATAATAATAATAATAATAATAATAATAATAATAATAATAATAATAATAATGAAGGGAAGGAAGAAAATGGACTTAGTTATTTTCTCCTGAGCATTAAAGCATCAAATAGTCAAACGAGCAGAATGGACCCAGATGGTGCAAAGAGCCACTGACTTCAATGAAGAAGCGTTGATGCTTGAGAGGGGGGTGGTCTTGATTGCCTCTGAGTTCCCCCTGCTATTAACTCAAGACTGGGTTTGAGAAAACCTTTGTGGCTTCATATGTTAAGGAAGTGTCCATATCCGACAGATGATTACCTCAGGCCTACCAAAGTCCACTTTTGGCCATCTAAACGTTTTGTAGGTTAATAGAATAATAAAAGCTTTCACTATTTCAACACATTTAACAATTAACAGAGACCCTATAGCAGGGGTAGGCAACCTTGGCTCTTTGATGACTGGTGGACTTCAACTCCCAGAATTCCTGAGCCAGCATGGGGGAACTATGGCCCCCTCATGACTTGTGGACTTCAACTCCCAGAATTCCTGAGCCAGCATGGGGGAAACTTTGGCCCCCTCATGACTTGTGGACTTCAACTCCCAGAATTCCTGAGCCAGCATGGGGGAACTATGGCCCCCTCATGACTTGTGGACTTCAACTCCCAGAATTCCTGAGCCAGCATGGGGGAAACTTTGGCCCCCTCATGACTCGTGGACTTCAACTCCCAGAATTCCTGAGCCAGCATGGGGGAACTATGGCCCCCTCATGACTCGTGGACTTCAACTCCCAGAATTCCTGAGCCAGCATGGGGGAAACTTTGGCCCCCTCATGACTTGTGGACTTCAACTCCCAGAATTCCTGAGCCAGCATGGGGGAAACTTTGGCCCCCTCATGACTCGTGGACTTCAACTCCCAGAATTCCTGAGCCAGCATGGGGGAACTATGGCCCCCTCATGACTTGTGGACTTCAACTCCCACAATTCCTGAGCCAGCATGGGGGAACTATGGCCCCCTCATGACTCGTGGACTTCAACTCCCAAAATTCCTGAGCCAGCCATGCTGAGGGGAAAGGGAGAGGTTTCCAAGCTGAGCCATGTTGGCTCAGGAATTCTGGGAGTTGAAGTCCACCAGTCATCAAAGAGCCAAGGTTGCCTACCCCTGCCTTATACCATCCAGTCAAATGGCTATACAGTCTCTTCTTGAAAACCTCCAGTGCTGGAGCACCCACAACGTCTGAAGGCAAGTCATCCCACTGATTAATTGTTCTAACTGTCAGGAAGTTTCTCCTTAGTTCTAGGTTGCTTCTCTCCTTGGTTAGTTTCCATCCGTTGCTTTTTGTCCTGCCTTCAGGCGCTTTGGAAAATAGCTTGACTCCCTGGTCTTTGGGGCAACCCCTGAGATACTGGAAGGCTGCTATCATATCAGGTTACCAGTTTACAGCTTGGAAACTTCTTCCAAAAACTACTTATGACCAGACTCTGTCTGGCCCAATTATTCTTCCAAGAGTGTTATGGTGGAGGAAGGACTGAGGACAAGGTGGGATATAAATCTGTCGAACAAATATATCAATGCTGGAGGGGGGGGATAAGAGGTCAAGAGGAAGCAAATGTAAAGATCCAACCACCACTGAAGATGCTCAGAAGAGGTTACTAGGGATTGGCCGTTCGATTCTTTAAGCCTGGTCAATGCTTTTAAGTGATTACATAGTAAATCTGGAAAGACCTATGTGTTCACTGCTTATTGACAGACTATTGATAAAGCTTATTGATCTAAGCTGAGTCTAGGGGAAGAAGGGAACACGAGTCAACGGCCACCAGTGCTTTGTTTATTTCTCTAGGTTTTGTGGAGTCTTTGGTGCTCTCTGAGCTTGGTGGTTGTCTTGCAGACAATTCATTACCCAACTAGGTACCATCATCAGTATTGGAAGCAGGGTTTGAAGAGGAGGAGGAGGAGCTATAGGGTCCTTGGTGCTCTATGAGCTAGGTTTTCTTGCAGATGTTTCATGACCCAACTAGTTAACATCATCAGTGTTAGAAGAGAGTGGGGTTTGCTGAGTGGAGGAGTGGGGGAAGGAAGAGGAGGAGGACTGTGGGGTCCTTGATGTTCTCTGAGCTTGTTTGTTTTCTTGCAGACGATTCATGACCCAACTAGGGAACATCATCAGTGCTAGAAGGGAATGGAATTTATGGAGAGGAGAGGAGATGATAGGAGAGGAGAGGAGAGGAGGGAGGGAGGAAGGAAGGAAGGAAGGAAGGAAGGAAGGAAGGAAGGACTGATTGACTATGGGGTCCTTGGTGCTCTCTGAGCTTGTTTGTTTTCTTGCAGACGATTCATGACCCAACTAGGGAACATCATCAGTGCTAGAAGGGAATGGAATTTATGGAGAGGAGAGGAGATGATAGGAGAGGAGAGGAGAGGAGGGCAGGAGGGAGGAAGGAAGGAAGGAAGGAAGGAAGGAAGGAAGGAAGGAAGGAAGGAAGGAAGGAAGGAAGGAAGGAAGGAAGGACTGATTGACTATGGGGTCCTTGGTGCTCTCTGAGCTTGTTTGTTTTCTTGCAGACGATTCATGACCCAACTAGGGAACATCATCAGTGCTAGACTGGGTAACATCATCACTCCTAGCACGGATGACGTGACCTAGTTGGGTTACGAAACATCTTCCAGAAACCCACCAAGCTCAGACCCCATATTTCGACCCCATATTTCAACCTGAGCTACAGATATTCTCTTCTATCGGTCTCTAGGCTTTCCTTGAACACAAGACACCTTCGCCATCATGCTTTCTTGGGATGTGAATTTTCTTTTCTTTAAAAACAAAAACAACAAAACCAAACCACTGAATGTTGCAAAACCTTTCGTCTCCCTGTCTAATCATGACGAATCCACAGGACAGACTGTTAAGCAACAGGGAAGGAGGAGAAGCAGGACATGCAAATCAACAGCTGAAGGCTTCCGAAGTGACAGCTCGAGAGAGTGTTTGGCTTCAGTGCTCTTAAGAGGGCAGCTCCCATCCTTGGGGAGCTTTCTTTCATTCCGGCTCCCCTTTTTCCGTGGGATGCTAATTGAGCTGTCCAGTCCCCGGGTTCTGGCAACTTCTGCGTTTTAATCAATCGCTTTTCCTGGACTCTGGAGAGCCCGTGTCACCACTTGCCCCGCTACCAGCCCACTCCTGTAAAGAGAAGACTTGACTGATTCTCCCTCTGGAAGCAGTTAGTGCTAAGTTATTATTCAGCCAGAGAGGATGTGTGTTGACCCAGAGCACGGAAAAGGTCCAGGTCACATTTTGGTAAAGATGGAGGGTTTTCTAAACAACAGCAACAGCCCCTGTGTAGACAAACAGGCAGAAGACTGGCAGGGACGCCTCCCTGAATGCCAACGGGCAGTCAGAAGACACAACGAAAACTCTTTTAATTTCACAACACAGGACAGAATCGCAGAGCGAGAGACCCCTTCCAGGGGTAGGCAACCTTGGCTCTTTTAGGACTGGCGGACTTCAACTCCCAGAATTCCTGAGTCAGCATGACTTCCTGACTTCAGGAATTCTGGGTATTGAAGTCCACAAGTCACAAAAGAGCCAAGGTTCCCTACCCCTGCCCTATACCGTTTCGGACAGAACAGGTAACGCTCAGCTTACTGACCATAGTCAAACCCAACGTTTCTGTTGCTAAGTGGAACAGGTGTTAAGTGAATGTTGTCTCACTTTGTGACCTTTCTTGCCACGGTTGTTAAGTGAATCACTACAGTTGTGAAGTTAGTAACCTGGTTGATAAGCAGATCGGGCTGTCCCGTTAACTTTGCTCGCCAAAAGGGCCCAAAAGGGGATCAACATGACTCCTGGGACACTGCCACTGTCGTAAATACGAGTCACCTGCCAAGCCTCTGAATTTTGATCACATGACCAAGGGGGTAGTGCAACGGTCATAAGTGTGAAAAAAATGGTTATAAATCGCTTTTTTCCAGTGCCGTTGTAACTTTGAACGGTCACAAAATGAACTGTTGTAAGTTGAGGACTACCTGTATGTATGTAGAGATTATTTATGTCTATCTGTCTATTGATGGCCAATTGGTCAGCGTGCCCAGCTTCTAGAAATTCTCTGGCGATTTTGGACTTGGTTTGGTCTAGGCCAGGGGTAGGCAACCTTGGCTCTTTTATGACTCGTGGACTTCAACTCCCAGAATTCCTGAGCCAGCATGGGGGAAACTTTGGCCCCCTCATGACTCGTGGACTTCAACTCCCAGAATTCCTGAGCCAGCATGGGGGAAACTTTTGCCCCCTCATGACTCGTGGACTTCAACTCCCAGAATTCCTGAGCCAGCATGGGGGAACTTCGGCCCCCTCATGACTTGTGGACTTCAACTCCCAGAATTCCTGAGCCAGCATGGGGGAACTATAGCCCCCTCATGACTCGTGGACTTCAACTCCCAGAATTCCTGAGCCAGCATGGGGGAAACTTTGCTCCCCTCATGACTTGTGGACTTCAACTCCCAGAGTTCCTGAGTCAGCCATGCTGAGAGGAAAGGGAGAGGTTTCCAAGCTGAGCCACGCTGGCTCAGGAATTCTGGGAGTTGAAGTCCTGGAGTCCTAAAAGAGTCAAGGTTGCCTAGCCCTGGGTTAGAGTGATGGAAATTAAGACGTTGGTCTCCTAGGCCAGGGGTAGGCAACCTTGGCTCTTTTATGACTCGTGGACTTCAACTCCCAGAATTCCTGAGCCAGCACAGCACAGCTGGCTCAGGAATTCTGGGAGTTGAAGTCCACAAGTCATAAAAAGAGCCAAGGTAGCCTACCCCTGGTCTAGGATGTCACAGTTTCCCAGATGAAACTGTAGTTAAGTCTGCCTATCCGAACCATAAATGGAACGGGTTAGCTCCAGAAGTTGTGGGCAGTCCACCACTGGAGATTTTGAAGATGAGCTTGGACAGCCCGGTATGGGATAGGATCTCCTGCTTGAGTACAGGGTTGGACTAGAAGACCTCCAGGGTCCCTTCCAACTCTTGTTTATTCTGAGGAGGAGGATCTGCTTCAATTTTTGCCACGAGGCGAGAGAAAGCATTGTAAAGTAGCCCCATTATTGCTACTACGGTAATTGCATCTGAAGCCATCAAACAGCCAACCAGGAGGGGGATGATGTTTCCAAGCTACATATGCAGCCCTCGAATCTGCAGGAGAGATGGATATGGAAACAAGCTTCTGTACTATCCCAAGGGGAAAAGACCAACATTTGTAAAACAAGCCAGGGAGACAGACAGGGAGGGGTTTTTTCTCCCCATCCTCTTTTTCTTTCTGTGGTTCTTTTCTTCTTTCAATTTCATCCAGGTTGCACATGAGTAAACATCAATTTTCGCACTAATATGGAGCCCTGCTTGCCTTGAGGTTGGCTGCCTGATTTGTAGAGTGATTGTTAAATCATTAATTGTGTGTTTTACACTCAGTTTTTAAAAGCTGCCTCTTGCCAAGAAAACAAAACAAAACAAAACAAAACAAAACAAAAAACGATTTACTTCCTCATTGCCTCCCTCTCCAGAAGGGTGCCCTTTTAAGGCCCATCATTTCCTTGCAGAAAAGCAACATTTATCGTTCTTGCAGATCAACCGCAACCCTCATATTTTCCAGTGCATGAAGCTGGAATGTTCAGTGAAACAGCCCGTTTCTTGAGGATTATCTAGGTTAACTGCAGCAAGTGCCCAAGAAATACCTTAAAGGCCAACCCATTCATGGTGACACCATCAATCAACTCACACAATGCCCCCAGTCACCAAAGGGATGTCCTTCATACACTGCTGTGCCCCGTGAAAAGTTTGCTTGGGTAAAAAAAAAACCTCGCAGAGAATGTGGGAAACGGGCTTTCGCCAAGGCACATTTATACAATGACAAGAGATATATATATATATATATTTTGGAACATCTTGAAAGTCAATAGGTTGACTTCCTGCACTGGATACCTCCAGCCAGGAATGGCCAACCGAAGGTTTTGGCACTGCTTGAAAGAAAACACTACAAATCACCTCAGATGAATTGGCTTCCTCCAAGAAAGTCATAAATTGTTTACAGCAGCCTTGGTTTTTAATGGCAGGGGGAGGAAGGGGTAAGATCAAGGAGGAGGGAACGTTTAACTATTTCAACACCTTTAACAGAATAAGAGAGTTGGAAGGGGACCTTGAAGGTCTTCTATTCCAGCCCCCTGCTCAAGCAGGAGATCCTATACCATTCCAGACAAATGAACGTCCAGACTCTTCTTAAAAGCCTCCGATGATGGAGCACGCACAATTTCTCAAGGAAAGCCATTCTACTGGTTTATTGTTCTCCCTGTCAGGAAATTTCTCCTTAGTTCTAGGTTGTTTCTCTCCTCCATTCCTTTCTATCCATGGCTTCCTGTCCTGCCTTCAGGCGCTTTGGAGAATAGATTGACTCTCCTCTCCTTTGGGGCAGCCCCCTTATATATTAGAACATTGCTATCATGTCATGCCTGGTCCTTCTTTTCACTAGCCTAGACATATCCAATTCCTCCAACTGTTGGAGAAGTCCCTTCCGGCAGCTTACAAATAAAACATATTTTCCCCCATTGCCCTAGTTGTCTCTTAAGAGCAAAATCCCAAAGGAAGTTAAAAGTTAATTTAAAGGGCAGAAGTTCTACACGGAGGCTTCGGGATTGACTTTACATGGCCTACCTTACAAAATGAAGGTAAAACAGACCGTCTTCTCCTCTGATCCAAGCTGGGCTGGTTGACCCATTGACCCATTGAGCCTACGTAGTTATTCAGATGTGATTAGGCAGCTGGGGGTCAGCAGGAATCCCCAAAACCATTTGCGATCGCATCAAGGGCTATTGCTTGGTGGTGAGTGAAATTGATAGGGTTGAACTGTGGGATCCTGGCTAGTTTCCGAGCTTGGTTGTATTTCTGCAAACCAAACTAGCTAACATCATCCCTGCTAAAAGGCAGTGCGGTTTGCTCTCTGTTTATAACCCAATACTCTACCCCAATCAAGGAACTATTAACTCAGTAAACAACAGCCTAATCCACTCCCTCCTAGCACTGATGATGTTCCCTAGTTGGGTCATGAAACGTCTGCAAGAAAACCACCAAGCTCAGAGAGCACCCAGTGAGTGAAATGTAAAGCAAGATTTGATCCCCCATGGAGCTTTAAGCTGAAATGTGGAGGAAGCCAGAGCAGTCTTTAGAAGATGTGGTTCTTTTCAGTCCTGCAAAGGCCCAGTGAGAAGATCCTTACTGTTTCCAAATCCTGCAACGTTTTCAAGATTGATAAGTGGCCAGGGAGCCAAGTTAAAACCTGATATAGATATATAGAGATATAGAGATATAGTGATGATATAGATATATAGAGAGATAGATAGATAGAAGAGATATATAGTTATAGATAGAGATAGATAGAGATAGATAGATAGATAGACAGACAGAGATAGAGATGGATAGAGATAGATAGATAGATAAGATAGATAGATAGATAGATAGATAGATAGATAGATAGAGATAGATAGACAGAGATAGAGATGCATAGACAGATAGAGATAGATAGATAGAGGTAGAGAGAGAGATAGAGATGCTTATAGATATAGATATACAGAGATAGAGATGGATAGACAGATAGAGATAGATAGATAGAGGTGGAGAGAGAGAGATATGATATAGATATAGATATACAGAGATGTAGATAGATAGATAGATAGATAGATAGATAGATAGATAGATAGATAGATAGATAGATAGATAGATAGATAGATAGATAGATCACAATGTTTCCACCAGGTTATCAGGAAATGGACCTGCCAGTTTACCACCTTTGTGAAGAGGGACCAGGCCATCTCATAACCCCGGTGACATCTCTTTCCAACTCGCCTGGAGCTTGTTCAAATGGAGAAGTTAATAATGAAAACCAACAGGGTGCACTTCCTACAAGACGGAATGTGACCTTGGACACATTCCACGGCACGTGCTCCACCTGATTCTTTTAATTAAATGAAAAAAAATGAAAAATTAATTAAAAGCGTGAGGCTCCGGCATCCTCTTTATTTCAAACATGTCTTGGGTTGCTTGTAAGGACGCATAATGAAAAGAGCCGGTCATTACACCCCACTGTTCTGTTTGGATGTATCTCCACTAACTCAGAAAACGAAAAAGCCAGAAGTGAGTGGGAATCTAATGGGTTTGCACACTCATGGCTGAAGGAGTTCTTCAGCTTGCTTTCAGCTCAGCGGATGCTTCCTGGCATGTAAAGCTAAAAAAAAAAAAAAGGACCAAAAAAAAAAAAATAATCCATACAAAAACTTTTTAAGTTCTTGACCCTTAAGGCTACACATAAAGAATCTGGAAAATATATGTTGGACTAGAGAAACATTGGATAGACTACATACAAGAGAAACACCAATCAAAGAAAATGTATCTGGCTTATAGTTTAAATCTTGATATACGGAGTGAAGAATGTTTACAAGTTTAAATTGATTGTGCTAAGTTGAATAGCAGTTAACTTGAATTTTTTTTTCTCCTGGTTTGCATGTACAAATATGTATCTATTAATAAAAAATGTTAAAAAAAAAAAGAATCTGGAACATGAAAGAAAGGAGGGGGAAAAAAATGAAAGAATCTTTAATCTTTTTTTAAAAAAATAAATAAAAAGATCCACAACCAATCACAAACTCCAGTCTTGTTTACCTTGATTGTGTTTTCATCTACCGGTGTTTGTTTTTCCTTTTGTTCTCAATGTTCTTTTAAAAAATGGAATGCAGTGGGGAATACTGAACGCAGCGCAAGAATTTGGGACTGTACTTTTTCAAGACGATAAAAAAACTTGGTCTTGATAGGCACCTTGTCTGCGCATACCATGAAGATGTTGGGCAACCATTTACATATTCATCCAAGGGCTGAGTAGATAAACTGGCGTCCTGTTGGATAAAAATAAGCTTACGCTGGCAAGGTTTGACCTCTGGACAGTTTCTATGGCTAAAGAAGATCAAATCCTGAAATGCTGTATAATGGCCAAGTGTGTATATTGCCTCATTTGTTCCTACTTTGAATAATCTGCCATTTAAAATAAAGTCCAAATTGTTATTTTGCCTTTTTTAGACCACTTCCCTTTTCTGAACAGAGGCTGGGAGGAGGAGGAGGAGGAGGAGGAGGAGGAGGGAGGAGGAGGAGTGTTCCAATATCTCAGGGGCTGCCCCAAAGAAGAGGGAGTCAAGTTCTTCTCCAAAGCCCCTGAAGGCAGGACAAGAAGCAACGGATGGAAACTCATCAAGGAGAGAAGCAACCTGGAACTAAGGAGAAACTTCCTGACAGTGGAGAACAATTAACCGGTGGAACAACCTGCCTCCAGAAGCGGTGAATGCTCCAACACTGGAGGTTTTTAAGAAGAGACTGGACAGACATTGTCTATGAAATGGCATAGGGTTTCCTGCCTGAGCAGGGGGTTGGACTAGATGACCTCCAAGGTCCCTTCCAACTCTGTTATTCTAAGAAGGAGAAGAAAAAGAAGGAGAAGATGTTTTCATAATGAAGGAGAAAGAGAAAGAGGAGGAGGAGAAGGAGGAAGAGGAAGAGAAGAAAGACCTGGGAAAGATTATGCTCAGTTACAAAAAATAAAAACCATAGGAAAATTAAACCAGAAACATCCCTGAGATATCCTTCCTATTTCTCCCCCTCTTTCATTTTTTCCACGTTGCCATGGAAGGGTACCTAAAATAGAAGTAAAAGGAAGGTGAAAGAAAGAAAGGGGAAAAAAAAAACCAACACCCCTTTCCAAACAAATAAGACCTAAGATAACATTTCTTCCAGTAACTGAAGTTCCCTCCCGAATCAGGCATGGAATGGCAATCTAGAGTCCTGTCTTCTCACATTACAGACGGGGGCATCTGTTCCAAGGAAAGATGGATGTCGTGAAGGGCAATCCAATTGCACATCTCTCTCTCTCTCTCTCTCTCTCTCTCTCTCTCTCTCCTCTCTCTCTCTCCTCTCTCTCTCTCTCTCTCTCTCTCTCTCTTCTCTCTCTCTCTCTCTCTCTCTCTCCGGCATTATTAATGAAGTCGATGGATTAATTTCCTATTTATGAGAAGCTAACCAACTGGCTAGCTTGCTGACAACGCTATTAATGATCCTTAATGCCCCACAGGCAGCAATGGGTCCCGTTGGGAGATGCTGGAGCTGTGCAATTTGTATGGAGGATTAGACATTAAGAGAGAGAGAGAGAAAGAGAAAGGAGGGAGGGAGGGAGGGAGAGGGAGGGAGGGGTGAGGAGGCCTCCCAGGGAGCAGGCAGTTGATCAGCGGGTGTTCCAGTGGAACACAGCAGACAAATAATAAATGACAGGCTGGCGATTAAATCAAACCTTCGTACTTTAAGTGTTAAAGTGTCGGAGTGTCACTACAATCCCGGGCTTGTTCCGCTCTCCCGAGGCCTGGCTGAAAGAGAAGCAGTGAGCTGGAAGGGAAAGAGAGAAAGAGAAAGAAGAAGCAGGACACAAAAGCACCGAAGAGCAGAAGCAACGGCAGGACCCTGCTGCTTTGACAAGCGGGGGTGGGTGGTGGGGTGGGAGAGAAACCACATTAAAGGCGAAGAAACCCCAACAGACAACTGACTTGCCTGGGATGATTGTAAGGCAGGCTCTGGCAAAGTGGGGTGTGGGGTAGGGGTGTGGGGGGCGCAAAGGAGAAAAGCTTGGTTCTATCTATTATCCTTCCTGAAGTTTGAGAAGGCTAAAATCAGGGTGGTTTGTGTGTGTGTGTGTGTGTGTGTGTGTGTGTGAGGGTCTTTTGAAGGTGGGACATGGGGAAGGGGGCTTCATCTGAGGAGCCAGCCTCCCCCCCTCCCCCGGGAAGCTTTGGATTCTGTTCCTTTGTCTGCAGAGTTTGTCGGCCTCTTTGTGCGGGAGAGAAAATTATGGGAGGACCCCCAGCCATTCAGAGGCGTTCAGGAGAGGCGAACCTAGCCTGGGGCGGGCGGGGTGGGGGGGGGAGGACTTTCCAAGCAGGGTCCTGGATTTGTTTGAAGGGTGGTGGGGTTTGGTTTTTTTGCACGCTTGATTTTTAAAGCCCCAAGTGCTAAAAATAAAGCAGATGGCCAGGGCAAGGTCAGGGAGGGAAAGGAATTGGGGAGTGGGTATCACCCGTTTCTGGGGAGAAAATGGATAATAGACAGCTGGCCTTTTCGGGAAATGGGTTCCAGAGCCTGAGATGTTTTCGACACGGGGGTGCCAAAAGGCAAGAGAAAGACAAGAACTCCAAGAATGGAGAAAGGGAGGACCCTTAAGCTCTCTGCACATCTCAAATTCAGAATAATAACTAAAGAAGGACGAGGGGGCTGCCCCAAAGAAGAGGGAGTCAAGCTATTCTCCAAAGCCCCTGAAGGCAGGACAAGAAGCAACGGTGGAAACTGATCAAGGAGAGAAGCAACCTAGAACTAAGGAGAAACTTATGACCCGTAACCGGCTCATATTTATGACGGTGCCAGTGTCACGAGGTCACGTGACTTCCTTTGGTGACCCACCCCAACCCCAGCTGGACAAGCAAAGTCCATGGCGGGGGGGGGGGGGAAGCCCGATTCACTTCACAGCCATGTTTACTAGTTTAACAGCTGCGGGGGGGGGGGGGAGAGTTGTCACTGAACAATCAGGTCAAGAAAGGTGGTTTAAATGGGGCAACACTCACTTAACAAAATGTTCCACTTAGCAATAGAAATTTCGGGATCAGTTGCGGTCGTACATCAAGGACTGCTTGTAATGGCAAGAAGTTAACTTAGAAGTGGATGGATGGATGGATGGAAGGGTGGATGGAGAGAGGGATGGATGGAGAGAGGGATGGAAGGATGGAGGGGGGATGAATGGAGGGAGAGAGGGAAGAATGGGGGAGGGAGGGAGGGGAGGGATGGGTGGAAGGATGGAGGGAGGGAGGGAAGAATGGGGGAGGGAGGGAGGGATGGAGGGATGGGTGAAGGATGGAGGGATGGAGGGAAGAATGGGGGAGGAAGGGATGGATGGAAGGGTGGATGGATGGAGGTATGGATGGAGAGAGGGATGGAAGGATGGAGGGAGAGAGGGAAGAATGGGGGAGGGAGGGAGGGAGGGAGGGAGGATGGAGGAGGGATGGAGGGATGGGTGGAAGGATGGAGGGAGGGAGGGAAGAATGGGGGAGGGAGGGAGGGATGGAGGGAGGGAGGGATGGGTGGAAGGATGGAGGGAGGGAAGAATGGGGAGGGAGGGAGGGATGGATGGAAGGGTGATGGATGGAGGTATGGATGGAGAGAGGGATGGAAGGATGGAGGGGGATGAATGGAGAGAGGGAGGGAAGAATGGGGGAGGGAGGGAGGATGGATGGAGGGAGGGATGGAGGGATGGGTGGAAGGATGGAGGGAGGGAAGAATGAGGGAGGGAGGGAGGGAGGGATGGGTGGAAGGATGGAGGGAGGGAGAAATGGGGGAGGGAGGGGAGGGATGGATGGAAGGGTGGATGGATGGAGGTATGGATGGAGAGAGGTATGGAAGGTTGGAGGGGGATGAATGGAGGGAGGGAAGATTGGGGGAGGGAGGGAGGGATGGATGGAGGGAGGGATGGAGGGGATGGGTGGAAGGATGGAGGGAGGGAAGAATGGGGAGGGAGGGATGGATGGATGGAAGGGTGATGGATGGAGGTATGGATGGAGAGAGGGATGGAAGGATGGAGGGGGATGAATGGAGGGAGGGAGGGAAGAATGGGGGATGGAGGGAGGGGATGGAGGGATGGGTGGAGGGATGGGTGGAAGGATGGAGGGAGGGAGGGAAGAATGGGGGAGCGAGGGATGGAGGGAGGGATGGGTGGAAGGATGGAGGGAGGGAAGATTGGGGGAGGGAGGGAGGGATGGATGGATGGAGGGAGGGAGGGATGGGTGGAAGAATGGAAGGATGGCTGTCACGTTATTACATGAGCCCCCTTTCAAAATGTGCCTCAGCATCTGCAGTGGCTGAAGCAGCATGTGGTACCACCACATGGCAGTTTGGAATTCATGCGCACAGATTGCCTCCCCAGCAGGGGCAAATTATCTCCTCCACCACCACCACCCATTGAAGAGATTAACTTCTGGAATCCCTGTAGAGAGAGCAGAGCCTGCAGATAATACCAGCAGATTTTAGCAACATTTCCTCCATGAGCTGGCAAAGGGAAATAGAACAATTTCAGACTTTTTGGCTGCAGAAAAGTGTATTGGTGTCTCTCTCTCTGCCTAGAAGATTATGGCCTTCATTTCAACATTCTCTTCAACTGTCACATCTTCAGGCAAATCTTCTGAACCTGGTCAATTTTAAGATGGGGGGGATGTCAACTCCCAGAATTTCCCAGCCAGCATGCTTTAAGATATCTGGACTTCAATTCCCAGAATTCCCCAGCCAGCATGCTTTAAGACGGGTGGACTTCAACTCCCAGAATACACCGCCAGCATGCTTTAAGACAGATGGATTTCAATTCCCAGAATTCCCCAGCCAGCATGCTCCAAAATGAGTGGACTTCAACATCCAGAATTCCTCAACCAGCATGCTTTAAGACGGGTGGACTTCAACTCCCAGAATACACCGCCAGCATGCTTCAAGACGTGGACTTCCTTTCCCAGACTTCCCAAGTCAGCCAGCTTTAGAATGGGTGAACAACTCCTGTAGTGCTGGCTGAAAAATTTTGGGAGTTGAAATCCATTCTTCTTAAAGATGACCAGGTTGAGAAACACTAACCTAGAGAAAAAAAGTTGTCTGAAGGTCAGAAGAAGAAGAAGAAGAAGAAGAAGAAGAACAAGGTACTGCTGAAAACATCGCCAGGCAAACGCTAGGAATCAAGACCAACTCAAAGGCAAAGAGAATCAGTTGAGGTAGCGGTTAAATGCACCAGCTAGAAACTGGGCGACCGTGAGTTCTAGTCCTGCCTTAAACATGGAGGCAATTGGGAGAACCTGGGCCAGTCCCTCCACCTCAGACCTAGGAAAAAGGAGGCAAGGAGAAACCATTTCTGGAGGCACTTATCCAGCTGGTTGCCAGGAGAAACATCTGAAGAACATCTCCTCCATGGTCCAAAAGGAGAAGACCGTTCAGAATTTTCCTCCCAGCGTTACTTGGACCTATTTCGCCCTGCTTCTTAAAAGCCCTCTTCCCTCCCATCCACCTCTGTTTGTCTCCAACCAATTTCTTTAATATGCAAATATTACTTTTCCTCTTAGGATTCTTCAGAATCCGGACCTGATTAGAGTGGAGAATTAAAACTCTTGTCAGCAGTTTTTATGGCTCCCTTCAACTGCGCTCACTCTGTGATCCTGTAACATTTCTGCTCCTGGCTATGATGTTGTGAAATTTGCATTTCTTTCAATTTGGGATTGTTTCATTTTTCTTCCTTCTGCCCCCCAAAGGTAAACAGAACAGAAAGCTTTGTTAAAAAAGAATTATCTCATCTTGCAAGCTCAGCTGGGTCCCTTTTTCTGAAGGTGAAAAATAAGCAGGTAGACTTCAACCATAAACCTACCTCGTGGTGTGATTTAGACCAGGGGTCCCCAACCCCCGGTCTGTGGACTGGTAGCGGGCCGCAGCATGCCAGCAACCGGTCCGCACAAACAAGCAAAGCCCCATCTGTGGAATGCAGGCAGCACACAAAACCACACACTCTCCGGTCCGTGGAAAAAACTTTCTTCAAGGAACCAGTCCCTGGTGTCCCAAAGGTTGGGGACCTCTGATTTAGACTCCTTACTTATCATTAAGCAAATGGCTGGTAGGAGGACCATGTTATCCTGTTTTATCTGGGCACAAGCAAAACAAACTTTCCAGCCACCCTCCCCGGATCCAAAGTCTGAATGCAAACAGCCAGCTCTTAAAAATTAAAATGCTGAGGATGGGGACTCATCATCATCATAACAAGAGAACATTAGCCAAGTATGGAACTGGCTTTTTGCAAAAAAACAAAACAAAACAGCCACTGAAATGGGTTATTGGGTTGAGTTTCCTGTTTTCTTCCTTGTCCTTTGGAACACAGCTTGTATCCTGGAGACCCTTTTTTTTTTTTAATAGACAGAAAATAGACCCCCAGCCCTTTTCCCCCTCCCTCCCTCCCCATCAGCACAGAGGGAAAACAAGGGAGGGAAAGGGAATCTAAAAGAGAAGCTTTAACAAGCTCCAGGCTGCTGATTAGAAGGCCGCTGCTCCAAATTTATAGATGTTTGGATCCTTGCCACGCACAACAGATTGGCAAGCTGATCAGGATCACAGCATGCTGTCTAATGAGCCCCACACAATTTTTCACCCCATATTTTTCCAATAAAAAAGCAGTTAAATACCAACCACAGCCACAGCAGACCCGCCATCTGCCTGCCTCTTTCTACAGCCATCGTTAAAATGGTTTTTGGCAGTTTACACCTCAGCTCTTTTCTTTCGCCATTCTCCTCTCCCCCACTTCCCCTCCCCTTCTCTCCCTCCCTCCCCCCCCCCCCGCCGGCTTTTCTCTGTACAGATGTGGAATGAATTTTCTGACAACCCCCAGGATGAAACAAGGGATTTTATAGATTAACTGCCCAACGCCTGGGTCTAATTTTAAGCATCTTTATCACACCGGTGGCATCGCTTTCAGTGAGCTAATTGTGAGAATGTAAACTCCACTGGCAATCTTTGGGCAAGGCTGAGAGAAATTAGCCTGTACAAGGGTCCATGTGAACCGGGCCAAATATATTCGTGGAAAGAAAGAAAGAAAGAAAGAAAGAAAGAAAGAAAGAAAGAAAGAAAGAAAGAAAGAAAGAAAGAAAGAAAGAAGGAAGGAAGGAAGGAAGGAAGGAAGGAAGGAAGGAAAGAAAGAAAGAAAGAAAGAAAGAAAGAAAGAAAGAAAGAGGAAGAGGGGTAGAGAGAGGGAGGGATAGAAAGAGAGGGAGGGAAGGAGAGAGAAATAGAGAGAGGGGGAGAGAGAGAAATAGAGGGAGAGAGAAATAGAGAGAACGAGGGAGAGGGGTAGAAAGAGAGAGAGGGAGGGAGGGAGAGAGAAAAAGAGAGAGGGAGGGAGAGGGGTAGAAAGAGAAAGAGAGGGAGGGAGAAAGAGAAAAAAGAGAGAGAGAGACGGGTAGAAAGAGAGAGGAGGAGAGAAGGGAGGGAAGGAGAGAGAAAAAGAGAGAGGGAAGGGGAGAAAGAAAGGGGAAGGGAGAAAGAGAGAGAAAGGAAGGGAGAAAGAAAGAAAGAAAGAAAGAAAGAAAGAAAGAAAGAAAGAAAGAAAGAAAGAAAGAAAGAAAGAAAGAAAGAGAAAGAAAGAAAATCATTGGAGATCACTTGCTCCCGATGTGTTCTACACAGGACTTAGTGATGATGGTGATGATTTAAAGTTTGATCCTTTGGGGCCACATTTGAAAAGCCAGCCTGGACCTTGTTTGGTTGCGGGGGAGGGGGGGAGAAAATGGATTTTGGTGTAACTTGCTGTCTTTTGGTCTACGGCAGAACAAGTATCAAAAAATATCATTCACTCTTTCACCCATTATTGTTATTATATTTTACTCTGCTCTGCTCTATTCTGTTCTTGTTTCTTATTCTATTCTGTTCTGTTCTACTTTACTCTACACTACTTTACTCTACACCACTCTACTCTATTCCATTCCATAATTCTATTCTATTATCTGTTATTCTATTCTATTCTATTCTATTCTATTCTATTCTATTCTATTCTATTCTATTCTATTCTATTCTATTCTATTCTATTCTATTCTATTCTATTCTATTCTATTCTGTAATTCTATTCTATTCTGTAATTCTATTCTGTAATTCCATTCTATTCTGTAATTCTATTCTATTCTGTAATTCTATTCTATTCTATTCTATTCTATTCTATTCTATGCAATTCTATTCTATGCAATTCTATTCTGTAATTCCATGCAATTCTATTCTGTAATTCTATTCTATTCTGTAATTCTATTCTGTAATTCTATTCTATTCTGTAATTCTATTCTATTCTATTCTATTCTATTCTATTCTATTCTATTCTATTCTATTCTATTCTATTCTATTCTATTCAGACAACACTCATGGATCTCTGTTAAGAAATGATCAACATGGATGACTTTTTTACTCATGGTTGCAAAATCCTGGAATGCCTATAAAACGCTGCAATCGATGTTCCCCTCGACCAGTAAATATTTTTACAACATTTTGTGAACTCAGAACAAAGAAATTAACTAGACCGTTGCTAAAGCTGGTAACAATCTAGGCTGACTCAAGGAAAAAAATTCATGTTTTTTGCATAGCAAGAGAGACAAAATACATTTTTTCCTCCACTGTTTCTCTCTCTCTCTTTTTTTCTGTGCTGGATTCAACTGCGATCGATGTGGCAATGTAAACAGCCTAGGAGGGATTCTTGAAATCCAGTTCACTTTCTTTAGACTAGAACATTCATACGCAAGACAAGAAGGAGATGTCAGTCCAGACATGTTCTTTTGACTTGTCTTGTGATGCAGTTTGCTAACCGCGACAGTTGGGTTTCAGAGTGTGGTCATGGAATAAAACCACTAGGAGAAAGAAAATGGCCTGTTTTTAAATAGTTTCCATCTTCTCGTTGTTATGTCGCCTGAAGCCATCCCTTCCCAGAACTGAGGCGGTGCTGACTTGCTTGTGAGTGCTCATCCTACCTTGTGGGTGACTTTCCTCAGCAAGAAGCACAAAGAAAATTTCACAGCCAGTTTGGGCTGGTGGTGAGGGCACTAAGTGAGAACCCAGGAGACGGGGGAGTTCTAGTTCTGCCATTCAAATCTTTGCCCGGAACCAAACATGGATTTATCTCTTTTCGGAGGTGGCTTTTATTAAGGCAGTTTTCGAATTTACTACAAATGCTGACAATAGTCCATAGCACTTTTCCCTTCCTTCCTTCCTTCCTTCCTTCCTTCCTTCCTTCCTTCCTTCCTTCCTTCCTTCCTTCCTTCCCCCTCCCTCTCTCCAAGCCTTCGTTCCCCTCCCTCCCTCCCTTCCTTTCCTTCCCCCTCCCTCCCTCCGCTCCTTCCTTCCTTCCCTCCCTCCCTTTTATCCTCCCTCTCTCCCTTTCCCTTCTCCTCTTCTCTCCCTCCCTTCCCCTCTCTCCCTCCACTCCTTCCTCCCTTCCCTTCCTTCCCCTTCCCTTCACTCCTTCCTCCCTTCCCTTCCTTCCTTTCCTTCCCCCTCCCTCCGCTCCTTCCTTCCTTCCCTCCCTCTCTTTATCCTCCCTCTCCCTCTCTCCCTTTCCCTTCTCCTCTTCTCTCCCTCCCTTCCCCTCTCCCTCCCTCCACTCCTTCCTCCCTTCCCTTCCTTTCCTTCCCCTCCCTCCACTTCTTCCTCCCTTCCTTCCTTTCCTTCCCCCTCCCTCCCCCCACCTCACCTGCTTCCAATCCCTCCATGCCCAAAGTACATATAAAAACACCTTTCGGAGACACCACCCCCTTATGACACAGTTGTCAGAGCCACTTCTGAAATACGAGTTTCATTAGTCAGAGTACTTCCACAGAAGGAAAAAATGTCAGCACGGCGCTTTTAGTTAGTATGCAGCTCGTAGACAAGCTGGCATTAGACCCATCTCCCAATGTTACGTGACGGAGGCTGCTGGCCCAAAGTAGAGAGACAGGCCAAAGGGTTATTAGGCACTAGGTAAGGAAGGGTGGCATTTAATATAGAGTGTGAAGAGAGAGGGGGGTGGGGGAGATGGCGCTCCTAGAGCAGTTGCCAACCTTTTCCTTTTGAGAACCATTAGATGTGGCATGACCATCCATTCAGGACTGTGACCCCCCCCCCCGCACAAAACCTGCCAGGACCCAGAATCAAATGGTGACGTTGACTCGTTTTTACAATGGGCCTTGCCTAGTTCTTCTAGCAAAGGCATCAGTGCAGGATGCCGTGTTTAACATATTTAAAGGCCAGTTTGGTCTAGTGGCTAAGGCACCAGGCTAGAAAGTGGAAGACCGTGAGTTCTAGTCTTGCCTTAGTTAAGAAAGCCAGCTGGGTGATTTTGGGCCAATCACCAGGAGACGGTGAATTCTAGTCCCGCCTTAGGCATGAAAGCCAGCCGGGCGATTTTGGGCCAATCACCAGGAGACTGGGAATTCTAGTCCCGCCTTAGGCATGAAAGCCAGCTGGGTGATTTTGGGCCAATCACCAGGAGACTGGGAATTCTAGTCCCGCCTTAGGCATGAAAGCCAGCCGGGTGATTTTGGGCCAATCACCAGGAGACGGGGAATTCTAGTCCCGCCTTAGGCGTGAAAGCCAGCCGGGTGATTTTGGGCCAATCACTAGGAGACGGTGAATTCTAGTCCCGCCTTAGGCATGAAAGCCAGCCAGGTGATTTTGGGCCAATCACCAGGAGACGGTGAATTCTAGTCCCGCCTGAGGCTTGAAAGCCAGCCGGGTCATTTTGGGCCAATCACCAGGAGACGGTGAATTCTAGTCCCGCCTTAGGCGTGAAAGCCAGCCGGGTCATTTTGGGCCAATCACCAGGAGACGGTGAATTCTAGTCCCGCCTTAGGCGTGAAAGCCAGCCGGGTGATTTTGGGCCAATCACCAGGAGACGGTGAATTCTAGTCCCGCCTTAGGCATGAAAGCCAACCGGGTGATTTTGGGCCAATCACCAGGAGACGGTGAGTTCTAGTCCCATCATAACCATGAAAATTGGCCTGGGTGACTCTGGGCCAGTTGCCCTCTCTCACCCCAACCTACCTCACAAGTTTGTTGTAGGGGAAAAATAAGAGGAGGAAATTATGTTAGATACATTTGCTGCCTTGAATTATTTATAAAAAGAATAAAGGCGGGATATAAGCAAACAAACCAGCCAATAAATATGTGCCTAGAAAAAGGTGGGTGGGGAAACTGTGGTGTCACATTGATGGTGTTTTGATGCACGTTCATGGTGAGCAATTCAAAGAATCCTCAACCTTGGACCATAAAGGAACTGAGTCATTTTTTCAGACCAGATTTTTATCGGGGCCCCCAAGTTATGCAACTGATCTGGAAAATTGGGAAAGAATCCCAACTGGAATCCTCGTGTTGCTGCAGGCCAGATGTGACTACGTTTGGAAAGATTTCTAAGTCGTCCTTGTGGTTTGACAGGTAGGCCGATGGTTGGAGGAAGTGATTTTCATTAAAAGAAAGAAAAAGGGGAACTGTTTCATCTTCGGTGTTTATTAGGCTTTAATTCCTGCTTAATATCACACCTGACGATGAAGACCCTTCTCCGAGGTCAAACGCAGTCTCCAAATGTTTTGGTTGTTTCTCCATCATAGATTGAGCCGGCCTTTTCTTAACCAAGCTTTTTGGATCTTGAGATGTCAAACTCTGTGAACTCCTTTTCCCCCCCCCATCTCTCTCTCTCTCTCTCTCTCTCTCTCTCTCTCTCTCCCTCTCCCTCCCTATCCATCCATCCATCCATCTATATCTCTCTGTCTGTCTGTTTGTCTATCATCTACTTATCCATCCATCCACGCCCTATCCTATCCTATCATCTACTTCCCCATCCACTCACCCACACATTATCTGTGTATATATGTATATGTGCGTGAAGGAAACAAAAGTTATTCTTTTAATAATTGTAGAAATAATTCTTTTTATTCTTTTTATGTTATTCTCCAATAAAACTTTGTTTTGTTAACCAGACTTGTCTTCGAATTGTGAAGTATCAAAATTTGGGGGTTTTACATCTCACATGTTTGTGTGTGTTTGTTTTTGTTTGTATAAAACCTTTTTATTGAAGATGTTTGAAAAGGAAGATAAAAATGAATACAAAGAAAGACAAGGAGAAAGCTAAATGTTTAAGAAAGGAATATGTGTGTGTGTGCATGCCCACACACACACACACACACACACACTATACCTTGATGAAATTATTCCAGGCTTGCCAGCAACTCCCCCCCCCCCCAACCCCAATGTTCAGTCAAAGCTTCTTGCTGACATTTAATTGCAGGCCTGAACTGAGATTTATCGTTGCTATTACCTCCGTTATGATTATTTTTTAATTTTCAAACCTCAACTGCTTTATGAACTTTATTCTGAATAATTTACACGACATTTGTCAGAGAAAGTGGGTGTTGGGGGAGGAGAGGAGAACAAAGCTTTCTTTTTTTCCCTCCCCCTTCCCTCCCCCTCCACCCTCACCACGAAAGGCACTTCTTAAGAAATAAAGAAGGAAGAGAGAGACACTTAAGCTTTGTCATTTAAAGCAATTCGCCTCCCACTGCCACTCTAGGCAGCAGGAAATTCCTACTTTGTGCATTTAAAAACTGGAGGCAAGTTCCCTTTGGATAATTGGGTTGACTAGTTAGGGCAGGGGGCTCTGAAGCTCAGAAAGGACAAGAGTGCTTCCTTCAGTTGGGTGAAGGTGTCTAAGGGGACACAGAGCAGCCATCAGAGAGGTGGGGCCCTTCGGGTCCTCAAAAGCTTCTGTTTGAAGAGCTCGGGTAAGGAGACCTCACGACTTCCTGCGCCAGTTTGCTCCAATGGTTGATACCTTGGACAGTCAGGAAGTTCTCCCTAACATCTAACTTGAATATCCATCCTTGCAGGTTCTAATCTTGCCCTCTGAGACAACAGAGACTATGTCCTCTCTTTCTTTTCTGCGATGAATACCTTCTAGATACCTTAAATGTCTATCTCTGCTGAGGAGGAGGAGGAGGAGGAGGGGGAAGAAGGAGAAGGAGAAGAAGGAGGAGGAGGAGGAGGAGAAGGAGGAGGAGGAATAGTAGTTATCCCTTCAGTCATGTCCAGCTTATGGCAATTCTACGGTAAGGTCTCTCTGCAACTTCCAGTATCAACCTTTAATTATTCCTCATAGGATGGGATTTCCAAATTACGTATCCTTTTGGTAGCTCTGCTGCTTGCTTTGGTAGTTCCTTAATTTCCCTGACCAACACAGACAAACAAGCCAACAATAAACAAACAGCCTAATCAAGGAAATGCCAAGAACACTCCCCATCAACATGAACGGGGCAAGCCAGTACCCGTGTTTCCACCACATTATCCTAATCAACTCCTTGGTTAAGGGTAGATTTGAACCTGAATATTCTTGCTTCCAGTCCAATAACTTAACCAGCATTACCACCATTCCCCTGTGGTGATCCTTAGTAAACGAAGACAAGGAGCCTAAGATTTCTAAGACAGATAGTTAATCATCCCGAGCTCGGCTCCAGCAGGGAAGGGGCCCAGATCCGAGACCTGGGGTACAAGTCCAGCATCATCAGTGTTTCATCCTTCACTGAAGCAAAAGAACTCCCTTAAAACAATCGCTCTTCAAACCACTGACTCCTAGGTCAAAACAAGCTTTTGCTAAAGGCTGCAGCCTAGGGCTCTGCAGGGACTTGGTTAAAAGCTGTTCCTTGTTTAAGGGGCTGAAAGCAATTACTGGGTGGGTCACGTTTATTGAATAAAACCATTTAAGCATTATGTTTACAAAGTCAAAGAATCATTAAAATCCAGTGAAAAACAATTATTTTTACAGGATACATCTGCAAGCAATCTGGAATGGACCTTTTATTATTATTTTTTCCTCTTGGATTGCCTGCCTGCCTGCCTGCCCCTCCTTAGCCTCCCCCCTTTTCCTTGGTAAATTTATGCGTAAGAGACTTGGTTGGTGGTGTGGAAAACGTCCACATCACAGCGTGAATTATTTTGGAAATGCTAAAATATATTATTTTCAAATATCACGGGCTCTCCCCAAGCCCAAATAGCTGTGATTTCCGGACTCGTCAAAGCCTCTCGGCCTTGGCAGGCCACTTCAGATCAATTGGGAAGAACTAGACAAATAGTTATTTTATTGCTAAGTCTGTCCAATAAATCAGAATGGGACCAGCAACCTTTGCTAAGACCCCCTTCTGCTTGGCTGACTGGCTGTCAAAAGGAAAGAGAGAAGAGTGCACAAAAAAGGTTAGACCCAGATCTCTGTGTATGATTTAGCATAGCACAATGTCGTTTTGGGGGGATCCAAAGCAAAACCTCTTCCAAAATCACATTATCTTGGCTTCCTTCAAGATAATGAGCAGGGCCGCCTGGCTCAAGTTTTATAACCGATTAAATTCAATCAAGCTTGTTATTTTTAAACTGGAACGCTTGAATAACCCACTGCTGCAAAGTCATACGATTAAAAGCAACTTAAAAAAAAAATGACGTTGCCGATTTAATTCCATTCCAGAGCTGACCTGCCTTGACATCAGATTCATGCTACTAGGGTTTCCTGACTATTTTTTTCCTCTTCAGAAAGACAAAACAAAAGCTAAGCGGTACATGCCAAGAATGACTAAAGTTGACCCAATGGAGGCACTTCACATCTCAAGGATGTGACGTTGGATTTGCAAGATGTTCCAATGAAAACACAATGCACATACAGCATGTAAGGGTTCTTTTTTAACTCAAATAAAGACAAAGGCACACAGGAAATCTTGGGTTCTGATCCAGAGATCCCATTACAAAATCTACCGCCATTGCAGAACATTGAAAATCACCATAGATGTTTTTGCACATATCATATCGTTCTGTCTGGCCGAAATTGAACAGAGCTAGGTGTGATCCTGCCTGTATCAACAGGGAGGGAAAGACTGCCCCTTGTTGCGACTGTGGGGCTGATATGCAAACTATTAAACATATTGTGCGAGACTGCCACGCAACATGCGTTCCCTAGAACAGGGCTCTTCAAACTTGGCCCTTTTATGACTTGTGGACTTCAGCTCCTGGAAGTGCCTGGCTGAGGAATTCTGGGAGTTGAAGTCCATAAGTCATAAAAGGGCCAAGTTTGAAGACCCCTGCCCTAGAACAAGGGTCCTCAACCATGGCAACTTTAAGACTCGTGGACCTCAACTTCCAGAATTCCTCAGCTAACTCTAGGAGTTGAAGTCCACAAGTCTTAAAGTTGCCAAGGTTGAGGACCCCTGCCCTAGAAGATCTGCACAAAGCAACGTCAGAAAGGATCTCCTGGATAGCTGACCTGGACATCTAGTTATATATCCCTGTAGAAGTTTTGTATACATGGATTGTGTGTAGATGTTTACTTCTCATCGTACGCTAAATAAATAATAATTACCCTCGGTATGGGATGTTCTGTAACGGAATTTACAGAGGTAATTCCAACAATGGAAAATTCCAGTCATTGGAACCAGACAAAAACATGTGTTCTTCAGGTAGCTTGGGAAAGGACCACATGTGGAAGAGGTTCTTTCCTTTTCCAAACTAATGGCCTCCAGATGTGGTTTAGATGGTGACTTGGAGCATTTCCAGACAGGCTGGCTACTACAATTCTACAACTCCGCTTTCAACCTTATCTTGTTGACGATAGCTTGAGGAGCAATGGCATAGAGGCAACTGACTTATGGACCAATGGGTAGCGTCTGATATTCCTTGTGTTAATTTTGGCTTCCCTTTATAGTTAAAAGAAAATGAGACTTGGGTAATTCTTTGTCCAAGGAGACTGAAGAGAGTAGAGCTTTCAAGCAGGTCAGACTGGCCTGTTTTCCTGCAGACGTTTCCTTACGCAACAAGGTAACATCATCAGTGCTAGAAGGGAGTGGAGTTTATATACATGTAGGTTGACCTGGTCAGTATTAGTAGGAGTGCTGTTTCCTTCTGGGTGGTTTTCTTGAGTAGGCCATTTTTTACTTGAGTTGGTCGTCCCTTGAATGGGTATTATATTGGGATATAAACAGAGAGCATACCTCACTCCCTTCTAGCACTGATGATATTACCTAGTTTGTTAATGAAATGTCTTCAGGAAAAGAGCCATCTCTGAGAGCACCAAAGACCCCACAGTTCAGCTCTGAGCCAAAACTCCCCCCCCCTTTTAGGGGCCCTGTAATCTCTTAGGGGTAGAATCAGGGTGACTGGATGGAGCTGAGTGTTTACTGGCCAGATGCCCTTCCTAATGCCCATGGAGTTTGCAGCACATATTTTTTTTCTTTGTTCTGCTACCTGGGATCGAACTCTCCATCTTCTGAGTGGGAGGCGAGCGTCTCCACCACTAGGCCACCCTGCCCCTCAGCTCTCAACTACAAACGTTCTCCTTGAATTCAAACCCCACCTAACTCCAGCTGAAGAGGCTAAGTTGCAAGAGCCCTGGGCGTGTTGCTTCTTTTGAACAGGAGCTGGCTGAGGCAGCATGGAAGCAACCTCTGGGGATGATTCATAAAGCCAGCTTCACCCAGTTGAGTGATTGCAAGTGGGCGCAATAAATGCGCTTATGACATTGGGTGGGAAGGAATGCCTGAACTCATTTCAGAGTTCGCTGATCATACAAGTGTTGGAGAGAGAGAGAGAGAGAGAGAGAGAGAGAGAGAGAGAGAGAGAGAGAGAGAGAGAGAGAGAGAGAGAGAAAGAAACCACGTGCCTGTGAGAATGAGAGACAGGGAGGGAGGGAAAGAGAGAGGGAGGAGGGGAGAGGAGGGAGAGGGAGGTAGGCAAAGGGAAAAGACATTAAAAGAGAGAGAAATTGAGAGGGGGAGGAAGGAGAGGGGAGGGAGAGGGACGGAGGGAAAGAGAAACATAAGTTAAAAGAGATAAATTGAAAGAAAGAGAGAGAGATGGAGGGAAGGAGGGAGGAGTGGGAGGGAGAGGGAGGGAAAGAGAAACAGAAATTAAAAGAGAGAGAAACTGAGAGAAAGAGAGAGACAGAGGAGAAGGGGGAGAGAGTGGGAGTGGGGAAAGAGAAACAGATTAAAAGAGAGAGAGAGGAGAGAGAGAGAAAGATATGAGAGAAAGGCAGAGAGAGAGAGAGAGAGAGAAAGATATGAGAGAAAGGCAGAGAGGAGAGAGAGGGAGAGAGAAAGATATGAGGGAAAGGCAGAGAGAGAAAGAGAGAGAGAAAGAGAGAGAGAGAGAGAGAGAGAGAGAGAGAGGAGAGAGAGAGAGAGAGAGAGAGAGAGAGAGAGAGAGAGAGAGAGAGAGAGAGAGACCCTGTCAGTGGCAGAATTAAAACCTCAATAAAATCTCATTGACTTTTGCTACCTGCTCTACAGCTTGCATTACATTCTGCTAATTATGCAGTTGTTACTTTGGGCTATAAAGAAAAGGGGGATCAATGTGAACCATGGTTTAAAAAAAAGAGAGTGGCCCATAAACAAAGCTGCTAGGAAACTCTATCAGTTGCTTGCTTTATGTTTATGGACTACTTTAACATGACAGGAAAGTGGAACGGAGATAAAACAGAAGGTCCATTCTCCCGCAAGGCCAGGGACAGCCATCTTCGGGATCAGCGAAGGGAAGGTTTTTTGTTTTGTTCTTTTAAATTGTGGCTTCCAGTGAGCCAGATTGTCCTAGCTGACGCATAATAAATGATAAGAGTGGGTTGGTGCACCCTACAGCTATAATTTAATTTGGGGCACCTGGAGAATCCGATCAGGGTTCTAGAAGGGCAGTCATAGAGAAAGAAAGACTGCAGAGAAGAGAGTCAAAGATGATTGGGGGACTGGAGGCTAAGACATATGAAGAACAGTTGCAGGAATTGGGTATGTCTAGTCTAGCGAAAAGAAGACTAAGGGGTGACATGATAGCAGCCTTCCAGCATTTGAGGGGCTGCCACAAAGAAGGGGGGGGTGTACACCTGTTCTCCAAAGCACCTGAAGGCAGGACAAGAAGCAATGGGTGGAAAATGATCAAAGAGAGAACCAACCTAGAACTACAGTGAAATCTGACAGTGAGAACAATTAACCAGTGGAATGAGTTGCCTCCAGAAGTTGTGGGTGCTCCATCACTGGAGGTTGTTCAGAAGAGATTGGACAGCCATTTTTTCTGAAATAATATAGAGCAGGGGTTCTCAACCTTGGCAACTTTAAGACTTGTGGACTTCAACTCCCAGAATTCCTCAGCCAGCTTTGCTGGCTGAGGAATTCTGGGAGTTGAAGTCCACAGGTCTTAAAGTTGCCAAGGTTGAGAACCCCTGATATAGAGTCTCCTGCTTGATACGGTAGGGAGTTGGGCTAGAGTTCCTTTCAACTCTGCTATTCTGTTCTGTTCATAGGAGCTACTTTATAATTTAATCCAGCACTTGGTCTACCTACGGTAATTGGGTACTGTCAACAATATCCCACAGAAGATCCTGTCCTAGCCTTGGGGTGGAGTTATCCCAAGCCTACCCCTTTGTAGGTAGATGTCTAGGTTTATTCACTGTCCCTTGGAGTTTAAGAAGCTGTTAATCTTGAGATTTCTGAAAGGAATCTTAAAACCCATCAACACATATAGGAGATTTTCCAGGATATTCTCACCTAAAATGGCATTGGACCAGGATACTTACGGGACCGCCTTCTGCCACATACTTCCCTTCGACCGGTGAGAGCGCACAGGGTCGGCCTCCTCCAGGTCCCGTCAGCGAAACAATGCCGTCTGGCGTGTCCTAGGGGGAGGGCCTTCTCTGTTGTGGCGCCCACCCTCTGGAAGCAACTGCCCCCTGAAGTCCGCGTTTCCCCCACTCTCCCGGCCTTCCGGAAGAATCTAAAAACTTATCTATGCCGGCAGGCCTGGGGATGACTGTGATTGCGTGTGAATGATGAATGTGTTCGGGGGGTTTTTTTAAACGTTTTTTAGATTGCTTTTTGATTTTAAGCTCTGTGATGTTTTTTTGTTTATGTTGTTAGCCGCTCCGAGTCCTTTGGAGAGGAGCGGCATAAAATTTAATTAAAATAAATAAATAGATAAAATAAAATATTCTGCCGCTTGTAGCTAGTGTCTAGTAACAAACCGATGTGATTGTTCAGCCTTCTCCCACCGTATGGGGGAAATTCTTTTCTATAGAACTTCACAATTATAGAAATATGTCAGGCACAAAAGATCAGACCCATACATTAAGTTGCAGTTCAGAAGATGTATTACTCAAGCGTCTACACAAGAAGCAGCTAGTCAACTAACGGTCAGCATTAAATTGGCGCTAGATAAGAGACAACAGAATTCAAGAGGGCTTGGACCACTTGTGGCAACTTAATGACTCTAAGCTGGTGACACGCTTAACACCGCCCCCAGCTCTGCCTGTTCTTCTCCTACAAATGTTGGATCGGAACCAAAAGTCTACTCTGAAGAAAACGTTTTGGAAATATATCTTCTTCTTTTTTCAGAATGAAAGTTGCAGTGTGTTGGTGGGGAAATACATCAGTGATGTTTGGCTCCTAATATCTTTTCTCCATCTGGAAGGGGACAGTAGGATGAATAAGGGCAGCAAATTCTGTGTTCTCTTTGACATTGGACGAGAGTAGAAGATTCCCCGGGGATCAGTAAGGAAAAGGTGGACTACTATTAGCTGGTGTCCCTCTGCCTCAGGAGCACAAAGTCTAGGCCAAATCTGTCCCTTGAATCTCCAGACCTTCCCCGGTAGCAAATAAAACAAGACCTACAGATTGACAGGGAGTGTCCTTGGGCTGGCTTTGCAAAGGTGTTTTTTGCTTCTTTGAGAGAGAGAGAGAGAGAGAGAGAGAGACTGTAGAAGCACTTGCACCTAAGTCTTTAAAATTCTCTTTCTTAAGACTTAATATTTCACCCTGACAGTGGGGAAAGGAATTAGAAGTGCCAGCAGCTATCCAGATAGATGTTAAAGCTCCTTTTTTCCCCCCCTTCTCCCTCCTCCAACTTCCCTCTCCTGCCACATCTCTCTGGCTTCAGAGAATATTTTCCCCACAAATTGGTTTTAAATTAAAGGAGGTGATGAAGGCAATGTGCAGGCTCAGCTTTTTCCCAGGTGCACTTAATCTAATTTCATTAAGAAGATCAGAACCGGTGATTGCTACAGCCGAAACATTAAGTCTGTCCATTTTTTCTTCTTCTTTTTGGTATAAAAAAAACCCATTAGCTCTGTCGAAGGACCGTTGGGTGGGCTGTTTATATTGGAGATGAAAGCCCGTTTTGCTTCCCCGATAAAATGTCAGGAACAGTGAGCCACAAATTAAGTCAACCGCCTCCAAAGATTCAGGGCACCAGGATTCCAGCTGCATTTGACAGGGGCGCTGCCTCCAGAAGCTGTGGATACGACAACCCTGGAGCTTGTGAACAAGAGACTGGACAACCATTTTGCCTGAAATGGGACAGGGCTTCCTGCTTGAGCAGGAGGCTGGACTAGAAGACCTTCAGAAGTTGTGGGTGCTCCATCACTGGAGGTTTTCCAGAAAAGATTGGACAGCCATTTATCCAGAATGGCGTAAGGTCTCCTGCTTGAGCAGGAGGTTGGATGAGAAGACCTCCAAGATTCCTTTCAGCTCTGTTATTATATTATATTAATGAAGAGAAGGATGAGGGGGGACAGGATAGCAGTGTTCCAATATCTCAGGGGCTGCCACAAAGAAGAGGCAGTCAAGCTATTCTCCAAGGTGCCTGAAGGCAGGAGAAGAAGCAACGGGTGGAAACTAACCAAGGAGAGAAGCAACCTAGAACTAAGGAGAAACTTCCTGACAGTGAGAACAATTAACCAGGGGAACAACCTGCCTCCAGAAGCGGTGAATGCTCCAACACTGGAAGTTTTTAAGAAGAGACTGGACAGCCATTTGTCCGAAATGGTATAGGGTTTCCTGCCTGAGCAGGGGGTTGGACTAGATGACCTCCAAGATCCCTTCCAACTTCTTCTTCTTCTTCTTCTTCTTCTTCTTCTTCTTCTTCTTCTTCTTCTTCTTCTTCTTCTTCTTCTTCTTCTTCTTATTATTATTATTATTATTATTATTATTATTATTATTATTATTCTGCTTCTGTTTGAAAAAGACCTCTAGACTTCCCGATGGCCAGCCTTAACTCCTTTCTATTAATTTTAGTTACGAGCCTACTTTCTGAGGCAGGGTGATGTTCTGCCTCTTCCCATCGTATATCACTTTGGTCAACTGCTCTGTTGGGAAGAGACTGCACAGCTATTTGTCCAGGATGGCATAGGGTGTCTTGTTGGAGCAGGGGGTTGAACTAGCAGACCTTCACAGTCTCTTCCAACTCTGCTATTCTGTATTCCGTTATTCTGCCTACGAGGAAGTTGAAGAAGGTGGGATTTCAAAAACATGGACATCCATGGGGGGGTGGGGGTGAAGGATCCCTTCACGGATGAAGGACATACAGGGGTGAAGGAGGGCAAGGGATGTCATTGCGTTGACACTTTTGAAGGACATCATCACGTTGGCTTTAGGACCATGGTAAGAATGGTGGTAACATCAGACCCACTCCCATGAGGACTCGACTTACGGCTGAAGCGACTTGCAACGGAAATTTCGGTCCCCACTGAGGACTATCTATAGGTCTCTTCTACCTCCCTGCCACATCCCACATCTTACACGCTCGAGTATGAGCAAATGCTGCAACCACATTATGGAGGGGTAAGAAGTAGAATTCACCCAGTCCTCTCGTTTTAGGCAACTTTGATCTTTGCCTCTGGTTTTTATTTATTTATTTGGGACAGGAGGCCATTTAGCTGAGCAGATGAACAAGCTGCTCGCCATTTTTTTCCCCCAGAGACGCTAAAGCAGGTAAAAGACAATAAGAGGAACTGTTGATGTTTTATATTACACCATTATGTTAATGTTCACTAAAGTATGCCGTGAGCGCTCTCATTACATGTGTATAAACCAATTCTCTGCGGTGTTATTCCTGTGCTAAATGCTATAACTACATAAATCTTGAATTAATGGAGACTTTATAGTTGCTAAAAAATGAAGGGTAATTGCTATCTGTTAATGCTGTTGGAGCGAGCAAAGGGAAATATATCTGTATGTAGGTATGTAGAGATTGGCGGGCTGACGGAACACAGCCACGTTTGGTGGCACATGGGCTCCAGAGAAGAAAGTTCAAATCCCTTGGCCTTCATCTAACGGGGCAAATGGGGCAATAGTGAGGGGGCTAAGCGAGACATTTGTTAAGTTTGTTTTGCCCCGTTTTACAGCATTCCTCGCCACAGTTAATACTAATAAGCCCTTTATTATCTAACATGCATACAGTGAAATTGGCTGAGCCTCCCTCTGTGCCCCCCCCTCACCACAAACTCACGGTGACTACAAACCCCCAACTTATTTCACCCCGTGAACTAATTGCACATCACGTCGGCCTCACGAGTCTGTCAGGCATAAAGTTATGTTCAGTGAATCGCTGCAAGTTTGTTCAGTTAGTGGCACAATTGTTAAGGGAATCTGGCTTCCCGATGGACTTTGCTTGTTAGAAGGTTGCAAAAGGGGATCACGTGACGCCATCACGTAACCACGGGGAATTCTGCAAGGGTCGTAAGTGTGAAAAAAAGGCCGTAAGTCACTTTTTCCAGTGTTGTTGTAACTTTGAACGGTTACTAAGTCGAGAAGTACCTGAGGGTAATTTTCAAAATATCCGAAGGGAAGAAAGAAAGCCGAAGAGGATAGCGTAGTAAATTTCGGGGGAGAGGGATAATAAATTTGGAGGGTATTTTTTTTATTAATAATAATAATAAAGTTGGAAGGATATCTCAGGGATGTTTCTGGTTTAATTTTCCTATGGTTTTTATTTTTTATTTTTTGTAACTGAGCATAATCTTTCCAGGTCTTTCTTCTCTTCCTCTTCCTCCTTCTCCTCCTCCTCCTCTTTCTCTTTCTCCTTCATTATAAAAACATCTTCTCCTTCTTTTTCTTCTCCTTCTTAGAATAACAGAGTTGGAAGGGACCTTGGAGGTCATCTAGTCCAACCCCTGCTCAGGCAGGAAACCCTATACCATTTGGGACAAATGGCTGTCCAGTCTCTTCTTAAAAACTTCCAGTGTTGGAGCATTCAACGCTTCTGGAGGCAGGTGGTTCCACTGGTTAATTATTCTCACTGTCAGGAAGTTTCTCCTCAGTTCCAGGTTGCTTCTCTCCTTGGTGAGTTTCCATCTGTTGCTTCTTGTCCTGCCTTCAGGCGCTTTGGAGAACAGCTTGACTCCCTCTTCTTTGGGGCAGCCCCTGAGATACTGGAAGACTGCTATCCTGTCCCCCCTCGTCCTTCTCTTCGTTAAACTAGACATACTCAATTCCAGCAACCGTTCCTTATATGCTTTAGCTTCCCTAATCATCTCTGTTGCTCTTCTCTGCACTCTTTCTAGCGTCTCAGCATATTTTTTACATCGTGGTGACCAAAACTGGATGACGTATTCTAGAAATAGACACGGAAGAACACGGCAAGTTTTCCTGTGGCACTAAGGAGCACTAAGTTCTGAGGGAATATTAAGATTTTCCTCAAAGAAAATCCGACTTTCATTTCCCTTTTCTCTCAAAGAAAAAAGGGAAATTAGAATTCCAGACGGAATAGCTGCTGGAATAAGATCATTATCAAACCGTGGCCTGACGCTTGGTGGGGTTCTAAGGCTGTGAGGTCATCCACCCAAAATATGTTGGGTTATGGAAAAACAGGGGGCCTTGCAACGCAAAACAAAGGTTGCCTTAGTTATGTGCTACTTGAGACATCCGCACTTCCAAGCTTGCATTCGTCTTCTTTCAAAATATCAACTCTAGTCTCCAAGTGTATGTTTTTAAAGTCCCTCCTAGGCCCTTAATATGTGCCGTTCACAACTGGGGGTGGACCCAGCTGAATGAGAGTATAAGTTTACCAGCCAATAACCAGGATACAACTGTTGCTACAAATAAATGCCTACATTCCTGTTGAGAAATAGACTTCCACTCAATCAAAGGGATGCCTGGATTTACGCCTGTAGGAATCAAGAAAGAAGGGCGGAATGGATGCTGAAGCAATCAAGAGCTCCGGCTTTTCATTGATCAGTTGAGACCATAACTCTCAAATATCACCCATGTGAAGTAGAGTGTGATACAGCATTAAGTTAGACCAGGGCTTTTCAACCTTTTCACCCATTGTACCATTTTTAGGATGTGGCAATCTCCGAGGACCACCAGTTGCCCACCAAGGTGTCAAAAACGTGATGAGCCCCCCCCAAAAGGGGAAAAGTGATAAAGTACAAGTAGTCCTCGACTTACAACAGTTCGCTGAGTGACTGTTCGAAGTTACAACGGCACTGAAAAAAGTGCCCCCCAAGGCACAACCGAGCAAGACACTTGACTGCCCACCCAGCGGTGCTCTTCCTCCTGTCCGAGGTTTTCATTGTTGTGAGCATTTCTGTTGAGGATTGGCAGCGGGGGTGGGGTGGGGGGTGTTTTGGTTTTTATTCCCCCCGTCTGCTGGGTGGTTGCAGCAGGTTTTGGTCCCTTCACATGACCCTGGGACACTGTGACCGTCATAAATAGGAATCAGTTGCCAATCCTCTGAATGTAAATCACAAGACCCTGGAGAGGCTGCAACATTCCAGCTGATTGGTGCTTCTTCAGGGCTCAGCAGAAGCACCAGGATCAGTGCGGAGCTCCAGCTGGAACCTGGTGCTGATCCTGGCGCTTCCACTGAACCCTGACAGTCCCAAAGAAATGCTGATCCTGGCGCTTCTGCTGAGCCCTGACAGCCCTGAAGAAGCGCTGATCCTGGCGCTTCCGCTGAGCCGTGACAGTCCCAAAGAAACGCTGATCTTGGCGCTTCCACTGAGCCCTGACAGTCCCAAAGAAACGCTGATCTTGGCGCGTCCGCTGAGCCCTGACAGCCCTGCAGCTCCAGCCATCTCTCGCTCAGGCTTGTGCAGTGCTGCCACCAGTTCAGCTTATTCCCCTCCCTTGCTACCACTTTTCTAGAATGGTCGTGTACAACCTGCCAGGTGCCAATGGACCACAGGTGGTACCCGTACCACTGGTTGAAAAGCGCTGAGTTAGACAGTTAAGCCAAACTCAAGGCCGACGTCTATGGAGATTCTCAGTCATCCAGGTCATGGTTGTCCCAAAGGTGCTTTTTCAAGACTCAACTGGACTTCCTTGAAGATGTTTCCACTTCTTATCCAAGAAGCTTCCTCAGTCAGCTTTCAGAAAGGTAGAGTTTGATGTTACTTTCAGAAGAGGTTGCCTTGAGTTTCCCCAAAGATGCTTTTGCAAGCACTAATAGCAGACTTCCAATATTTAAGGGGTTGCCCCCAAGAAGAGGGGATCAACCTATTTTCCAAAGCACCAGAAGGCAGGACAAGAAGCAATGGATGGAAACTCATCAACAACCTAGATGCAACGAGGAATTTCCTGACAGCTAGATGAACCGATGCAGGAATTGGGGATGTCTAGTTTAATGAAGAGAAGGATGAGGGGGGACGTGATAGCAGTCTTCCAATATCTCAGGGGCTGCCCCAAAGAAGAGGGAGTCAAGCTATTTTCCAAAGTGCCAGAAGGCAGGACAAGAAGCAACAGATGAAAACTGATCAAGGAGAGAAGCAACCTAGAACTAAGGAGAGCCTTCCTGACAGTTAGAACAATTAACCAGTGGAACAACCTGCCTCCAGAAGCGGTGAATGCTCCAACACTGGAAGTTTTTAAGAAGGGACTGGACAGCCATTTGTCTGAAATGGTACAGGGTTTCCTGCCTGAGCAGGGGGGGGTGGACTAGATGACCTCCAAGGTCCCTTCCAACTCTGTTATTCTGCTAAAAATAGAATGTTCCCATCTTAGTTTTCACAGGTCTCAAGCAAGGCAGACAAAAGCAACATTACTCAACACACAGACACAAAAAGCCAGATTCAGCAACTTGGGTGGCTCACCCGTTTCCGTGTTCTTGGACATCCCAGCTGTGCAAGTCATTCAGGGCTTTTTCCTTGAGATGACAGATTAAGGTCACCTTATTTTCTCAAGCTTCTAAATGGATGATTGGTGCTGGTTGATGCTGTTTATTTAAACTTCCTCTCCTGCTGATCTTCCTGTATATATTTGTTCCTGTTGCGCTTTTACTGAGTTATAAGACGTTCTCTGCCTATTTGTTTTAGGCCCTTCTTAGCCTAGCTTTCAATCAATGCTTTTGAGAGCAGCTTGGCCAGTTAAGTATACACCGACCCAAAGACAATATGCAAAATAAATAAAGGAATGACACAACACAGTCGACCCATTAAAAGCAGCAGTGGATCAAAGGCCCATGGCTCTCAGTTTAAGAAAGAATAATTAAAAGGTCTTAATGATAACAGAGAAGACTTTCAGAAAAGTCCCAGAAATGGAAAAGGACCACCAATGAGGACCCCCTTAACTGTTAAGTTTGGGGTCATGATTGGGAGAACCTTACCAGGCGTGAACCACACCTGAAGGTTCAATTAAACTGATCTATTGCTAAAAGCCTGTACACAGGAATCTTCTCAGAGTTAGGTAAAGGGGGAACTGGCAGTCAAGAAGTGTTGAACTTAGTTCTCTTGTGATTACGCAGGGATTCTAGGCTGATCCCTCTTTTTCACTCCACCCCTGGTTCTGCCATCTCTTCTACAGGTCTGGAGGACAATATCCAGTGGTGGGATTCAGCCAGTTCACACCACCGGTAGCTAATTTTTTGTTGCCCAGGCCCAGAACGGACTTCCGGAAGCGGCATCCACACAGAGAACCGGTTGTTCACCTATTTGCCTCCCACCACCGACAATCACCCCAAAGAACTTGCATGCTATAAGCAACGAATTCAAATCCTTTTTTTTTTACAAAATTAAAAAGACAGGTTAAATTTCTCTGGAACGTACTTAAACTGCTGAAGATCTGGAATTCAAAGGAGCCTGGGAAATTTTACAACTTGGGTAATGGATCCCAAGCTGGCAATTCACATTTTGACCGGAAGCAAAGAGCCCAGTCGATAAAAAAAAATGAGTATTTATCTACATTAAATATTGGCAAGACTTTTTGCCATCAAGGCAAAAAGATTATGATATCGTATGCACCTCGTTTTTTTAAGCGAAATGTCAAACCTGTTGCAAAATAAAAGACTGAAAAACGTCTGGGCAAACTAGTCTTAAGAATATAATACAAGCCCACTAAAGCATCTGGCAAACGTAAGCTTTGTGTAAGAAGTACAGCCACTCTTTTCAAGGACAGTAAGAGCCAGGACTGCAAGGCGATCCAAGCGGTCAGTCCTAGAAGAGATCAACCCCAACTGCTCTTTAGAAGGCCAGATCCTGAAGTTGAAACTCAAGTCCTTTGGCCACCTAATGAGAAGGAAGGACTCCCTGGAGAAGAGCCTGATGCTGGGAAAGATGGAGGGCAAGAGAAGAAGGGGACGACGGAGAACGAGGTGGCTGGATGGAGTCACTGAAGCAGCAGGCCTGAACTTCAATGGACTCCAGAAGATGGCAGAGGACAGGAAGGCCTGGAGGAACATTGTCCATGGGGTTGCGATGGGTCGGACACGACTTCGCAATTAACAACAAGAACCAGGAGTGGTGTGGATGCAGTCCTGGTGTTAAACTAATGATGGCTACAAAAATTGTTTTTGCCCTTGGTTAAACTAGGATTTATGGCTCAAGTGTACAGTTGCCCCACTGGAGTTTATTCCACGTCAAGAGATATTACAGGTAAGTCCTTGACTTATAACCACAACGGAGCCCAAAATTCCCATTGCTAAACAAGGCAGTTGTTAAGTGAGCTTTGTCCCTTTTTGACCTTACTTGCCCCATGTTGTTAAGTGAATCACTTCAGTTGTTAGCAACACGATTGTTAAGCGAATCCCCATTGACTTGGTTTGTCAGAAGCTTGCAAAAGTTGATCACGTGACCCTGGGACATGACGACGGTCATAAATGTGAGTTGCCAAGCAGCTGAATTTTGATCACCTGACCAGGGGGAAATGCTGCAATGGTCATAAGGGTGAACAATGGTCGCAAGTGTGAGCAATGATCCTGCGTCTCTTTTTTTCATTTTAATTTTGAATAGTTGTAAACGGAGGACTTGCCTGTTAACTGGAAAAGTCCGTGCAGACTGCTGGATTAAAAACACACATTTATCCCTGCATCCCTTTTCTCCTTCTTACCCTCTCAAACATCTGACTCTCCTCTCCGGATGACTAAACCTCCAAAAGTCAAAAACAACAACAACAACAACAATAAAAAACAAAACACCACTGCAAGATCAATTTGTTATGCAGGGAGCCAAAACACAACCTGACGGTTAACAGCATCACCTGCAAAAGCAGGTTCCTGGTTGTCCATCTGCTTACTCCATTACACAAACTGACATGTTTAAAGTCGTTATAAATAAAATATTGCTTTGCAAGTCATTACGGTAGCAAGCCTTTTTTTCCAAACTAGGACGGTAGAGGCACCGGCGCGGCCCTGAATTCATTTCCAATCAGAGCTTATTCATCCAGGAATTGATTCTTGCTAGCAACAAGCAGGGGTTTTTTTTGGGGGGGAGGGGGATAAGTGTCTGCAGGCATGCATAGGGAAGCTCAAAACCAAAGACAAAAGCTCAAGGGGGTTCAGCAATTAATATTTCTAAAACCCGACAGTAGGCTAGACAAAACAAATTATCGTGGCTTCTTTCTGCTTTTTGGGGGGATGACAGAGTAGGTAAAAATTATTACTATAAGTTAAGAGACGGGGTCTTACCTTATCGTCAATATCACTCTCGCTGTCACACTGTAAATTAAAAAGAGAGAGAGAGAAAGGAAAAGATTCAGTTATAACTGGTAGGAAAATAAAACCACAGGCATCAAGGTGTAATTCACCGCTAAATCCTCTACTTTTCCTCTCTTCTACAAACGAAAGTCCTTGCGTCAAACACAACATTTTTTATTTTTTTTAAACTATCTTCATCTCTGGGATTCTCAGGCCCTTTTGCACCTCATGAGCCAAACCGAGAAAGTTTTAATTTCAGCACTGCTCAGTTTCAGGCTTCAGGTGATTTCATTGAACCCAAGAATCGGTGGGATCCTTTGGACCAAAAGTGGGACGCATGCTGACAACTCTTGAAGTTTCTTCTAACTCCGATGGCATGTCTCCTGCCATGTTGAGGTTGCAAGACATGCGTACAGGAACAGAAGCCCTAAAGTAGCCAATCATAATTTAAAAAAAAACAAGCAAGCACACAAACTCTCCACCACCCTTGAAATCCATCCCTATCTAGGTGGACAATGTGGTCCTACTCGACTGCAGATGCCAAATTTTCAACCCAATCCTAAGCGTCCAAAAAATCTGTTGACAGATCAGTGCTTTTTCAAACTTGGTGACTTTCCGATGGATGGACTAAGGTGTCAGTGAGGGATTCTGGGGATTGAAGTCCACCCATCTTAAAATACAAATAGGATATAAAAAAAAGATGTGGAGGTCCTAGAGTGTGTGCAGAGAAGAGCAACGGAGATGATAAGGAGTCTGGAGGATAAATTGCACAATGAACGTTTGAGGGAGCTAGGTATGTCCATCCTAACGAACAGAAGGTTTAAGGGGGACATGGTAACTGTTTTTCAATGCTTGAGGAGCTGTCAAAAAGAAGAAGGGTTTGACTTATCCAAAAGCACCAGAGGGCAGACAAGAAATAATGGGTGGAAACTTGTCAAGGAGAGATTCAACCTAGAAATAAGGAGGGATTTTCTGACAGTGAGAATAATTAATCAATGGAACAGCTTGCCTGTTGGAGTTGTGGATGCTCCATCACTGGAGCTTTCCAAAAACAAGCTAGATCAGTGGTTTTCAACCTTTTCTTCACTACTGACCCCCTTTAGATACCCTTTGTGGCCACAGACCACCAAGACTTAACTCAAGATTTAAATCACAATGTTTCTACAAGCTTTCATGGAATGTCATTGATCTGCAGGCCATAGGCTAAGAACCCTCTGGAATAGACAACCATTTGACCGGGATGTTATACCGTCTGCTGCCTGGGGGGGATTGTCTAGAAGACCTCCAAGGTCCCTTACAGCCTTAGGATTATATTTTCTACGTTCCAAAGCGGCCCATTTGAAAAATGCTCTGCTAAGTCCTCAAGGAATAGGAGCAGACCTTGAGTAGTTTTACACCGAAGGCTCTTACTAGCTTGGCAAATGAACCACCTGCGTTGTTTTCAGCTGTACATATGGCAGAATAATCACAGGTTGGAATGCTTGAGGATGCACAGAGCTGAGTAGCTGGGGATGGGAGAGCATTACCACATTGCCACGGTTAAAAGAAGAGAGCTATTTGGATTGCTATCTGGGCAGAAAATGACCTCCGAACAGCAGGGGGTTTCTCCATTAAACCAGGAGCCTTCCCACTGAATGCAAATGTGTTTGCTTGCTCAAAAGAGCTCAATACACTTTGGGCGGCTCCATTGTCAAAACACCAACAACCCTAGAGAGAAATCCTGAATTACTAGGTCTCTTTCCTTAATCTTCCTGGAGACAAATTGCACAGTCTGGTTCCCATCAGAACCGATCCAAAGGCCTATCGATTTCCTAAGGAGGCCACTTATTTCTGCATCAGTTGGACTGGTTCTGGAACCATCATTCTGACAACCAAATAACACCCATACTGTGAATTAGGTTTGCGGGGGTGGGGTGGGGTGGGGTGGGGGGGAGAAGAAGCCAGGGCAGAAATAAGATTTGGAGCCGGGCTCCACGGGAGAATGGAAAGAAACTTTCATTTGCACCCAAGTACTTTCAAGTGTGCCTGTTACGCAAGGTCCACATTTCACAGAACATAGAACAGGGGTCTTCAAACTTGGCCCTTTGATGACTTGTGGACTTCAACTCCCAGAATTCCTCAGCCAGGCATGCCCGTGCCTGGCTGAGGAATTCTGGGAGTTGATGTCCACAAGTCATCAAAGGGCTAAGTCTGAAGAACCCTGGCCTAGAACTTAGATTAATAGAGTTATAAGGGACCTCAGAGAGCTTCTAGTCCAATGCCTTGCTCCAGGCAGGAGACCCTATTATCATTTCAGACAAAATGGTTGTCCAGTCTCCACAACTTCTGGAGCAACTTGTTCTACTGATAAATTGTTCTCACTATCAGGAAATTTCTCCTTAGTTCTAGGTTAGTTCTCTCCTTGGTTAGTTTCCAATCATCGCTTCTCGTCTTGCCTATTGGTCCTTTGGAAAATAGTTTGACACACACCCCATCTTTGTAGGAGCCCCTTAAATATTGGAACATAGCTATCATGTCCTCCCTAGTTCTTCTTTTCATTAGACTAGACACACCCAATTCCTATAACCGTTCTTCACACCTTTCAACTCTTCCTCAATTAAATACTTCATTTCTTCTTTCTTTGCAGGCCAGACTTTGGTGCAGTGAGGGCGAACCTTTTAGAGACTGAGTGCCCAAACCACAACCCAAAACCCACTTATTTATTGCAAAGTGCCAGGGCTACATCAGCATTGTGGTGCCCTCAGGGGGGGCATGGAGGCTTGGCCCACAGGGTGGGCATAGCTGCGGTTGTCACGGCAGACTGGGTGGGTGGGGCTGGGATGGGCATGGCCACCTTGATGTTGCTCATGAGGGGGGATACCTGTGGGGGCCGGGCAGGGTTGGGGGAGATCCAGGGGGTCTCTGGTGGGTGGGGTGGTAGGCAGGAAGCCCAGCATAGATGGGGGGAGGCACCCAATCCTAGCTGGGACTGTGTGAGAAAGGAAGAAGTTTAAAAATAAAACGGTCACAATTGATTAACAATAGAAAGATTAGACAATAGCCAAGCCCTGCAGGTAGGCACTAGATTCCAGGAGGCTTGGGTAGAAGACACAGTTAACAAGACAAAAGGATGGCAGAGGGAAGTTCTAAACACTGTAACTGAGGGGGAGGGATGATGTATTCTTGCTAGGGGAATCGGACAGATTGTACCCCCCCCAAGTCCTCTCAAATGGGACCTAAGGGGAGGGGATGGGGGCGTCGCGTTAGGGGTGTATATAATGTTATGTGTTTGAATATTTTGGTGTGGTCTCTGGGTTTAGAACTTCCTGTTGAAGTCTCTCACCAGGATCCACCACGCTTTGCAAACCGCTTTTCTATTTTCTGCAGAATAAACTCTTTTTCTTACCAATCCAATTTTGTTGGTATTTTAATCACGTTTCCAACAGACTGGGGGGGGCATGGTGCCGATGGGGATCCGGCTTTCCCTGCTCGGGGTGGCCTTTGGCTTGCTGGGCGTGGGCGTGCTCTACCACCTCTACTAGAGCTCGCTAGCTGGCTGCTTCGCCTCCTTTGTGCTGGGTGGGGCTGCCTCTCCGGATGGCAGTGGCGGCCTGATGGACCTGCACAAGCTGCTGGCCGTAGCAGTGCGTGTGCCCACAGAGAGGGCTCTGAGTGCCGCCTCTGGCACGCGTGCCCTAGGTTCGCCACCACTGCTTTAGTGGAAGGTTGATCATTCTTATTTATTTATTTTATTTATTTAATTGGATTTCTATGCCGCCCTATTCCAAAAACTCAGGGCGGCTTACAACATAGATAATAACATATAGAAATCTGACATTAAATACATTTATATGCATTTGTTTTTTCTTTCCCAGGGCAGTGAATTCCAGGAAGGCATTTTGTAATTTCTTATTCTCAGCTTGCCCAGTCACCTGTCAATGGCCACCCTTATTTAGAATGCATTCTGCAATCCAAAAAGGCTGGTGCTGAATTTTTAAACAGAGATTTTTTTAAAAAATGGGAGAGGCAACCCTTTTCAGGTCTAGCTTTAGTTATTTTCCTAGTGTCATCCAAGTTTTTTTAAAACACACAGACACACACACACACACACACACACACACACACTAAATAGCTGCTTTCTGATTAAAGATGTGCATAGCTTAAAGGAATTTAACAGGTGAAGAAGGCAGAAAGGGAGGTGGGGGGGTGGAAAAGTTCCTTTCCGTCTTTTAACCACAATGGGACAAAAGCCCTTGTCAAAATACACAGCTTAAGAAAAGTTGAAGAATGTCAAGGACAGACAGCTCTGAAAGACAAAAGCCTCAATTACCTGAATTTTCCTCCAGGCTGTTAAAGCTCCCCGGTTTATAAGTAAACCGGTTTATAAGTAAATCTGTAAACAGCCCATTGTATTCAGTTCATAAAGGCTTGTAAAGGGATTACGGTAGAACGGTGCCAATTGCCTCTTCATTCTGCCAAAAAGGTTCCTGAAGAAGATCTTAATTGGCCTGGTTATTTTTTTACTCCCCAGTAAAAATAATGACAGGTTTAATCCTGAATTCAGCAAAGGGAAATTGAAGAAGGAAAGAAGAGAAGAGAAGAGAAGAGAAGAGAAGAGAAGAGAAGAGAAGAGAAGAGAAGAGAAGAGAAGAGAAGAGAAGAGAAGAGAAGAGAACAGGGAGGAGAGAGGGAGAGGAAGGAGGGAAGGAAGAGGGAGGGAGGAAGTAAGGGAAGGAAGAAGGAAGGGAGGGAAGGAAGGAAGGAAAAAAGGAAAGAAGGGAGGGAGAAAGGTTGGAAGGAAGGAAGGAAAAGACAAGATAGATAGATAGACAGACAGACATAGATAGACAGACATAGATAGATAGATAGATAGATAGACAGACAGGCATAGATAGACATAGATAGATAGATAGATAGATAGATAGATAGATAGATAGATAGATAGATAGATAGATAGATAGATAGATAGATAGATAGATAGATAGATAGATAACCTTTATTGTTATTTTTTACTGTGGGCCCAATGGCACACATTAAAAATGAAATTCTGTTGCTTGCTCTCAAAAGGGTACACATACCTAACACATCTATATAAACATGCTATACACAACATATGTATTACACCTACACCCTTACATATAAGCAACATATACATATTAAACACCATCCATCTTGAATACATAACGGAAGAAGGACGCTTTAGAGTTAATACTGTATGGAACAAAAACTGTGACTGAATCTGGATCTTCTGCTTCGGATACTATGGAGCCCCCTCCTCCCAGAAGGTAACAAGGAAAACAGGTCGTGAAGAGGGTGTGTAGCGACCCAGACAATCTTGCGGACCCTGCTCAAGCAACACTTACATGCCACGTCCTGGATGGAAAGGAGAGAACTGCCAATGACTTTTTCTGGCGTCCTCACCACTCTCTGCACCACCTTCCTGTCTAAAGCAGCGGGTGAATTAAGGAGTTTTGTTTATTTACTTGCATTTTATTTTTCTTAACCATCTATCTCTATCAAAGAGGGGCCTGTTTGTTTGAGGGGTATCCATGGAAAGGCTCTCTAGGTGCAAAGGTGACCAGGGAACACCAAGTCACCTGCGCCTGCTTTACGAGAAACAGCAAAGCCCATCCTTCCCAAACCCAAACCTGCGAAAAGAAAAGGAAAGGAAAATGAAAAGGAAAGGAAAGAACGAAGAAGGAAGGAAGGAAGAAAGAAAGAAAGAAAGAAAGAAAGAAAGAAAGAAAGAAAGAAAGAAAGAAAGAAAGAAAGAAAGAAAGAAAGAAAGAAAGAAAGAAAGAAAAGTCACAGAGGAGCCGTGCTCTCATTTATTTACCTACAGAACCCCATGGAGCCATCCCTCCATCTGCGCCACCTTGCCCATTATCCTTTAACTAAAGAACCCAGAGGAGGTAACGGCGGCATCCATCATTTCCTGTGCCCAGGGGAAGAGCTATTAGCGGATCAAAGCTGTACATCAAGTGACGCCCCTAAGCGGGAAATGTTTTCTGCTGAAAAGAGAAGGAAGGTGGCCCACCTACGCCAAGACCAAACACAGCCACCAAAAAAACCTCGGCCTTCACTTTAGGCCACCTAAGGGGGGCCAAGACGAAGATGAGGCAAGGGTCCAGGTGCCTAGACTCAGAACAGAACAGAGGAACAAGAATTGGAAAGGGACCTTAGAGAGCATCTAGTCCAGGGGTAGGCAACCTTGGCTCTTTTATGACTCGTTAACTTCAACTCCCAGAATTCATAAGCCAGCATGGCTCAGCTTGGAAACCTCTCCCTTTCCCTTCAGCATGGCTGGCTCAGGAATTCTGGGAGTTGAAGTCCATGAGTCATGAGGGGGGCAAAGTTTTCCCCAAGCTGGCTCAGGAATTCTGGGAGTTGAAGTCCACGAGTCATAAAAGAGGCAAGGCTGCCTACCCTTGATCTAGTCCAACCCCCTGCTCAAGCAGGAGAGTCTATATACCATTCCAAATGACTGTCCAGTCTCTTCTTAAAGGCCTCCACCCACAACTTCTGGAGGAAGGTTGTTCCACTGGTTAATTGTTCTCACTGTCAGGAAATTCCTCCTTAGTTCTAGGTTGCTTCTCTCCTTGATTGTCTTCCATCCCTTGACAACACCCCCCCCCCTCTTTTTTGTGGCAGCCCCTTAGATATTAGAACGTGTTCTTCTGCTATTTTGCGGGGTTTTCTAGTCTCCTCCTTCCGCCATCTTTTTACAGGCAGTTCTCGATTTAAAACGGTCCGTTGAGCGACGGTTCAAACTTACAACGGGCCCTGAAAACAGGGACTTGCGACCGTTTGTCGCAGTTACGACTTCTGCAGCCTCCCCATGGTCACATGCTCAAAATTCAGAGGCTGGGCAAATTGGTTCGTTTGTGTGTGTGTGTGTCGTGATCCCCTTTTGCGACCTTCAGGCTCAGCAAAGTCAATGGGGGAAACCAGATCCTACTTAACAGCCGTGCTACCAACTTCACCCCTGCAGCAATTCACTCAATAAATGCAGCAAGGAAGGTCATAAAACAGGGGCAAAAAACACACTTAACCAATCTCTCGGTTCACCACCATAGTGGCCTCCACTATGGTCGTATGCAGAGGACTAGATGTGTCTGCAGAGGGTGGAGAAGATGGGGGAGGAAGGCAGCCAGCTTTATCATGAGCCAAACAGACAGGGGAGGGGAGAAAAAGGGGACTGCGCCCCCTCTCAAACTGCCCCAAAACCCAGGAGGCACAATTGCCAAGCTTGCTTCCTGGGAGGGAGGCCCTGATTGATGGCCGCAATTTGGCCACGGGGCAGCCGTCCTTTATAAGGTCCCTCCAGTCGTGTGTGTTTTTTGTTTTTCTTTTTTCTCCTACTGGCAAGCAAGGCAGAGCTGCTACAGCTCAGGGAGAGAAAAACCCCAGCCAAGAGGTTTTATTATTTCTGGTTTGTTTTGTTTTGTTTTTTTCCAAGGGGAGGGAGGGTGGGTGGGAGAGAGAGAGAGAGAGAGAGAGAGAGAGAGAGAGAGAGAGAGAGGAAGGGAAAGGAGGGAGCCAATGTAATGTTGACTTGAACTCGCCCCAGGCGAGAGAGAGAGAGAGAGAGAGAGAGAGAGAGAGAGAGAGAGAGAGAGAGAGAGAGAGAGAGAGAGAGAGAGAGAGAGAGAGAGAGAGGAAGGGAAAGGAGGGAGCCAATGTAATGTTGACTTGAACTCGCCCCAGGCGAGAGAGAGAGAGAGAGAGAGAGAGAGAGAGAGAGAGAGAGAGAGAGAGAGAGAGAGAAGAGAAGAGAGAGAAGAGAGAAGAAGAGAAGAAAGACGAGAGAGAGAGAGAGAGAGAGAAGAGAGAGAGAGTCCTGGCTTCAGTAGCTCTTTGACAGGTTGATGAAATTAAACCCGGGGCCTCCCTCTAGCTAGAGCAACTCCTGATGGAAGGGAGGAAGGGACAGGAGGGGTGTGGGGGGGGGAGAGCTGCAAGAAACAGATTGAGCCCCCAGGGCAGCAATTTCCTTCCTTTAGCACAGCCCCCTCCCTCCATTTTTCACTTGGCAGCATATGTCAGCACATACCCCGAGGCCTACAAAGGCAGACACCCCCCCTCCTTCCTTTTTCCCTGCTGCACAGCCACAACTGTTAAGGGCATGACAGAGGAGGGGTCCTCCACGGCCATCTCTCCCCCCCAGGCCTGGCTTAATTCAGAGGGTCAATGATGCCTCTAGGTTTGGCCCAATGCATTAGCCCCTGCCCCCCCTTAATTTGTTTCCCCGATGCTGCTTTACGCAGGGACCCCCATGGCTGAGGTTTTGCAGGCTGATGCAAACCAGCTCTTTGCATCTTTTTGGGGGCTCTTGATCTGTCGCTCTTTAAGTTGGTCGCTGGGACAGAGAAGACCCCCCTCCCCCTCCACATAGGCCCCCTGGCTTCTTTAGCCCATATTTAACTTTGGAGGTTTTGAATGGTTCTTATATTGGGCGTTGTTTTTTATATTTACACTGGTAGCGCGAGCTACTCAGAGTCACTTAGCCAGATGAGCGGCGTATAAATTTACCACTAAATAAAGGAATGGAAAGCATACAGGTTCTTGAGGACTAGCTTCTTGGACAGCAGAAGGCCAACTGGCCTGAAGCCCCAATAGGGCCTGTCATTCTGGAGGTGATCAGATCAGATCCTGGGTGCATTTTGCTCTTTCCTCTCCATCTTGGCCTTTTTAAAATTTTAATTTAATGTCTCTATTTATTGTTTTAATGTTTTATAGGGATGTTTTTAACTGAGTGATTGTAAGCCAGCCTAGAATCACCTTTGGTGAGATGGGCGGCTTATACATTTAATAATAAATAAATGAGAGGAATAAATTTTCTTGAGAACCAGCACCTTGGACAGCAGATGACCATCTCTCTCTCTCTCTCTCTCTCTCTCTCTCTCTCTCTCTCTCAATCTCTTTTTCTCAATCTTTCTCTCTCAATCTGTCTTTCTCTTTTTCTTGCTTTTAATCTCTCTCACTCACTCTCTCTATTTCTCTCTTTCTCCTTTTCACTTTCAATCTTTCTATTTCTCCCTGTCAACTTCTCTTTCTCTTTCTCTTTCTCTTTCTCTCTCTCTCTCCAGCTTATCACTCTTCCCCTCCTCCCCAAATCTCTGTGGGGGTCAAAGAGCCTGTCTTCTCTTCCCATTTTCAAACACTATTTAAAAAAAAAAGTCTGTTTTCAGATCAAGGTCAATTCCTAAGGGACCAGCTGCACTTCCCCCCACACGCACAGACACACACACACCCCCAACCACCCTCTCTCTCTCTCTCTCTCTCTCTCTCTCTCTCTCTCTCTCTCTCTCTCTCTCTCTCTCTCTCTCTCTCTCTCTCTCTGTGTGTGTGTGTGTGTGTGTGTGTCTCCCAAGCACCGCTGTGGTTTCTCTTTTCCTTAATCTTCCTAAATTAATAAGCAATGCTGGAAGTCATGGCAAGCTGTAGAACATAAAAGGAAGACCCTCTACATGTTAAACCTAGGATCTATTAAAAGCAAGGGGGGGTGAAGAAGAGAGGGGGGTGGGTGGGGGATAGGCTTGTAAGGGGGGAGGAAAGGGAGGCAGGGAGGGAGGCCACCTCACCTTTTTTTGTTGTGGTTGCCCGCTGTGAGATAAAAGCTAGGAAGACTTTGTTATGAATTCCCGGGCCGACATCAAAACACCTTAAATAATTCAAATAACATGTTGAAAGGCAAGGAATCAAAAACGTTGCTCTGATCTTCCATTGCTGCAAATGCAGAATATTACCCCAAGAGGGCTGGGTGGAGAAAACAACACGGTGAGCAACACAACCCTTTAGGAAAATGTCAGAACCTGTAAAAATCATAATTTCAAGCAAGGTGGTGGTGTTTTTTTTGTTTTTTTGTTTTTTGTTCTTTTTTTGCCTCATTGGGTAAGATGCAAGCAATCGCAGGTGGGGCTGTGTCTCTGTGTATGTGTGTTGAAATGTGTGTGTGTGTGTGTGTGTGTGTGTGCATGATATAAACTTGGGCAGGCTGAAATGTAGGTTTTCTGACAAGCTGTTAACAAGACAACAGTCAAGAGATGTCTGATGCTTTCTGGGAGACGCGATGCCGTTTTCCCTGCTCGGAAGAAGTTCGCGACATGACAAGCGAAAAGCAGACCTTAAAAACCTTGCCGTAATTTTCTTTTGCTTCTGTCGCAAAAGAATTCAGGCAGAAATATTAGAGGAGGTTGAAACACACAAATGCACAGACATTATCTATGTGTGTAAAAAGAAAATAGGGGAAAGGGAGGGGAGAGGAGGGGAGGACAGGAGAAGACTAGCGGAAGGAAGGAGGAAGGAAGGAAAGAAAGAAGGAAGGAAGGAAAGGAAAGGATTAAAGGGAAGGGAAGGGAGGGAAGGGAAGGGAAGAATTAAAGGTAAGGAAAGGAAAGGAAAGGAAAGAAAAGGGAAGGGAAGGAAAAGGAAGGGAAGGAAAGGAAAGGAAAGGAAAGGAAAGGAAAGGGAAGGGAAGGGAAGGGAAGGGAAGGGAAGGGAAGGGAAGGGAAGGAAAGGAACGGAAAGGAAAGGAAAGGAAAGGAAAGGAAAGGAAAGGAAAGGAAAGGAAAGGAAAGGAAAGGAAAGGAAAGGAAAGGAAAGGAAAAATCATGACTTTCCCTCAGATCAGCAGATGTGTTCTTTGGGCATAACCCCCCCAAATAAATAATAAATAATGGGATTCTCTGAATATGTAACACTGAATATCTATCCTGAGAGAAACCGATCAGTATGCATACATATATGTGAAATACTCCCTAATTAGGCCTGATAATTATTCCTCGTACATTAAAGAGTTGGAGAAAGGACTGGGAGAGATCAAAGGTCCAGCTCCCTTTGCCATGGAGCCTCTACAGAAACTCTGGAACAGCTGCAGTTTATGCAATTATGGTTTATAGAGTAAGTCATGGTTGGATAGATGGACAGATGGATACAGATTGAAAGACAGTCAAATAGGAAGAAGAAGGGAGGGAGGGAAGGAAGGAAGGAAAAAAGGAAAGAAGGGAGGGAGAAAGGTTGGAAGGAAGGAAGGAAAAGACAAGATAGATAGATAGACAGACAGACAGACATAGATAGAGATAGATAGATAGATAGATAGATAGATAGATAGATAGATAGATAGATAGATAGATAGATAGATAGATAGATAGATATGGATGGACAAATGGATGGAAGGACGATGGATGGATGGATGGATAGATCGATATAGATTGACAGACAAGTAGAGTGATGGATGGATGATAGATAAATAGAGACAGACAAGTAGATGGATGATGGAAGGAAAGAAGGATGGAAGGTGATAGATGATAGATATAATAGACAGATAGAGACGGACCGACAAATAAGAACAAATATATATATGTGTATTGAATTGCAAGTTGCCTAGAATCATTGATTGAGATAGGCAGTATTGAAACTAACTAACTAACTAACTAACTAACTAACTAACTAACTAACTAACTAACTAACTAACTAGCTAGCTAGCTAGCTAAACAAACAAACAAACACAAATCTATTCCTACTCCATGTGGAGTACATATAAATATTTCTCAGTGATCCCTGCCAATCAAACAGCTCTGTTTTGGGACTTCATCAGCATGTATTATTCAATAGAAAACATGCACTTTTGTGGTTTGTTTTTTTTCCAGGGATCCTGGGAACTGACCGAGAAAAAAAAAAACAGCCATAGCAAAAACAATCAAACAAATAGGGGGAAAAAATCTTTTTGAAGCTTTTTTTGGGGGGGGGGAATTCCTTCTCATTGACTGTCCCAATCCCATCTCTTCCCCTTCCAGAAATTGTATCAGTGGGCAACATGAAGATTTATTTTATATATATTGCAATATATTTTATGTTATTTTGTGGGAATAATTTTGTGCCGAATCATCACCGTCAACATCATGACCAATATCACAAAGATATGATGATGATGACATTGTTGTTGTTGTTGTTGTTATTATACAACAGTTGGAAGGGAGCTTGGAGGTCATCTAGTCCAACCCACTGCTCAAGCAGGAGAGACCTTATACCATTTCAGACAAATGGCTGTCCAGTCTCTTCTTAAAAACCTCCAGTGTTGGAGCATTCACCGCTTCTGGAGGCAGGTTGTTCCACTGGTTAATTGTTCTGACTGTCAGGAAATCTCTCCTTAGTTCCAGGTTGCTTCTCTCCTTGGTTAGTTTCCATCCATTGCCCTTTCATTCTTCCTTCCTTCCTTCCTTCCTTCCTTCCTTCCTTCCTTCCTTCCTTCCTTCCTTCCTTCCTTCCTTCCTCCCTCCCTCCCTCCCTCCTTAGTTCCAGGTTGCTTCTCTCCTTGGTTAGTTTCCATCCATTGCCCTTTCATTCTTTCTTTCTTCCTTCCTTCCTCCCTCCCTCCCTCCCTCCCTCCTTAGTTCCAGGTTGCTTCTCTCCTTGATTAGTTTCCAACCGTTGCTTCTTGTCCTGCCTTCGGGGGGGGGGGCTTTGGAGAAGAGGCAGACTCTCCCCTTCTTTGTGGCAGCCTCTCAAATGTCATCATCATATCAAACATGATGATGATGATGATGTAACCCTTAGAAAAATAAGACTTTGCACTATCACAGCAGCAACATCCCTATTTCATGGGCACCGATTCTGAAAGAATGAACTCTTCCTGCAACAGAACGATGCTTTTTCACGAGGCACCTGGACTTTCTTGTTTTTCTTTGAAGACGTTTCACTCCTCATCCAAGAAGCTTCTTCCACTGAATATTCTTCAGAGCTGAAGAAGCTTCTTGGATGAGAAGCAAAACGCCTTCAAAGACAAACAAGGAAGTCCAGGTGCCTCGTGGAAAAAGCACCTTTGGGGATAGCTATGACCTGGATGACTGAGAATCTCCACAGACATCTTTCCTGCAACCTTGGCTATAATTTTTCTACCCAAGTGAGGGCGGGAGGGAAACACACGCAAATCTCTCTACCAATGGCAATTAAGATACTTTCACGTCAAATGAATTATACAATTGAAAATAAATCTTCCCGAGATGCGCAAGAGGGCTATCTGGCTCCAGTCAGAATTATGCATTATTGGCTTTATATGCTGTACTCTCGTTGATTAATACAGGTAATCAAATTATACAGCCTTCCACTGTGCTCTCCAATTCAAGGCTATCATGTTTTCAATGACAAAGTTCATGGAGTTGTGTAAAAATGTACTTCGGGCAGCAACGGCCCTTTTACGGCCCGCAGTAAAACACCGGTTTTCAATTTAGTAATAAGCAGAGAGCTCTGAGTGGGGGAGTGGTATCCACTGGAATAGGGGGGTGGGTTGGGAAAGGTCATTGACGTACGATTACTGAACCCAAGAACCAAGCTAAATGACCATCACGTCCATCACCTGGAGGGTGAGGGGGTTCATGGGACTTGAATGAGATGTAGATCATGGACATTATACGCGGTAGTGCGGTAGTGCCAAAAACCAAGAAAGACCAGGTGAAGTTCGTGGTATCCACTGGAATAGGGGGGTGGGTTGGGAAAGGTCATTGACGTACGATTACTGAACCCAAGAACCAAGCTAAATGACCATCACGTCCATCACCTGGAGGGCGAGGGGTTCATGGGACTTGAATGAGATGTAGATCATGGACATTATACGCGGTAGTGCCAAGCTCCAAAAACCAAGAAAGACCAGGTGAAGTTCTTCTAAGCAAGTTCCTTTATTATTCCTCAACTACAGGCCGGAATCTTGCTCAACTAAAGCAGATGACTTGTATCATTAAACATCTGAGAATTTCTAAGGAGGATCTGTCTTCACTCTCTTCCTTCCAAAACAAATTATCTTCACCATCTCTACCTCTGATCTCCAGTTGAAGATCATCCATAGCTTCTCGTTGGAGTCTGGTGGCCCACTGAAGGAAGCGGGATCATAATAAATTAGTATTACAACCCCGGCATTGTCTTCTACTTGGTTCCTAGACCAAATTCATGCATTTTGACCAGTCCCTTCATATCTTGTGACCACAGAAGTTGAAAAAGTATCTTGGCTGTATATTTCTATCCAGGGTCTATCATGCTAAGAAGGTGGGAAGTAGGTCTCACAACAGCTTCTCATCTTCTGCTTGCTTCTTGCCGACTTTCTTGTTCTTTTGTTTCTCTTCACTCACCACCAGCCCAGCAGACCAATAATCAAGGACTGACAGCTTCTGTCTGCTGGAAAAACAGCTGAAGAAAACCACAAGTAGGCCGAGAGTTGGATGAGAGTTTGCTCCAGCATTTGCCCATTCTGGGTTGCTACAATCTTTGCTTTGAAGATGCCACCTAAACAACTTCTCCAGCTGTTTCTCCCATTCTTCTTCCAGAGGTTTCTCTCGTTGTCAGTAGCAATGCCAATTCACATCAATGACACAGCTATTTCCAAAGGACTTTTTTTTTTTTTTTTTTTTTTTGCAGTTGATGGAATCTGGGCAGGAGTCAGAAAAAGGAGAACTTTTGAGTCCGTAAGGGTCTCCTCCCCACGAAATGAACTGGAAACGGATGAGCACTGGGCCTGTCTGTGAAATGAACCAATGAAATAAGG
>JARGCV010000401.1:357500-560000 GCA_034064705.1 Bothrops alternatus | reverse complement strand
GCTGCCAGAGGTTTGATCGGCGTAAAACATCAGAGGAACATGTTTGCAGCAGCTTTACAAGCCAAAACCCTGGAGTGACAGACAGCTTAGCACTAAGGGACTGCCGATGAACGCAGTCGGGAAGAGGCTTGAAATGACGGGGAGGACATTTTCCAAGGGATTCTCAGAGGTGGGAACTGCCAGCTCTTAGATCTAGTTGGCTTGGCCTACAGCAAGCCTTTCGACGTGACTTGAGGTTCCACGTGACCCTCGTCCTATCAGCCCCGCTAAGCATCAATTCTGGGTACTTATTTCACTGATGTCTGTAGAAGAGCAGGCAGAGCTGGGAAGGAGGAATTAAGTGAGTCATTAGCTTAGAATTCTTAGGTTGTCACAAACTGTCCAAGTTCAGTTCCTCTTCAACGCCACTGTTCCATACCTGGTGCCAATCTTAATACTGACAAGAACTTTGTGTACAGGCTGAGTAATGAATCCTTTTTGAACTGCAACTTAACTCCTTTGTGCCTGACAACGTTTTACTTAAGGCGTCTTCACAAGAGAAGCTTTGGGACACTCATCAAGATATCCAAAGACATCAAATAGATGAAACCCTCAAGCATAAAACCCCGTAGCCCAGGAAACTTAAAAACAGATGTTCTCAGAATTTTTCCTATTAAAAACCTTTTAAAACACTTTTGAAGAACCGGTGGGCCAATTAACATCTGAATCAATATAGCCCCAATCAATCTACAGGATCGATTGAGGATGTACAATTGGAAGCAACTCAGCCAGAAGAGTTAAAGTCCCTTTTTTGGTTGTTTAATTGTGACATTTGGTTGTCATTTCATATTTTTGATTTTATTTTTTGAGGCTGCACTGTATGGGGTTTTTTCCTCTCTGTTTATTGTTGTTGTTTTTTTATTGTACACAGCCTAGAGTCACTGTTTGAGTTAGGCAGTCCTTTAAATCCATTAATTAAATAAATACGGTTTTTATGACGTTTATCAGAGGAGGTAAAGCTTTAAGCCTTTTACATTGGGGACAGGATTTTTTTTAAGGACATAGATATAATAAGCCTAATGGTAGCTTAACAAATACTCTGTGTACATTTTTGTACCGTTTTAAAAATAAACATGCTGTAATTTTCTCCACAAAACAGAAAAAAAAAACACCCTCAAATCATGACACATGGATTTGATGGCTGGTAAAATTTAGCCCTATTCATAAGAACTGCTTTTATCCACAGTGTTCTCAAAAAGAAATACGCCATGAGCATTTACAAAATAACAACAACAACAACAACAACAACAACAAAAGTTTCTGAAATATAATTATGTGCAGGGAAGGTTTTCTTAATCAAAAGAATTTGTTTATAAACCAGGGGAGAAGTGTAAAAGAGAAAAAAAAGGAGAAAGAGAAAGATAGAAAGAGGGAGAAAGAGAAAGGGAGACAGAAAGAGAGGAAGAAAGAGAAAGAGAGAAAGAAAGAAAGAGAAGGAAAGGCAGAGAGAAAAAGAGGAAGAAAGAGAACAAGAGAGAGAGAAAGAGAGGGAGGAAGGAAGGAAGGAAGGAAGGAGGAAAGAAAGAAAGAAAGAAAGAAAGAAAGAAAGAAAGAAAGAAAGAAAGAAAGAAAGAAAGAAAGATCAAACTATTGGTTAAAGAATTTAGAAAAAACAAAACAAAATCAATTTCAATATGCCAAGAAAAAGATTTGAAATACTTCAAGAAGACCTTTTATATTATGTTACTAATTTTCAAAGGACTGTCATGGTGCTTTCAAAATACTAGCTCTAAATCTGAAAGGTTATAATGCATGTCATGCCACCAAGAACTCACAAGTCAGTCTGAAATTCAGGGTGATTAATATAAGATTAGCTAATATTTGTGTAAAGCTTTGAAGATGCAAAGCCCTAATTAGAATTTCTAGATTAGGTTGGTTTATGGCCCGGTGCAATCCAAATCAGTAAATAAAAATGTGCAGGGATTTAAACACGGCACTGGCCTATAAGATTAGTGCACCCAGGAGATATTCTGAAGGGCTTCAGTTTTAAAGAGGGCGACGGAAATTCATAAGTAGGGGGAAGTGGACTTTGAAAGCAACTGGGAACCATTCTGCAAAAATCAGCCACTTTGGCCGACAAAGGCTTCTTGGATCAGGCAAGTCGTCTCTAACTAAATAAGAATTGAACAAGGTTGGGAGTTGGACCCTGGAGGTCTTGTAGTCTAACCCCCGGGGCTCAAGTAGGAGACCCTAGATCAGGGGTCTTCAAACTTGGACCTTTTATGACTTGCGGACTTCAACTCCCAGAATTCCTCAGCCAGCATGCCTTTCTGGGTATTTTTTTGGAATCTGTTCCAGGTTGTCTGAATTGGTCACACAGCTTTCAAGGTTGAGTTGGACCGACACTGGTGCGTGCTTGCTGTTTATTTTTTTTTTAACTTTTTTTTATTAATAGATATATATTTGTACATGTAAACCAGGAGAAAATTCAAGTTAACTGCTATCCAACTTAATACAATCGATTTAAATTTGTAAACATTCTTCACTCCGTATGTCAAGATTTAACTATAAGCCAGATACATTTTCTTTGATTGGTGTTTCTCTTGTATGTAGTCTATCCAATGTTTCCAGTCTATCATATATTGTTCATTTGAGCGATCCTTCAAATATGCCGATATTTTAGCCATTTCTGCCATATTTATGACTTTCAAAGTCCATTCTTCTATAGGTGGTATTTCTGGCTTCTTCCAGTATTGTCCCACCAACAGTCTCGCTGCTGTGATCAAGTTCAGAATTAAGTTCGTCTCTGTGGTAGTACAGTCTTTTATGATCCCTAACAAAAACAACTGAGGTAGAAATTCAATATGCTTTTTCAAAATGGTTTGGAGTGTCCACCATATTTTTCTCCAGAAGGCTTTAATTTTTCTACATGTCCACCATACATGAAAATATGTAGCCTCCATACTATCACACCTCCAACATTTAGGTTGGATGTCTGGATAGATATGCGATAATTTTTTCGGATCTAGATGTCACCTATAGAACATTTTATAAAAGTTTTCCCTTAAATGTTGCGCTTGCCGATTTGAGTATTTTTGTTGTATTGAAGTGGAACATCTGTAATGCAACATTCATGGGACAAAAGGGCATGCCATGAAATGATGATACTCCAGGGCTGAGGGCTAAGTTTTTTTTCTTGACAGATGTTGATAGCCCTCCTGAGATGGTGGTCAGACAGCATATTTTTTTTTTTCCGTGGGGCGATAAAAGAATTTAATGGCAAATGTGCTGGAAAACACTGCTGGCAAGTGGAGAGGCTGGAAACACTGGGGAGAGAAGAAATGACGGGGAAAACGAAAAACATTTCCAGCCGTTTCTCCTGGTAAACCCCAAGATAGTTAGACAGCTCCCGAAGACCGATTTGCGAAGAGAGTAAACAAGACCAAGTTTAATCCAAACAAGGCTAAACTGCTCCAGGCAGAGAAATCAGCAATCCAGGGTACAACAGAGCATCCTCCATTGCTTCAAATGGTGTGTCTTTGTGTGAATGGAGCCACTTCCCCCCCCCTTTTGCTTATTAATGTGTTAAGACTATTTTAGGCTTACGGAACAGTAATTGAAGCACTGATCAATTTACTGGAGGAGATCAAAGGAGAGGGCTCCAATCAGCAAGCAAAAGCTCATATATTTTGAGTGGTTGGGGCAAATGGATGAAGGACCCAAAGGGATGATCTTTTGTGAGGCTGGCAGGCAAGCAGGTAGGCAAACAGGTGGTGAAGAGGAGAAGGAGGAGAAGGAGGAGGGGGAGGAGATGGTGGAGGAGGAGGAGGAGGAGGAGGAGGAGGAGAAGGAGAACGAGAAGAGGAAAAAGAAGAAGAAGAAGAGAAGGAGGAGGAGGAGGGGGAGGAGGAGATGGTGTAGGAGGAGAAGAAGGAGGAGAAGCAGAAGAAGAAGAAGAAGGAGAAGGAGAAGGAGAAGAAGAAGAGGAAGAAGAAGAAGAAGAAGAGGAAGAGAAGGAGGAGGAGGAGGAGGAGATGGTGTAGGAGGAGAAGGAGGAGGAGGAGAAGGAGAAGAAGAAGGAGAAGGAGAAGAAGAAGAAGAAGAAGAAGAAGAAGAAGAAGAAGAAGAAGAAGAAGAAGAAGAAGAGGAGGAGGAGGAGGAGGAGGAGGAGGCAGCAATGGAGAAAGTGGATGGTTAAGGTTGAAAAGGATCAAACAGGTTAACAATGCAGTAGTTCTCAACCTTGGCAGATTTCACTTAAGTGGACACCAACTCCCAGAATTCCCCTGCTGGCTGAGGAATTCTGGGATTTGGAACCCAACTAACTGAAAATTGCCACAGGAAAATCATTAAGCCAAAATTAACTGACATATCAGTGGGAATTGCAAGATTCTATAACAACAAAACAACAACAACCAGATTTGTGGCACTTTACAACCTCAAAACCCACAGATTTCCCAGTCCTACCATGAAACCAACCAGCACCAATTCTGGGTAATTATTTTATTGATGCCTGTAGGAGAAGAACAGGCAGAGCTAGGGTGGAATTAAGCGAGTCATCAGCCTAGAATCCTTATGATGCCACAAATAAACAGTCCAAGTCTAACTTCTCTCGAATTCCACTGACTCTTATTTGGCTGACTATTGAACTTTAATTGACCAGATTCTTGTGTACAGGGTGAGCAATAAATCTTTTTTAATTGCAACTTGATGTGTAGTCCTGATCCTTTGCACCTGACACCATCCTTATTAATGAGAAAAGTTTTCCAAAAGCAGCCAACTCTACAAAGGAAAAGGAACCGTGGGGGTGATGTAAAGGCAAAACATTTATATATATATATAAAAAAACACAGGAAAATCTTTGTTGAATTTCTCCTGACAGGCAGTTGAGGAAAGGAGTGGCATCCGCCATCCAACTGAGCCGTGTTGCCGCTCTTACAAATATGGCTTTTTCCTGCTTAATTAAAATCGCTGAATACTTGAGCTGGAAAAATGTAATCCCCATTAAGATGTCATTTTACCGGTAGGTGATCAAACCTTTCAAGCTACACTAAGTAATTATGCAAGTAGGAACCATGGGCTGTGTGAATGGCAGCCCAGGATGGTCACAAATGCTTGCTGGGGTTGTTGCGGCTTCACCAAGTCAATCAATGCACTCCAAACACATCACCACTATAGATTTATTGCTCAAAGCAACAGTGGTGATCGCGGGAATAGGCAACCATCTGCCAAGAGGGTTCATTTAGTGCAGGGGTGTCAACCTCAGTTTCACTGAGGGTCGTATCAGCATTGCGGTTGCCCTCGGGGTGTGTGTGGCCAGGGTGTGTGCGGCCTACTGGGTGGGCGTGGATGGAGTGGGTGTGGCCTACTGGGTGGGCATGGCCAGCTCTACATCGTTCGCGTCAAGGGTGCCTGGGCAGGAATGGGACAGATCTGAGGGTCTCTGATGAAGTGGGCGGGACCAGGGCAAGCTTGGGATTTTTTCTTGCAGACCTTTCATTACCAAACTGGGTAACATCATCAGTGCTACAGGGAGTGGGGTTCGCGGAGAGGAGGAGGGAAGAATTATTGTTACAATAATTCAAAACTCTTCCCCCATTTCAACACAAGATGGCTTCTCTTTTTCCTTTCTTTTAAATTGTTTTAATTAGGAGATAAAATACTGAACAGAAAGAAAAGTCAAGGAAGATACAGAGGGGGGGGGGCAAAAGAGAAGAAGAGTCAACATTCTATTAAGCCATGTTTTTAGTGGCAGGGTTAGGAACTTCTGTCAAAGTCCTGTGGTGGAAATGTTGTTTTTAACTGATGTTATAATGGTTTGCCGTTTGTTGAGATAGGTAGCCATACAATTGAATGAATGAATGAATGAATGAATAAATGAAAGAATGAAGGAAAGAAAGAAAGAAAGAAAGAAAGAAAGAAAGAAAGAAAGAAAGAAAGAAAGAAAGAAAGAAAGAAAGCTCATAAATAAATTTCTTGGAGACAACTGTTGGCAGATCAGCTGGACAACCTCCACTGCATCAAAGCTACATGATCTGCACACAGCGTATAAAAGGAGATTAGCAGATGTTTAAAAAGACCGAGTCTTTTGTAACCCATGAAATTACTGCTAAAATTATAATTTCAAATAGCTCTTCCTATCTTGCATTAGTGCTTTGAAGAGGACAAAGGCAAAAAACTATAGGAACTCAGGAAGGTTTAGCAAACGTGCAACTGATGGCTTTTGAAATCCAAGCCACCAGATATATGGAGCCTTCCGTCAAGAAATTTGGAAGTACTGTAAATAGTTCTTTATTTATTTTCTTGGGGTGACTTTAGACAGCTACCTGAGTGTATAATTTTTTTTTCTCCCATGGGCTAGTCAACAAATGTAAAACTGTACACACCGCATGAATCTCTGTAATTAAAAGAAAGGAACCCCCCCCCCGAATCATTGTGGTTAATATTGAAGCAAGATCATAAATGAATACATTATTAAGTCTTACTGAATTAATGTTTAACTCCAATAGAGTTGAAATTGAATGAGGCAATTAATCAGAGCAAGGACGAGGCAGATGATAAGCATCTGTCTTGCTTTGAATATGTTGAGCAGAAACGACCTTCAGAGCGGGGCTGCCAATCAAAGTGAGCTAGCTGGGATTTTGACAGCTCTGATACCACCATAAGCAGGGAAATATTAGTGTGACAAAGACCCATGCAGCAGAGGAGACCCTTGGGGAATTAAATTTCGCCTCTCAAAGCCTAAAACCGTCAAGTCAGACGCTGAAGATTTACGTTTGCTTGGGGGGGGGAAGAGAGAGAGAGAAGCGGTGTGCTTGATCAAATACTTGAGATACCTTTTGATTTTTCATAATCACTGCACCGTTCGCACACTGACATACTGCTGAGAAAAGACTGGAGCAAGGTCAGCGGCACAGTTCCCATTTGGGAGACGAAGAACTGGGATGTGGGTGGGGAAAAAAAGCAAAGTTCAAGGCCACTAATCAAGGCTGATTGAGAAGGGGGCAGAGAGTAAGTTGTGGCTGGAAATGGCTTGGCTCACTCTGGGCTAAACCAGCGGTCCCCAAATGTGGTGGACTTCGACTCCCAGAATTCTCCAGTCTTAAAGTTGACAAGTTTGAAAAGCCCCGGGCTAAACTATCATGTGCTTTCTTTAGCCTCGTGTGTGAGGTCATCAAATAGGGTCAGTAAGGGGACTGACCTGCTGTGCGACCATGATGGGTGGTCTCCATCACGGTGGGAACCTGAGGACTACCTGCAGTTAGTTCTTGGTTCAACCTTTTGAGAGGTTCAGGCTCCCAATCTGAATGTTGTTCCTGACAGATAAAAATAGCCCTGATTTGTACAGTTGTCAGTTTTGACAAGGTTACAGCAGCCTCTTTTCCAAGAGAAGAGGAATGGAATCCATCATTCTCAGGGTGTAATGATTACATAAGGATGAACTTGAGGGACAAGGAGTAGTGATGCTGTCTAGGTGAAAAAAAAACATTTGGTAAAAGATGGAAGAGCCCACAATGGCTTAATGGACAAGGAAATGCTGCATCCGGTCCTGGTCACCATGACACAAAAAAAGATGCTGAGACCCTAGAAAAAGGGCAGAGAAGACCAACAAAGAAGATGGAGGCTAAGATGTATGAAGAATGTTGCAGGAACTGGGTAGGTCTACTCTAGACTAATGAAGAGAAGAGTGATATGGTACCAATATTTCAAGGGGTGCCACAAAGGAGAGGGCGTTTAAGGGGTGACTTGATCGAAGTGTATAAAATCATGCATGGGATAGAAAAGGTGGATAGAGAAAAATTCTTTTCTCTATCACACAATACCAGGACAAGGGGGCACTCCCTAAAGCTCATAGCTAAGAAAGTGAGGACAAATAAAGGGAAATATTTCTTCACCCAGAGGGTCGTTGATTTATGGAATTCACTTCCAGAAGGGGTCGTGACAGCTGTCAGCCTTGACAGCTTCAAGGCAGGGCTAGATAGATTCATGGATGCCAAGTGTATTGGTGGCTATTGAAACGGATGTCCATGTGCCGCCTCTATGTTGGTTGAGGCAGGCAGGATTCCCTTGAGTCCCATTTGTTTGGGGGTCAAGGGAAAGGGAGGGTTTTGCCTTCTCTTTCTGCTCAAGATCCCCATCTACAATTGGTGGGCCACTGTGTGACACAGAATGCTGGACTTGATGGGCTTTGGCCTGATTCAGCAGGGCTCTTCTTATGTTCTTATGTTCTTATGGAGTCAAGCTATTCTCCAAAGCATCTGAAGGCAGGACAAGAAGCAAGGGATGGAAACTCATCAAGGAGAGAATCAACCTGGAACTAAGGAGAAATTCCTGACAGTGAGAACTATTAACCAGTGGAACGGCTTGCCTTCAGAAGTTGTGGGTGCTCCATCACTGGAGGCTTTCAAGAAGAGATTGGACAATCATTTGTCAGGAATGCTACAGGGTCTCCTGCTTGGGCAAGGAGTCAGGCTAGAAGACCAACTCCATGGTCCCTTCCAACACTGTTATTCCAAAAGAAACTTACCCAGGATCCACCCTAATGCATCCGTCAGCTAAAAGCGATGTACTTGCAGACTTGCAAGATCCTGTTAATGTAGCTTTTGCAATGAGGTATAATTGGTTCATTTGATTGTATTTCCTGTCTGGTTCATCTGGGAGTCTGACACAGACTGATAAATAACAGAGACCAAGAAGCGGGAATTCCAGGGCTTTCAAAGGTACTCCTTGAGTTACGCCAGTTTGTTTAGTGACCGTTCAAAGTTACAACGGCACTGAAAGAAGCGACTTACGACCTTTTGGTTTGACTATTGCAGCGTCCCCTGCGGCCACATGGTCAAAATTGGCAACTGGCTGGTATTTATAACCCATTGGGGTCACGTGTCCTCCATTTGCAACCTTCTGGCAAGCAAAGTTGACGGGGAGGGGCAGATTCGCTTAATAACTGGGTTACTAACGTCACAAATGCAGGGATTCACTTAGCCACCAAGGGAAGGTCGTAAAATGAGGCAAAATTCACTTAACACATGTCTCGCCCAGCGACCGAAAATTTGGGCTCAGTTGTGGTTGCAAGTTGAGGACCGTCTGTACCAGCGTGGAACCTTATAGTAGGAGCTTCGTGGAGTTTATTCCCGCACAAGAGCTGCACGCAATTGAGGGAATCCATTTGCGGACGCGATTTACTTCTACTCGTGGTTCAGTTGTTCCAGATGGGGACAAAATATTTTGTTTACATGTTTATTTCTCAAACTTATATGCCACTTTGAGCAATTCTAGGTGGCTTGCGGCTGATAAAAGCAACAAGATGAAAATGTTTAAACGTTAAAGCAAGACCAGAATTTATTTCAAATTGACAACAGTGGGAATGAAGGAAGTAAGATGCACATGGGGAGTAGGAAGGCTCTTACCTCTTTCTCTCTGGTCCCGCTTAACTTTATTGATTTAAGTTAGAAGTAGATTTTTTTTAACGTTAAAAATTAAAGGACGCAACTGGGCCGGTGTGAGTCGTAAGCAATTAAGGGCCGGAGAGCTAAGACATGTATTAGAACTTTCACATTATGATTGTCTTCTCAAAATTCCTTAAAGCCATTTTGTCCATAGCCACAAAGGTTTTTGCTTCCTGTGGGTGTGTTTTTTTTTTTTTAAGTCCTGAGAAAAAGTAAACTTTATTTATGCTGAGGTAGTTTTGGTTCCAAATATAAGGCATGGGGAGGAAACACTGTCTCTAGTTTCCTCTTAAAATTCTAGATTATTGCATTAGAATCTAAATAATACTAATTAAATATAGCAATGACATAATTCAATTTTTTTCAGTCTTGTTTCAAACCGCCCCTCCCCCAATTTATTACTTCTTTACTGATTTTTAGCATTTTGAACCAGCATGGAAAGCAAAATATGGAGGAAGAATGTTTGTAGGACTGGGGGGGGGGGAATTCCAATATCTCTGCTCCATTTCCAGCCACATTCATTGTGTTTTGTTTTTTTTAACTTTCTTTTTTTCAAACTTTGATTTTTCTTTTGTTAAAGCAAATTAATAGCGACTTGACAGAGATTCAACTGTCTCCTTCCTCAGTGGGGATTACTGGAGAAACTAGTGTGATAAAAAATAATCAGCACATTCATTTCCACCAAGGACCAGGTTCAAGGCATGCTATTAAAGATGTCTGCTCTGATATTCTTTGATGAATCAACTAATTATTATAGCTGGAGAAGAGTTTCCAGAGACTTAAAAACACACACACACACACACACACACACACACACACACACACACACACACAAACGAGATTTTAAAAACATGGCTTTTAAACACGCAGCCTCAACTTACGAGCACAATTGAACCCCACCCCAAAACTTGGTTGCTAAGCAAGGCCAGTTGTTAAGTGAGCTGTGCTTTATTTTATGAGCTTTTGGCCACGGTTGTTAAGTGAATCACTGCAGGCGTTAAATGAATGAACCCTTTTCCATTTTCCCTTTCCCCTTTTGCCTAATGAAAAATTCTAAGTAACCCAGTTGTATGGATGGTTTTGCTTAACAAAATTACTCCTTCTGAAAACGGCAGTAATTGGGTATGGCTAGTCTTGTGAACAGAAGGACGAGGAGGGACAGGATAGCAGTCTTCTCAGGGGCTGCCCCAAAGAAGAGGGAGTCAAGCTCTTCTCCAAAGCGCCTGAAGGCAGGACAAGAAGCAACGGGTGGAAAGTAATCAAGGAGAGAAGCAACCTGGAACTAAGGAGAAACTTCCTGACAGAACAATTGACCAGTGGAACCACCTGCCACCAGAAGTTGTGGGTGCTCCGTCACTGGAGGCTTTTCAAAAGAGATTGGACAGCCATTTGTCTGAAATAGTGTAAGGTCTCCCTGCTTGAGCAGGGGGTTAAGACTATTAGTCTTCCAAGGATCCTTCCAACTCTTGTTATTCTGAATCATGCAGTTATTAAGGCAATCTGGCTTGTTGGAGGATGGCTGGGAAGGTTGCAAATGGTGATCAACCCTGAGGCAGTATAACTTGGATCACGTGACCATGGGCATGTTGCAATGGTCAAGGGCAGCGGTAGGCAACCTTGGCTCTTTGATGTCTCGTGGACTTCAACTCCCAGAATTCCTGAGCCAGCCTGGCTCAGCTTGGAAACCTCTCCCTTTCCCCTCAGCATGGCTGGCTCAGGAATTCTGGGAGTTGAAGTCCACGAGTCAAAAAAGAGCCAAGGTTGCCTACCCCTGGTTAAGGGTGAAAACGGTCATAAGTCACTTTTTTTCAGTGCTGTTGTAAGTCAAGGACTATCTGCATGTTCTTGCCCACCCCCCACCCACCCCCAAGTTGTCATCTTTGCGACATTTGGAACACAATTCCCCCAATTCCCAGATAACCTGGTCACGGGGCGATGGAAATTGTAGTCCAACTCACTGAACCACAGATTGGATGTGGAATTCTCTAGCAAGGTGGCAAAGACTGTCCACTTCTACTCAATCGCTTTGGCCTTCTCGCCCCCCCCAAATCACAATTAATTTTTTTTTTAGGAATGCTCAACAATGACCCCCTTCAGGGGAAGCAAGCAGGGGATTTTTACAACTGAAAACAGAAATGTTAGAGAGAGAGAGAGAGAGAGAGAGAGAGAGAGAGGTGAGGGCGGAGAAAGATCTGGGAGCTGCGCTCAGCAATCTGTTAGATAAAAATCAACAAAGCAATTAAGCTTCAACAAAAACAAGACAAGGTAACTCCTTGCATCCCAAACCATCTGAATGTTAATTACCCTGCTTACAGGAAAGATAAGAGAAAGACACACACACACACCCCTCCCTCTTTCTTTCCTTAGGAATAGATTTCAAACAAAGCCATGAAAAATGCATGAGCAAGGAGTCCCGTCCTGAGGTTGAGCTTACAGTTTCCTTGTCAAATAGTTCGGCTCCAAGAGTCCAGAGGAAGGTTAAAGAACAATATTTTCATCTCTAAGAGATAGAGAGAGAGCAAAAAAAAAAAAAAAGACAGAGAGATGGGGCTGTCAAGAAGGTTGAAAAGTGATGAGAGCTTTCCTAGGCTGCCAACAATGTCTTTTTGCTGTGGAAAAGCACCGCAGTCACAGTTAATGTTGGGTATGAGGACCCCGAACAATTGCTCAGCCTTCAAATTCAACATGAACCTACTCTAAAGAGGATACCATGGGATCTCAAAGTTTCGTGATGGACATCACATTGTCTCCAGGAGGCTGGGAGCTCCAGGCCTGGTCATCTAACTGGCTATGGAGGTCCTTTTGGGTATCAACAGGGAGGAGGCCAATGTTCTATAAGGCTAAGAAGGCATAGCTTGTGGGACCCACCGAATATAGATCCTTAGGTGATGGTACCTACAGCATGCTTGTTTGAGCTGTGGTGCTGGAGAAGGCTTCTGCTTATTCCTTGGACAGCAAAGGAGACTAACAAGGAACTACCCGGAGCACATAACACCAAATATGTCACTGGAAGGCAAAATGACAAAATTGTGTCTCGCTTACTTGGGCCATGTCATGTGTGAGAATTCCCTGGAGAATGCAATTATGTTTGGAAGAGTCAGAGGTAAAAGGAAAGCGGGAAACTTTGGAAAAACTTCAGAGAAGAGCAACTAAGATGATCCAAGACCTGGAGACTAAAAGATATGAAGAACGGCTGCAGGAATTGCATCTGGCTAGTCTAAAGAAAAGAAGAAACAGGGGAGACATGATAGTAATATTTCAGTATTTGGGGGGTTGCCACGAAGGAGGGGGTCAAATTATCCTCCAAAGCAGCAGAGGGCAGGAGAAGAAACAATGGTTGGAAACTGATCAACGAGAGAAGCAACCTGGAATTAAGGAGAAACTTCCTGACAGTGAGGACAATTAACCAGTGGAACAGCTTGCCTCCAGAAATCGTGGGCGCTCCATCACTGGAGATTTTTAAGAAGAAGCTAGACAGTCACTTGTCTGAGATGGTAGAGGTTCTCCTGCTTGAGCAGGGGGCTGGACTAGAAGACCTTCTATTCTATTCTATTCTATTCTATTCTATTCTATTCTATTCTATTCTATTCTATTCTATTCTATTCTATTCTATTCTATTCTATTCTATTCTATTCTATTCTATTCTACTCTACTCTACTCTACTCTACTCTGTTATTTTTTTATTATTGGTGACCATGTTTTCATCGAAATAATTGTAACTCTTGTATTTCTAGACTGGCTCTGTTTTATTATTATTGGCCACGGTTCTGTCAAAATTGATTTAACTTTTGTACTCGTTGAATTGTCCCACAGCGCAAGTTGGCTGAGATGGGGAGTTGCCCCATTCTGAAATGGAATGTAGTTTTGCAATGCAATGTTAACAGGTTAACAATACCCACAAAGCCACGGTAAAAAGGGGAAAACTTGACTTGGAAAAGGGGGTGGGGGGGAAGAGAGGCTCAAACGCAGTCATAATTAATGAAGGAAGGACCGACTGATGAGAACAGACAGCGGTGGTGATGGGAATCCCATTTGAGAAGAAAACAATTGGCAGGTTTTTGCAGCTCCTTATCTTAGGCTAATGGCAAAGTAAAATCAAAGGCAGTTCACCTCAACTTGGTTCCCTTTCAATACACATCTCCCTGCTTCTTCTTCTTTTTGCCTCCCGTTCCTACCTTTGCGCATTTTAATGCTCAGCCACTTAAGAGCTGAAGTGCAGCTTTTTAGCAATCACGGGCCACTCAGACCCTTTTAATAAAACCTGAATCAATCGCTTTGGCCCCTTGTCCTTTCTCCTGCGGCATCCTCTGGATACCCACACTTATACCACCGTTTCTCTCCCCACACACACACACTCCTTCCCTCCCCAAGTGGGACCAGATGAAGATTAATCTTAGCACTGCTTAAGACTCTCCTAAGTTGCTTGTTATCCAGGCAGAGAGAGAGAGAGACAGAAGCATTGGGTGTTTCCCAGGTCTGTAAGCAATCCTGGTTGCCTCCTTTGCATCAGCCGTGGTCTGCAAAAGGAGCTCCCTTCCCTAGCAGGGATTTCTCATTTTTTTTAATTTGTTTACTTCCACAGCACAGGTAGTCCTTGACGTACAACCACAATTGAGCTCCATTTCTGTTGCTAAGCGAGACGTTTGTTAAGTGGGCTTTGCCCCATTTTACGACTTTTCTCGCCCCAGTTGTTAAGTGAATCACTGCAGTTGTTGAGTTAGTAACACGGTTGTCCAATCTTTTCTTTAAAAACTCCAGGGATGGAGCTCCCACAACTTCTGGAGGCAAGCGGTTCCACTGGTTAATTGTTCTCACAGTCAGGAAATTGCTCCTTAGTTCCAGGTTGCTTCTCTTCTTGAGTAGTTCACTCACTCACTCACTCACTCACTCACTCACTCACTCACTCACTCACTCACTCACTCACTCACTCAATCAGAATAGAACTGGAAGGACCTTGGAGGTCTTCTAGTCCAGCCACCTGCTCAAGCAGGAGACCCTATACCAGGGGTAGGCAACCTTGGCTCTTTGATGACTGGTGGACTTCAACTCCCAGAATTCCTGATCCAGCCATGCTGAGGGGAAAGGGAGAGGTTTCCAAGCTGAGCCATGCTGGCTCAGGAATTCTGGGAGTTGAAGTCCATGAGTCATCAAAGAGCCAAGGTTGCCTACCCCTGCCCTATACTATTTCAGACAAGTGACTGTCTAGTCTCTTCTTAAAGACCTCCAGTGATGGAGCAGTCCCAATTTCTGAAGGCAAAGCTGATCCACTGGTTAATTGTTCTCACAGTCAGGGAATTCTTAGTTCCAGGTTGCTTCTCTCCTTGATTAGTTTCCATCCCTTGCTTCTTCTCCTGCCCTCAGGTGCTTTGGAGAAGAGGTTGACTCCCTGTGCTTTGTGGGAGTCTTATTGGAACCTTGCTGACGTGTCACCCTTATTCCTTTTTTCCAATAAACCAGACCTACCCAATTCCTGCAACATGCAACCGGGGTTGACGCATCGGACCAACCTCACCATCTTCGCTTTCTCAGCTTTGGTATCGCTGACAAGGCAAGAAGTCGGAAGCCTTCACCGAAGGCAGAAGAGGAACCGTGTGCGGCGTGAAGGGTTAGGCAACACCTGGACTGGGACATATCCTGACTTGGCTGCTCTCTCGCTTTCGTGAGAACAGCATCCAGCCTCCCACTCAAGCACCGCAAACAGGAAGTGCTCCCAAGATAACAAGGCTTGCCTGCAGCTGCCTGCTAGAACTTGTTCTTAGGGGGGGGAAAAGCAGAAAAACAAGATATGCCACTTCTAATATTTAGTGGTTGCCCTACTGGGCCCTGTCAGGCCAGGTAGCACTTAGACCAGGGAGCAATTTCATGGAGACAGATTGGAGTCCCAAATTTCTGTTGCTCAGTGAGACACCAGTTAAGTGAGTTTTGCCCCAGGTCTTAAGTGCATCAACTGCAGGTGTTCAGTAAGTAGCACAGTTGTTAGTAACAACGCAGCTGAACCTGAGGAAGGGTTGATCTTCCAGAAATCTAAAATTGAAAAAAATAAAAATAACAATGAGCTGGGTGTATTTCCAGCCCACAAAAAAGCGCAGAGAAGATAGCGGAACTCTGAAGGCAGGACAAAAGAATTTGAGAAACTCTTATTAAAACAATCAAGATATCTCGCCAGGCTTTCTTCCTAGTTAGCTCGACGTGAAGATCTTGAGATGAATCTGCGTGCAGCGAGATAGTACAGTTTCCACTTGTTCTTTGGTAATCGACTGATCTAATATCAGATTACCCAGTTTGGGGCACGTGGGAACTCACGCCCACGCTATGGACATCCTTGCTCAAGACTGAGGCTAACTGACATCACCCTAACCCTGTAGCATAAATGTAAGATGCAGAATAGCAACTAACAGGATAACTGAAAAGGGAAGTTCAAGGAACATAAACCAGATAATGACCTGACTTCAAAGGTTGGGCTAAGCCACTTACGAACAAGTCAAGATTGATGGGGTTTATGCACAGTCTGCTAAGTCATAAATCTTCCTTTATTAGCCAAATAAATAAATGACTAAAGCTGATCAAACAAACCACTATATTGATAGAAGAGAATATTTGTAGGTCAAGGTTGAACGGTGGGGGTCCTGGGTGGTCTTTGAAGCTTGGTTGTTTTGTTGCAGATGTTTCATTGCCAAACCAGGTCTCATCATCCATGTGAGAAGAGAATGGAGTTTGCAGAGAGGAGGAGGAGGAGGAGGAGGAGGAGGAGGAGGAGGAGGAGGAAGAGGAGGAGGAGGAGGAGGAGGAGGAAAGTTGGAGGTCCTTGATGGTCTCTGAGCTTGGCTGTTTGCTTGCAGACATTTCATGACCCAACTAGGTAATGTCATCTGTGCTAGAAGGGATGGGATGAGGAGGAGGAGGAGGAGGAGGAGGAGGAGGAGGAGGAGGAAGAGGAGGAGGAGGAAAGTTGGAGGTCCTTGATGGTCTCTGAGCTTGGCTGTTTGCTTGCAGACATTTCATGACCCAACTAGGTAATGTCATCTGTGCTAGAAGGGATGGGATGAGGAGGAGGAGGAGGAGGAGGAGGAGGAGGAGGAGGAGGAGGAAAGTTTGAGGTTCTTGATGATCTCTGAGCTTGGCTGTTTGCTTGCAGACATTTCATGACCCAACTAGGTAATGTAATCAGTTCTAGAAGGGATGGAGGGTTGTGGGAGGAGGAGGAGGAGGAGAACAATGACTGTGGGGTGCTTTCTGACCTAGTGGTTTTCTTGCAGACATTTCATGACCCAACTAGCTAACATCATCAGTACACCACCGTCTGCAAACCCAAACCAGGTTTACTCAACAATACAGAAAGAGAAACATCTACCGTATTCAATCAATTCCCTGTTTCTGCTGGGGTTGTTTTTTGTTGTTTCCAGGAAAATAAAGCACAACCCTCCACAGGCAGGAGATATTTCACACCGCAGTCACATTTGAAGCTTGTGGATAAGTTTCATCCCATTAAAGACCGAAAGGACACAGCACGCCCGGCTCAACTTACGATTCTATTTAAAATCTTTTCAGAAACCTCCAAAACAGTTTAAGTAATGCAATAATAAAACTCTCAGTGAACCTGAGCAATAAAATCCATCAACAGAGGAGACGGGTAATATAATCTCTTTAGGAAAAAAAAAAGAGGGGGGGGAAATATATCTCCTTTCTGCCTGAATTACCTTGTGCAGCGTAAAGATAGAGCATTTAGACGATAGCAACGGACTGTAATCTCTCTTTAGGGACGCCCTTCTCATAATTGTGCATTCATGCTTCTCTCCGTAGTAGGCTAAATACAATTTACCCTCGCACACACTTTTATGGGGTTTCTTCCAATCCCCCTGTTTTTATTACCTCTCTGGTTAGAAACGGGGAGGGGGTCCATCCGGAAGTCCTGAGGGTTGGCTCGCTAACTGCACAAAGATATTAAGTGTGAATGATAATAACCACAACAATAATAAAAATGAATCCAAAGCAGGTCTCTCTCTGCAATTTATCGTTTCTCCGCAAAGGACCTTCGGGAGCCGCAATTGGAAGGTGAGAAAGAAAATAAGAGATTTTAAGGTAGACGGTCACACTATAAGGAACGGTTGCTGGAATTGGGAATGTCTAGTTTAATGAAGAGAGGGACGGGGGGGGGGACAGGATAGCAGCGTTCCAGTATCTCGGGGGCTGCCCCAAAGAAGAGGGAGTCAAGCTATTCTCCAAAGCGCCTGAAGGCAGGACAAGAAGCAACGGGTGGAAACTAAAATCAAGGAGTGAAGAAACCTGGAATTAAGGAGGAATTTCCTGAGAGTTAGAACAATTAACCAGTGGAACAACCTGCCACCAGAAGCTATGAGTGCTCCAACACTGGAAGTTTTTAAGAAGAGACTGGACAGCCATTTGTCTGAAATGGTATAGGGATTCCTGCCTGAGCAGGGGGTTGGACTAGATGACCTCCAAAGTCCCTTCCAACTTTATCATCATTATTATTATTATTATAATCTCAGGAATGGGGAGGGGATTTATGTGGTGGAAGCAGGCTGGATGGTTTTTAAAGGGGAGGGGGCTCAAAATTAAAGCATGGCTCTTCGTAATACAGGTAGTCCTCGACTTACAATTTATTTAGTGACCGTTCAAAGTCACAACAGCACTGAAAAATGTGACCGTTTTCCACGCTTACGACCGCTGCGGCATCCTCGCAGTCACGTGATCAAAATTCGAACGCTCGGCTCGTGTTTTGGGACCGTCGCAGGAAGGTCGTAAAATGGGGTAAAACACACGACAAGGGTCTCGCTTAATGGCAGAAATGTTGGCCTCCGTCGAGATCGTGAGTCGAGGACTGCCGGTATACAGGGAGCGGAAAAGTGGACCCGTGTTGGTTAAACAGATGGGTCGCACGCGGATGCTCCAGAAACCCATGCAAGTGAGCAATTTTTTTAGAACATAAGAAGAGCCCTGCTGAATCAGGCCAAAGCCCATCGAGTCCAGCATTCTGTGTCACCCAGTGGCCCACCAATTGTACATGGGGATCTTGAGCAGAAAGAGAAGGCAAAACCCTCCCTTTCCCTTGACCCCCAACAAATGGGACTCAAGGGAATCCTGCCTGCCTCAACCAACATAGAGGCGGCACATGGACATCCGTTTTAATAACCACCGATACACTTGGCATCCATGAATCTATCTAGCCCTGCCTTGAAGCTATCAAGGCTGACAGCTGTCACGACCCCTTCTGGAAGTGAATTCCATAAATCAACGACCCTCTGGGTGAAGAAATATTTCCCTTTATTTGTCCTCACTTTCTTAGCTATGAGCTTTAGGGAGTGCCCCCTTGTCCTGGTATTGTGTGATAGAGAAAATAATTTTTCTCTATCCACCTTTTCTATCCCATGCATGATTTTATACACTTCGATCAAGTCACCCCTTAAAACGCCGTCTTTCAAGGCTGAAGAGACCGAGGCGTTGCAATCTGGTTTCTTAAGGAAGGCGCTCCATTTCCTTGATCATTCTTGTTGCCCTTTTTTGCACCTTTTCCAGTTCCATTATATCCTTCTTGAGGTGCGGTGACCAGAACTGTACACAGTACTCCAAGTGTGGTCTCACCATCGATTTGTACAGAGGCAATACAACACTTTAAAAGAGACTATTAAAAGAGACCGGAAATTAATACGATTAATACCTAGTGTTATATGCTGTGTTCTCTGAGGATTGATTATTAATATGATCTTATATTTAATGTTTAACTACTACCTCAAGACCTATTATCAGGGATCATAGAGAATAAAAAATGTAACGGGTGTATAATAGAGGATTGAAGCGAGGAGTGAAAAATGTTTACCAAACCAGACGTTTCCAAAGAATAATACGTAGTGTTGTATACCAGATGCTATGATGTTTGATGCATACAAAGATTTTATGTACAATGCTGAATGTTTTAATAAAGGAATTTTTTATATATATATATATTAAAAAAAAGAGACCGGAATTATTCTCGGAAGCCCCATATAAATAATCCAATTCCAGACGTAGCGCACAATAATTATCAGCGGTGGGTAATTTTCCTTCACGGGTTATATGTATTTTTTTTTTCAGGAGGTGTTAAAAAATGGGGAGGGGGATGGGGGGGAGAATCGCATACCATCTGACGTACGATAAAACTACCACTGTTGGTGCTGCAAAAATGGAGAAGGCTGATGGCGGACAGGTTTTCTTTTGTGTGTGTGTGTGTGTGTGTGTGTGTGTGTGTGTGTGTGTGTGCGCATGTTTTTTTTTTTTTTACTCCTAGGTGTTAATACCACCCAGGGGTGATCCAGCAATGCGTGATAACGAGTGTTTTTCCCAGTTTCTTTCCATCGGGAACAGAAGGCAATTAAATAAGTGCTGATGGAACGCACTTCCGTATAATCAGGGGCTGTCCAATTGATTGGAATGCCCTTTTATCGAAATAATTATGGGGGGAGGGGGGAGACCTGTTTATTTACGTTATCGCATTTAGATAGCTGCCCACCTCGTGGGAATGTGACTCGGAGCAAGGGAAACACACCCTAAAAGCTAACCATAAAAATAGCATCCTACAGCTGAAAACATCCAAGTTACCAACCACAGAGATGGCTACCATGGTAGGCAATGAAGCCATTTAGATAATTATACAGAATAACTGAATGGAATGGGAAGGGTCATTGGAGGTCTTCTAGTCCAGCCCCCTGCTCAAGCAGGAGACCCTACACCATTCCAGACAAATGGCTGTCCAGTCTCTTCTGGAAAGCCTCCAGTGATGGAGCACCCACAACTTGTGGAGGGAAGCCCTTCTTCCTCGGGTTAACTGTTCTAGCAGTCAGGAAATTCTTCCTTAGTTTTAGTTGTCTCTTGGTTCTCTCTTTAATGATCTACCTGTTACTTCTTGTCCAGCCCTTTGATGAATAAGTTCACCGCCCTCTTCTCTGTGAGATCCCCTCAAATATTGGAAGTCTGCTGTCATGTAATCTTATAATAGTGGTCCTGGAATCTATTTGACAATTCTTTTGAGAGCATTTCTGATAGATAGATAGATAGATAGATAGATAGATAGATAGATAGATAGATAGATAGATAGATAGATAGACAGACAGACAGACAGACAGACATGGTAGAAGATGGATGAATAGATAGATTATAGATAGATAGGTGGGTAGATGGATGGATGGATGGATGGATGGATGGATAGATAGATATGATAGAAGATGGGTGGATGGCCAGATAGATTAGAGAGATTGATAGATAGATAGATAGATAGATAGATAGATAGATAGATAGATAATGATATATGATATATGATAGAAGATAGATGGATGGCCAGATAGATTAGAGAGATTGATAGATGATAGATAGATAGATAGATAGATAGATAGATAATGATATGATATGATATATGATAGAAGATGGGTGGATGGCCAGATAGATTAGAGAGATTGATAGATGATAGATAGATAGATAGATAGATAGATAGATAGATAATGATATGATATGATATATGATAGAAGATGGATGGATGGCCAGATAGATTAGAGAGAGGGGAGGGGGCAATCCCTTGCCTATTCTCATTCCAGCAACCAAATTTTGTCACCACTAAATTATTGCCTTGGCCGCCAAACAGACTGATCAGGCCACATTCTTGTGTCATGCACAGCTCGGTATGACCCATGGAAAGTTTTGCAAGTCAACTGTAGGACCTTGCATAATCTACAAGCTGAGCTATGCCTTGAATGTCTGGGTACTTGGGGACATCAGCTGGAGAATCTCCAAGGCCAGGATGGACTCTCCAATTGATTTATTTTCCTTTCCTGTCTGGATCAAGTGTCTCCAAAGGAAACGAGCAGTTCTCCTGGAAGGTCAAGGGTCATGAAAGGGTGACAGCTGACTGTAGTGCTCCCTCTAAGTGGCGGGGCATCCCTTAATTAAACGGGAAGTGCTACAGTAAGATCCTGGAGCCCATCTGCTTTTCTGAATGGCATTTAGGATCTGACAGGTCAAACTTTTGGAGAAGAACTGTTGCACTGTTGACAGATGCTGGACATTTCTTTCCGGACCATGTTAAAGGCTTACATTTCCCTTTAAGCTTTTTCACGTAAACCCTGACACCAGAGCTTGCGCCAGGAACAAAATCCAAGATAAATATAATGTAGAATGTGTTTACATGTGTTTAAGGCAGACTAACGCTTCTGTTTAAAGGCCAAAGGTATCTTCATCCTGGCCAGGTGTCCGGATTGTAAATGCCGAGGAAACTTTTTGGCACCAGGCATCTGAGATTGGTCAATTACAGCAAGTCCCCAACTTAACAACAGTTCATTTAGTGACCGTTCTAAGTCACTAAAGGGACAGGGCCGTTCTTCCCACTTACAACCATTGCAGCATCTGATCAAAATTCGGACGCTTGGCGAGTGACTCATATTTATGATGGTCCCGGGATCATATGATCCCCTTTTGCGAACTTCTGACGAGCAAAGTCAACGGGGAAGCCAGAATTCACTTAAAGACCGGGTTACAAACTTCACAACTGCAACGATTCACTTAACAATTCTGGCCAGAAAAGTCACAAAAGGGAGCCAAGCTCACTTAACAAATGTCTGGCTTAACAACAGAAATGTTGCGCTCGGTTATGTTTATAAGTCGAGGACTTATGGGGAGTCCTGACCTAAAAAAAAAAAAAATCACCAGCAGCAGACTTCCATGCACAGAGGGAGCAAAGGACGAATCGCTTCAAAACGAAAAGCGATGAACGTGATCTCTGCCGATCTGTATTAAAAAAAAAGTGTATCTTGCATTATGCACCCATGCAGAACGGGAGACACTTGGTAAAACGGCATCTGCCACTTGCGGTCGTAACAAGTGCTTGGCTGAAATGCCATAACACAATTTCAGCCCACTGAGCAATGGAACAGCCTCACCTGGTTATTCCACTAAAAGGGTTTAAAATGGATTAATCTAACTCATTACCTGCTTACTCGAAGAAAGGGTAACAAAACATGGAATGAAAATTGTGATGAACAAGGAGCACTTTTCAAACACTTGGCATCAAACCTTTTTCACACAGATCTTACAGCATCGCAGAGTAGTGGCCAAAATTGTGGAAAACCTTTTGGGAAAACCTTTGGTTCAGTTTCCACCCATTTTTTCTTCTAATTTTTTTATGACTGTAGCCTTGTTCACTTAATGATACTATTTTACATCGCTTTCTGGGCGACCAGTCAACTCTTTGCACCAGGACGTTAATTTTATTACGTTTTACAAGCTCACTCAATGAAAGAACAAAAAAAAAAAAAAAAACCAACCAGCTTGATAGTGATCACATAACACACTGACAAATGTCCTCCTCTCAGCTTCAATACATGACATTAATAACTGAATCCTACTGTGCTCTGATTGGCTCATTGCCAAAACAAGATGACACCTGATTGGCTCTCCAAACACTCATGCTCATTGGCTATAATCAGATGAAGGAAAGCTATCAACCTAAATAAGTTGTGCTTCCTTTTTCTGGTTATTTGCCTATACCTTTTCATAGAATACAGATAACTGAACAAACTTTGTTGCATTACATTCTTGATTAAATTATGTTTCCATTGATATATAATTTTAGGGTACTACTCCAAAATAAAAGTGGTGTTATTAGCCATCAAACCTCAAAAATACACTTTCCCCAAAAGGTTTCCACAATTTTGGCCACTCCTGTAAAGTTTGGTCATAAGTCGAGGTTTTTAGGAAGAGATTGGATGGCTCTTTTATGACTGGTGGACTTCAACTCCCAGAATTCCTGAGCCAGCCTGGCTCAGCTTGGAAACCTCTCCCTTTCCCCTCAGCATGGCTGGCTCAGGAATTCTGGGAGTTGAAGTCCAGGAGTCATAAAAGAGCCAAGCTTGCCTAGCCCTGCCCCAGCCTCTTCTTCTTTCCATATGACTAGCTTTGTGATGAGGTGGGATCTCATGAGGCTTCTCAACTACACACTGCATTCAAGTACTATGCTTCCCATCAGCCAGTGCTTTAAACCATATGAGTCATAGTTTGTGTCTATGGAGAACCTCAATCATCCAGGTCATGGCTGTCCCAAAGTTGCTTTTTCCAAAAAGCTTCTTGGCTGAGAAGCAAAACATTTTCAAGGGGGGAAAAAAACCCAAGAAAGTCCAGTTACCTTTTCGAAAAGCACCTTTGGGACGGACACTCACGGTTTATGTTCTACTCTAGTTGCATGAAACTGTAGAAGTCAGCACCAAGGACAGCTCCCAACAGGTAACTCATGCAAACAAAGCTGAAGGTATCTTAGATACCTTAGTGCAGGGGTCTTCAAACTTGGCCCTTTTATGTCTTGTGGACTTCAACTCCCAGACTTCCTCAGCCAGCATGCCTGGCTGAGGAATTCTGGGAGTTGAAGTCGACAAGTCATATAAAAGGGCCAAGTTTGAAGACCTCTGCCTTAGAAACTACATCAACTTCCTAACTTCCAGCCCTTGCTAATATGTGAAAACTTCTAAGGACAGCGGCCTGGTTGGAAACCAAATTTTGATACCCTTCCAGAAGATGGGAGCAGTTCTCACTTCCGGTGGTGGTAGGACTATGAAGATCATCAGTCATCCAGGTCATGGTTGTCCCAATGATACTTTGTCCAAAAGGCAGTTGGACTTTCAGGGGGTGGTGGTGTTTGGAAACGTTTCGGTTCTCATTCAAGAACTGAAGAAGCTTCTTGGACGAGAAGTCAAACATTTTCAAAGAAAAAAAACCCACAGACGTCCAGTTGACTTTTGCAAAAAGCAGCTTTGGGACTTCTGATGGTGGTGTGGTCCACCAGACAGGGGCCACAGCAAAAAAAACCCAAAACCCTTTTCTCCTTTATCCCTATTGGCAGAATTTCTTGGTTGGTGGGATTTGCACTGGGGGCCTTCTGCTTGAGCAAGTGGGGGGGGCTAGTCCCATTGCGATGAGATGGCTCCTCAGATACCCTTGGAGGTCATCTAGTCCAACCCCCTGCTCAGGCAGGACAGCCTACACCATTTCAGATAAGTGGCTGTCCAGTCTCTTCTTAATTTCTGAAGGCAGGCTGTTCCACTGGTTAATTGCTCTCATCATTAAGAAAGTTCTACTTGGTTTTAGAGTGCTTCTCTCCTTGGTTAGTTTCCATCCATTGTTTCTTGTCTGGCCTTTTGGTGCATTGGGAAAGAGTTTGACCCCCTTCATCTTTGCAGGAGCCCCTCAAAATACAGTATTGGAACCCTGCTATCACATCTCCCCTTAAAAATCTGGATTCCTTTACCGCCAGCGGTTAAAAGGCTGCAATTTTTCCCCCCATCCCATCCCGCTTGGTTGTCCGTATTCTACTGCAATCCCTCAATTCAACATGATCGCCCTATCCAATGCAATTCCTTTCTTTATTTTGGACTCGCAACCCATCGTAAACCATTGATAAGCCTGGCTGAGACCTCGCAAGCCGCATGTACTTCCTGGCTGACTTTCTCCGCCTGCCTTGCCAAGAACATTTTTCCAGGCACAGAAACGTAATGTAATACAAGGCTGGCCCGATGTTTTGTCTGCCAGCTGTCACTGGGGAGGTCTCTGTTGGGTGTCAAACCTGGATTTCCACTTCAGCCACACCTGCAGAGCTCTCAGCTGCTGCCAAAAGTGGCGCGAAGAGAGGGGAGGGGGGAAGACAGAAAAAAAACACCCTTCCATTTTATTTACTGGGTGCCAAGTAACACAGTCGCTTTGAATTAAATTTGGTAAAAGCGAGACATCTTCAAAGCGAGGGCAAGCACCGCTTTTGTGCAAAACGGGCTGCGTGAAGGTATGTCGCTTGGAGCTGTGTCAAAGCACGTTTTCAACGTCCCTGAACCGGTGCTGACATCACCGCATGGAAGAACAAGAAGGGAGTTGTATGAACCAGCGTCTCGCAAGAACCTGGGTTACAAGGCTCACAGACTGGGAAGCCAAAAGATGAAAATGGCTCGTTTCTGGCTGACTGAGATGGGTCATTGGGGTGGAAAGGAAGGGAGGAAAATCAACTTATAAACCGTGGTGGGGTGTTTTTTATTATTATTATTATTATTATTTTATTAGTCTGTTGCTCCCAACGGTGGCTTAGCAAGCTAGGGATTTGGGGCTGATTCTCTGTTTCTTTTTCCCATGCTGGTGCCTCTTCCCAACCCACACAGAGAGAGGAAACTGTACTAGTCAAGGATTGTATGGTAAAGTGGGAGCAAAATTTTGGGCAACCTATCACAATGGAAACGTGGGAGAGAATCTGGGTAAGAAATGTAAAATTTACGCAAGCACAACATTTAAGAGAGAACTTTTATAAAATGTTTTATAGGTGGCATCTAGATCATATATCTACCCAGACATCCAACCTAAATGTTGGAGGTGTGATAGTATGGAGGCTACATATTTTCATGTATGGTGGACATGTAGAAAAATTAAAGCCTTCTGGAGAAAAATATGGTGGACACTCCAAACCATCTTGAAAAAGCGTATTGAATTTCTACCTCAGTTGTTTTTGTTAGGGATCATAAAAGACTGTACCACCACAGAGACGAACTGAATTCTGAACTTGATCACAGCAGCGAGACTGTTGGTGGGACAATACTGGAAGAAGCCAGAAATACCACCTATTGAAGAATGGACTTTGAAAGTTATAAATTTGGCAGAAACGGCTAAAATATCGGCATATTTGAAGGACCACTCAAATGAACAATATATGTTAGACTGGAAACATTGGATAGACTACATACAAGAGAAACACCAATCAAAGAAAATGTATCTGGCTTATAGTTAAATCTTGTCATACGGAGGGAAGAATGTTTACAAATCTAAATCGTGTGTATTAAGTTGGATAGCAGTTAACTTGAATTTTTTCCTGGTTTGCATGTACAAATGTATATCTATTAATAAAAAAGGATTTAAAAAAAAATAATGAACGGGCCGATCATTGAAGAAAGATACAACCTCAACTTTCCACGGTTCATTTACTGACTGTTCAAAGCTACAACAGCATTGAAAAAAGTGACTTAGGACCGTTTTGCACACTTAACAACCACTGCAGCACCCCCCGTGGTGAGGAGATCAACATTCAGAAGCTTGGCAACTGACTCGTACTTATGACAGTTGCGGTGAGCCCGGGGTCATGTGATCAATCCCCTTTTGCGACCGTATGACGAGCAAACTGAACGGGGGAAGCCAGAGTCACTTTGCAACCATGTTACTAATTCAACAACTGCAGTGATTTGCTTAGCAACGGCGGCAAGCAAAGTCGTAAAAAACGGGGCAAAACCTCACGTAACAAAGCTTCTCACTTAGCAACATATAGTAGCGGCCAAAATTGTGGAAAACCTTTTGGGAAAAGCGTACAGTAGAAATGCCATCTTTGGTTTCAGTTTCCACCCATTTTTTTCTTCTAATTTTTTTATGACTGTAGCCTTGTTCACTTAATAATACTATTTTACATCGCTTTCTGGGCAACCAGTCAACTCTTTGCACCAGGACGTTAATTTTATTACGTTTTACAAGCTCCCTAAATAAAAGAACACAAAAAAACCCCCAGCCAACTTGATAGCGATCACATAACACACTGACAAATGTCCTCCGCTCAGCTTCAATACATGACATCGATAACTGAATCCTACTGATCTGATTGGCTCATTGCCAAAACAAGATGACACCCAATTGGCTCTCTCAACACTCATGCTCATTGGCTACCAACAGATGAAGGAAAGCTACGTGATGTCAACCTGAGCAAGTGGTGCTTCCTTTTTGTGGTTATTTGGCTATACCTTTTCATAGAATACCGTACGGATAATTGAACAAACTTCGTTGCATTACATTCTTGATTAAATTATCTTTCCATTGGTATTTATTTATTTATTTATTTATTTATTTATTTATTTATTTATTTATTTATTTATTTATTTATTTATTTATTTATTTGGGTTTGTATGCCGCTCCTCTCCGGGGACTCGGAGCGGCTAATAACATATTTATAACAATAAAATACAATAAAAAACCCAAACAAAGATATCTAAAAAATACAATAAAACACACATTCAATTCAACAATCAACCACAATCATCCCCAGGCCTGCCGGCAAAGATGAGTTTTTAGATTTTTCCGGAAGGCCGGGAGAGTGAGAGAAACGCGGACTTCAGGAGGCAGTTGGTTCCAGAGGGTGGGCGCCACAACAGAGAAGGCCCTCCCCCTAGGGCCCGCCAGACGACATTGTTTCGCTGACGGGACCCGGAGGAGGCCGACCCTGTGCGCTCTCACCGGTCATAGAGAAGTATGTGGCAGAAAGCGGTCCCGTAATATAACTTTAGGGTGCTACTCCAAAAAAAGGAGGGTGTTATTAGCCATCAAACCTCAAAAATACACTTTCCCCCAAAAGTTTGCACAATTTTGGCCACTACTGTATATGTAGATAACCTTTCGGCGCAAAAGATCAGCTCCATAGGTGAAGGTCCAATTAAACTGATTATTGCTAAAAGACTATGCACATATGGATTCTACATCATCATGCTGGAGAAGGGGTTGGACTAGAAGGCCTCAGAGAACCCTCTCAGAGGTATGATTCTAGGTTCTATTAATAATGACTGCTGGGAAGCCAGAATAGCATTTTGAAAAAAAATCTAGAGAAGGAAGCTGGGCAAGGAAAAACTGTGAATAGTCTTGAGGCATTCTCCCCAGCTGGACTCAATTTTCCTCCTGTCGATAAATAGCACAGAGGTTCTAACCTTCATTTATGCCCCAAATGCTCAATCCAGGATGTAGAACACACACCAATTAAGCCATTCAGCTAAAATAAGAATGCTCTGAAGCATCAGCGCTGCTTCTGCTGCCCCCGAAGGAATGGAGGGTTATCAGCTCGGGGGAAAAGGTAATTTATTGAGCTTAATATTCTGCGAAATGTTCTCATGATAATAAGATTGTAAGATGGTTTTAATATCTGAAGTCATGTTGAAAAGGTCATTCCTCATCTTTTACGCCTACCTAAGTTATGTAAATTAAAGCTACTCAAACAGAGTTGAGGATGTGTTTGCTGGAGGATTTAAAAAAAAAATTGGGGGGGGGGGCGGCGGCAAGGGAATAGAGGGAGGAAGGGCGACTCAAGGTTGCCGGCGTTGAGTCCAATCAGGCGGCCCCCAAAGTTGAGTAGGTCTGCAATCCCTCATTTAACAGAGTTGGAAGGGAGCTTGGAGGTCATCTAGTCCAACTCCCTGCTCAGGCAGGAAACACTACACCATTTCGGACAAATGGCTGTCCAGTCTCTTCTTAAAGACTCCCTGTGTTGGAGCCTTCACCGCTTCTGGAGGCAGGTTGTTCCCCTGGTTAATTGTTCTGACTGTCAGGAAGTTTCTCCTTAGTTCTAGGTTGCTTCTCTCCTTGATTAGTTTCCATCCGTTGCATCTTGTCCTGCCTTGAAGTATTTTGGAGACTAGGTTGACACACACACACACACCCCTTCGTTGTCACAGTCCCTCAAATATTGCAACACTGCTGTTATGTCACCCCAACCCTTCTTTTCATTAAACTAGAGTCTTTCCAATAGCCTTACCTTAAAATTTACACACCTGAAGTATAACGAGTCATAGACGGTGGTGCTTAAAAGCTTGTGAGCCCCTTTTGAATTGTCAATATGTTGGTATAACTAGGACCTAGAACTGGGGTAGGCAACCTTGACTCTTTTATGAGCCAGCATGGGGGAAACTTTGGCCCCCTCATGACTCATGGACTTCAACTCCCAGAATTCCTGAGCCAGCATGGGGGAACTATGGCCCCCTCATGACTCGTGGACTTCAACTCCCAGAATTCCTGAGCTAGCATGGGGGAACTATGGCCCCCTCATGACTCGTGGACTTCAACTCCCAGAATTCCTGAGCTAGCATGGGGGAACTATGGCCCCCTCATGACTCGTGGACTTCAACTCCCAGAATTCCTGAGCTAGCATGGGGGAACTATGGCCCCCTCATGACTCGTGGACTTCAACTCCCAGAATTCCTGAGCTAGCATGGGGGAACTATGGCCCCCTCATGACTCGTGGACTTCAACTCCCAGAATTCCTGAGCCAGCATGGCTCAGCTTGGAAACTTCTCCCTTTCCCCTCAGCATGGCTGGCTCGGGAATTCTGGGAGTTGAAGTCCACGAGTCATAAAAGAGCCAAGGTTGCCTACCCAGGAGGACTTAGGATAAGGGTAAGCAACCGTGCCTCTTTTATGACTCGTGGACTCCAACTCCCAGAATTCCTGAGCCAGCCATGCTGAGGGGAAAGGGAGAGGTTTCCAAGCTGAGCCATGCTGGCTCAGGAATTCTGGGAGTTGAAGTCCAGGAGTCATCAAAGAGCCAGGGTTGCCTACCCCTGACCTAGAATGTGATCTGGAGAAATAAGGTAGTCCTTGTTTAGCAACCATTCAAAGATGTAACGGATCCCTTAAGCTACATACAACTTGGGATCAAAGTTACAGTGTTCCCCCCCTCCCCTGGTGGTGAAAATGATGGCATTTTGAGCATGGGGCATCTATGTCCTGCATAGATGTCCATTTTCTGGATCTTTGTGGTCATCTGACTGGGATTTACTCCATTTTTATCGGAAACCGGCTTTTCCGTGTGTTTTCCAGGAAAAAACACCCAATAAGAATGACAACCGTGACGTGCCCTTAATCGCCACCACATTCATTTATTTAATGACAGCCATAAAAAATGGACGTAACATTGTGGTAACCTGCTTTACGACCGTCACGACGTACGACCGTCATTGTACGGATCGTTCTCTTCAAGAAATAATCAAATAAGAATAATGTTTTTGACTCCTTGGGTTAATTGGTTTCTCTTTTATCTAATTTTTTGGGTGCTGGTGTGGGGAACCGATCACGTTTTAGGTTGTATGGATGCAGAGGTATTGAAAATTCGAAAGGTTTTGCAAATTTTTAAGCACCGCCGTATGAAGCTGCCAAGGGGGATTTCATCTCCTTTGAGATGAGATCTTTGACAATCCAGTCAACCATTTTTGCTGTCTACCATCTTTCCCAAGATATCCTCCCAAAAGATTCTGGAAGTCTCCTTGCTGCTTCCTAGATAACACCCATCACATTTCCAACCTTTTCAACAGGCTAAAAAAAAAAGAGAGAAAGAAAGCAGCTGGATCTTCCCAGGTTGCTCAACTATTCTCAAGCACTTCAGTTATCTCAAGGACACTACCAACAATAACAACAAGGACTGGGGATCCGGGAGCAGAAGCAAGGCCATTGCTTCAGGTTTAGCAGGTCAGGGCCAGGCTAGTGAACTGGTTAGCGTTGAACGTGGAGCCCCAGTGTGCTGACCTTATCAAACACAGCTTGTTATCTAGTTTATTACGATGATAAATCCATTGGGCTAACCTTGCCAGCTGCAAGTCCAGCCCAGTTCAGAAAACCAAAGCAGGCTGAGGAATGGCCCTCCGAAGGAGTAAACAAGCTGAGATCAGTCAAGGCAAAATGCTAGGGACGACTTCTGTAGAAACTAGGAGTTCAAGGTCAATCTTCACAGATTAATGTTGCCCAGCTTGCTTCTTCTAATATGTTATGAGTACTAGTATGATGAGCCTGTGTCACAGTACTAATGGCCCTGATCAACCTGGTTTCCCTCGGTAGGTTACTCGCAATTAGCTAATGTTTGGTTGGTCACTCTTATGCTTTCCCATCTTCTGGCCAGTGGTGGGATTCAAAGAGGAGAACAACTGGTTCTCTATGTGGATGCTGATTCCAGAAGTCCATTCTGGGCCTGGGCAACAAAAAATCAGCTACCAGTTCTGCTGAAATGGTGCGATCCGGATGAATCCCACCACTGCTTCTGACATTCTAGTCCCAGATGCCAATGTCCTCAAGAACTTGGTAGAAGATACTCCTGTGGTTGAGTTTAGGGAAGAACCATGGGCTGTTGCTAGCATGGTACAATGGCTAGAGCCTGGAAGAACGGAATCTGGTTCTTGAGATGACTCCAGGTCCTTCCGATAGGACCATGAGAGCAAGGTACAAATTCCCAATCAATGATAAAGCTCACTATGCATTGTTAAGTTACTTGAGTTTGGACTGAGATGTAGGGTTAGCAGTATAGACAGCAGGATTCCAGTATCTGAGGGGCTGCCACAAAGAAGAGGGGGTCAGGTTGTTCACCAGAGCAGCAAAGGGAAGGATGAGAAACAATGGTTGGAAGCTAATCAAAGAGAGAAGCAATCTGGAATGAAGGAGAAACTTCCTGACAGTGAGGACAATCAACCAGTGGAACAGCTTTGCCTCCAGAAATTGTGGATGCTCCATCATCGGAAGTTTTAAAAAAGAGATTGGACAATCACCTGTCTGAGATTGTATCCTCCTGCTTGAGCAGGGGGCTGGACTAGAAGACCTCCAAGGTCCCTTCCAGCTCTGTTCTGTTCTGTTCTACTCTACTCTACTCTACTCTACTCTACTCTACTCTACTCTACTCTACTCTACTCTACTCTACTGTTCCCAGTGCTAAATCATAAACTACGATTGCTGGAGGAATTCCAGGACGTACATTTAACAAATAAGTCATAACATGTGCATTTCAGTTTCCAGCGAAGCTATGCCTTCTTGCTGAAAATCTCTACAGAGGTTGCCCCGAGCTTCTAGAAGTAAGGAGGAATATAAACGTAATGAATAAATTAAATCATTGATAAAGACCCAGGACTTCTAGAACCCTTATTTAATTTATGGACCTCACAGAGCAAGAGGTAGAATACGAGTAAGATCCGGGTAATAAGTAAATCAAAGGTAAACACAGGTATCAACCCCTCCCCAAGATTTGGAAGTATCAAAATTCAGCCCCTTCTCCGTTTACAAAGGATCTGTCTTTCGGGTTTTAAAGGCTTCTCCGAAAAACCTTGAAAAAAAAAAGTTGCAATAAGAAGAGGATGAGGTGTCTTCCCACTCCTTGACAACGACACAAACACGCAAACCACAAATGTCAGAGACAAACTCATCAAGATCTCACCTTACTGTGGTTTCTTTCAGAAGCTGCAGCCCACAAAGGTCTTTGTTAACTCTGCTTAGATGGCTCAAGATAATGTTAACATTTCACGTGCAGGGACGGGTTTTGGGGTGTAGGAAAAGAACGAGGCCAAGCTGTTGTGGGGTAAAACGGTAGCCCCACTGCAGAGTTGCAACAAGGACAGATTTCTGCTGTTTCCATGATGTAGTTTGCAAGGATTTGCAAGAATTCTCTGGTTAGCAACGAGCAAATCCAAAGAAATTGGACACGTTTGAAGGTAAAGGGAAGTTAAGGCCTTGCAAGCAGGTTTTTGATGCCTTCAGACTTGTTCCTATAGGTAGTCCTTGGCTTACAACCATTTAATGACTGAAACAAGGGACGTATGACTCATGACCATCACAGCATCCCTTACAGTCATGCGATCAAAAAGAGTGCAGAGAAGAGCAACTCTCACACCTGTTCCTGGCACATGGGGCTGCATGCTCAAGTCAAAACTAAAATGTTGCCTTGTTTTTGACTGGCGCAAGGAGTGGCGAGGACATGGGTGCCTACCTGAAGTAAGTGAGTGAGTGAGTGAGAGAGAGAGAGAGAGAGAGAGAGAGAGAGAGAGAGAGAGAGAGAGAGAGAGAGAGAGAGAGAGAGAGAGAGAGAGAGAGATTATAATAAAAGGTTGATTAATTATGTGCAATAACCTGGATAGCATATTATGAAAATTCCATTCTTGTTTACTCAGCTAATTCACTTTTTATGAGTGTTTAGGCTTTAAAGCAAAACAAAGCACTAATTACCCAATTAACGAGCAATTAAGTTACTGCAGCCTAATAGCCTGTACAGTGACTGCCTTTATGAGTCTGATGGTGAGTTAAGAGACCCATTAAACAAATTTATACACAGCTGTAGCAAACACAACATTTTCTGGAGCCGTTACATTACATACTAATATATATTCCATTCTTGAAGCCTTGCCCACCGTTCCTAAAAGTCGCCCGTTTTTTGGCGGAAGAGGAAATAAGAGGTGTCGGGTTTGATTAAAGAAGGGTGGCTACTAATTATTTTTTTCTAAAAGGGACCATCCAAAAAAGAGAGATGGTGGGCACAGGAAGAAGGAGACGTATCAGATGGCCTGTCACACACTCCCCAGCTGTTTTCACACAGCTGCACAACATTTATCATTGCACAGGAGAAAGAAAGAGCGGTGTGTTACTTCATATGTTCCAAAGAACAACCGATTGTCATTAATCCTTGAAAAATTCTCATTTGGACCATCTGCTCTTGCTTTTTTTTTTTTTTTTGCAAAGATTCAGATTCCTAAGCTCTGGTCACAGAGGCACCAAGATATGTGCTAATAATCAGGGTTACGAAGAAAGAAGAGTAACATGTAGCACAAAGAGGCCTTGACTTAACTACCATTTGTTCAGCAACCATTTTCACATTATAACATTGGGAGAAAAAAAGTGATTCGTGACGGGTGCTCACACTTATGACCGTTGTACCACCCCTTACAGTCAAAACCACTTTGCACCTGGCATGTGTTTATGACAGTTGCTGCCTGTCAGATCATGTGATTGCCACGTGTGACCTTCCCAGCCAGCTTCCCATAAGCCAAGTCAAAGAGGGAGGCTGGATCCTCTTTGTTGTTGCCGGTTGCACTTACCAACTGCAGGGATTGCTTAACAACCGTGGCAAAACAGATCATCAAAGCAGGCACGACGTAATAACTTAACAACCTCTAATGCCTTTCATGAAAAAATTCAGGGAAGAGCAACTAGGATGATCCAAGCCCTGGAGACTAAAATATGTGAAGAACGGCTGCAGGACTTGGGTTTGGCTAGTCTAAAGAAAAGAAGAAATAGGGGAGACACGATAGCAGTGTTCCAGTCTTTGAGGGGCTGCCACAAGGAGGAGGGGGTCACATTATTCACCAAAGCACCAGAGGGAAGGACAAGAAACAATGGATGGAAAGTGACCAAAGAGAGAAGCAGCCTGGAATTAAGGAGAAAGTTCCTAACAGTGAGGACAGTGAACCAGTGGAACATCTGGCCTCCAGAAATGATGGGCACTCCATCACTGGAGGTTTTTAAGAAGAGGCTGGACAGTCACTTGTCTGAGACGGTAGAGGTTCTCCTACTTGAGCAGGGGGCTGGACTAGAAGACCTCCAAGGTCCCTTCCAGCTCTGTTCCATATCCTATCCTACCCTATCCTATCCTATCCTATATTTCTTCTCTGAAGAACATCTGGGATTTTGGTGCCCCCCTCTTGCAGCCACTAAGCATCTTCCTGGATAACATCTGGATTTGCCTTTAAGCAACTTCTCCTTCTTTCAGACTCATAGTCACCTCTGTGTTTTTGGGGAAGAAATTATGAAGCACCAATACTATTGGTGGTGGGACTGAGGCCATGAGAAGGGATTCTGGTTTCTCTTCAGATCGTATAAATCTTTCGCCTTTTACTAAAGATTTCCGTGGAGAGGAACATTTATGAGTTTTCATTTTTCAAGTTTTTTTTATATACTGTTTGTCTAAATTTTAAATATTTATATTTATTTAATACAATTTTAATTGACTTGCTAGATGTTATGAAAGATTGGGGGGATTGACTGTTTGTGGAATGAATCGGGTTGAATGGATGAATGGATGGTTAGCTCGTTTTTAAATTGTTAGTTTATAGGGTGGTTTTTGGGAGGGGTAAATTAAATGATATGGATGGAGTTGTGGTTGAGTGGAATGAATGGGATGGACTGGCTAGCCTGCCTGGCACGGCAGAGGCGGAGGGGGAGGGGGGCGCTGGCTCTGGGGTGATAGAGGGCCAAAGTATACCGGTCTTGCTGGGGAGAGGCAGATATGGCGGGGGCCACAGGGTAGGCCATTCCCGGGGAACAAGAGCTCGCTGTTTAAAAGCGATCCCTTGCTCCGACCCTGTGAGTTCAGCCCGAAATACTGGTGATGGGGGAAATCCGGACCCTGGGCTCAGGCTGCTGCTGCTCAATGCCAGGTCGGTTGTAAATAAAGCTCCCCTCATCCATGATCTTCTCCTGGATGAGGAGGCCGACCTCGCATGTGTGACCGAGACCTGGCTGGGCCCGGAGGGAGGAGTTCCTCTCTCTGAGATGTGTCCAGCCGGGTTTCAGGTATGGCATCAGCCACGACCCCAGGGAAGGGGGGGAGGAGTGGCTATTATAGCCAAGAAGACCTTTAGTCTACGCAGGCTTGCTGTTTCTGAGATTGCGGGTTGTGAGTTGCTCCTTGTGAAGTTGGACCTAGGGGTTCAGGTGGGCTTGTTGCTCACGTACCTGCCTCCCAGCTGCGTGTCAACAGCCCTGCCTGCGCTACTTGAGGAGGTTGCTGGGCTGGCGGTTGAGTTCCCCAGGCTTATTGTCTTGGGGGACTTAAATCTTCCGTCGCTCGGCGAATCCTCTGGGTTGGCGCAGGAGTTCATGGCCACCATGGCAACCATGAACCTGACTCAGGTAGTTCAGGGTCCGACTCACGAGAGGGGACACACTCCCGACATGATATTCCTCTCAGAACAGTTGAGCAATGATCTGAATTTAAGGGGCTTAGATATTTTGCCTATGTCATGGTCAGATCATTTTCTGCTGCGGCTTGTTTTTAAGGCCCCACTCCTCCCCTGCAGGGAGGCGGAACAGATTAGGTGGTTCCGCCCCAGACGTCTGATGGATCCAGAGAGTTTTCAGAGGACGCTTGGGGAAATACCGGATTCTCTCATTCACAGTTCGGCAGAGTCCCTGGTTACGGCCTGGAATATGGCTGCGAAGGGGGCTCTTGACCGGATTGCGCCGCTGCGACCTCTCTGTGGTAGCAGACCCAGGAGATCTCCTTGGTTTACTGAGGAACTCAGGGGGATGAAGCGCCAGAAGAGACGCCTAGAGAAGCGATGGAGGAAAAGCAAATCCGTATCTGACCGAACACTTGTAAGATCTTATATCAAGACTTATCAGGTGGCGCTCAAGGCGGCAAGATGCGCGTATCATTCCGCCTTGATTGCATCTGCGGAATCCCGCCCAGCCGCCCTGTTCAGGGTAACTCGCTCCCTCCTTAATCGGGGGGTTGATGCACCCTTGCAGGGTAGTGCTGAGGACTTTAATAAGTTTTTCGCGGATAAAATCGCCCAGATTCGGATGGACCTTGACTCCAATTGGAATGCAGTATCGGCTGATAATGATTCAGTCGAGATGACAGGGACTCGTCTTGATCCTGTTGTGTGGGAGGAGTTTGACCCGGTGGCACCTGATGAAGTCGACAAGGCCATTGGAGCTGTGAACTCCGCCACCTGTTTATTGGACCCGTGCCCCTCCTGGCTGGTTTCGGCCAGCAGGGAGGTGACGCGGGGCTGGGTTCAGGAGATTGTCAACGCTTCTTTGAGGGAGGGGTCCTTTCCGGCTCCCTGCAAGGAGGCAATTGTGCGCCCCCTCCTCAAGAAGCCTTCCCTGGACCCAGCTGTTTTAAACAACTACCGTCCTGTCTCCAATCTTCCCTTTATAGGGAAGGTTGTTGAGAAGGTGGTGTCACTCCAGCTCCAACGGTCCTTGGATGAGGCCGATTATCTGGGCCCTCAATAGTCAGGATTCAGGCTCGGCTACTCCACGGAAACTGCTTTGGTCGCGCTGACGGATGATCTCTGGCGGGCCCGGGATAGCGGATTATCCACTATCCTGGTGCTACTTGACCTCTCAGCGGCTTTCGATACCATTGACCATGGTATCCTTCTGCATCGACTGGAGGGGTTGGGGGTTGGAGGCACTGTTTTGCGGTGGTTCACCTCCTACCTCACTGGTCGGTCGCAGTCGGTGTTGGCAGGGGGTCAGAGGTCAACCCCTAGGTTCCTCCCTTGTGGGGTCCCTCAGGGATCGGTCCTCTCCCCTCTGCTGTTTAATATCTACATGAAACCACTGGGCGAGATCATCCGACAACACGGGGTGAGATATCATCAGTATGCTGATGATACCCAGCTTTACATCTCCACCCCGTGTCATTTCAGTGAAGCAGCGGAAGTGATGTGCCGATGTCTGGAGGCTGTTAGGGTTTGGATGGGTGCCAACAGGCTCAAACTCAACCCCGACAAGACGGAGTGGCTATGGGTTCTGCCTCCCAAGGATATTTCAATCTATCCGTCCATTAGCCTGGGGGGGGGAGCTTTTGACCCCCTCGGAGAAGGTCCGCAACTTGGGCGTCCTCCTCGATCCACAGCTAAATTTGGAACATCATCTTTCGGCTGTGGCGAGGAGGACATTTGCCCAGGTTCGCCTGGTGCACCAGTTGCGGCCCTATTTGGACCGGGAGTCTCTGCTCACAGTCACTCATGCCCTTATCACCTCGAGGTTCGACTACTGCAATGCTCTCTACATGGGGCTACCTTTGAAAAATGTTCGGAGACTTCAGGTAATGCAGAATGCAGCCGCGCGAGCAGTGTTGGGCTTGCCTAGAAATGCCCACATTTCGGCATCACTCCGCGAGCTGCATTGGCTGCCAATTGGTCTCCGAACCCAATTCAAAGTGTTGGTTATGACCTATAAAGCCCTACATGGCATTGGACCAGGTTATTTACGGGACCGTCTGCTGCCCCATGAATCCCAGCGGCCGGTTAGGGCCCACAGAGTGGGCCTTCTCCAGGTCCCGTCAGCCAGACAGTGTCGCCTGGCGGGGCCTAGGGGAAGGGCCTTCTCTGTTGCGGCCCCGGCCCTCTGGAACCAACTTCCCCCGGAGATCCGTGTCGCCCCCACCCTCTTCGCCTTTCGTAGATTGCTTAAAACATACTTTTGCCGGCAGGCCTGGGGCAGCTAACACCTTGCCCCTAGCCAGTGTATGTTTCTGTGTATGTTTGTGGAGTGATTGGTTTCTTTTAGCTTAAGGGTTTTTTATAGATATGTGTTTATTGTGATTTCTATCATGCTGTGAGCCGCCCTGAGTTCTTTGGAATAGGGCGGCATAGAAATTAAATAAATAATAATAATAATAATAATAATAATAATAATTCTCTTGAGATATTCAGCCTGTTTGGGCTGGAGAAAGAAAAGCTATTTAGAGCCATCTGCAATCCTTTCCCACATATATACCAGCCATGACAAGTAAATGGATTGTGACATTACAAATGATGACATGTTCTCGGGCAGTAAGGACCAGTACAATAGTGATGTATGATCATTGCTCCTGTCTCAGCTCCCCCCGCCCCCGTTTAAAAGCAATTTAAAAAACAGGGCCTTCTTCCTTTTCTTCCCAACACAAAGAGGCTGGACTGGATGAGAATTACTCTTACTCGGCTGCAAATCAGTCTCAGAAAAATGGATGAGCAGAGATGGAAGACCGAACCACTGGGCCCTATCTAGCAAAATGCAATGCAAGGCTGAGAAAAGTAAAGTTCTGCATTTAGACAAGAAAAACCAAATGCACAGGGATAATATAGTTGGCACCTGACTGGTACCTGCAAAAGGAACTTTGGAGTCCGAGTAGACCATCCCTTAAATAGGGGCCAGCCGTGTGCTGCAGCTGCCAAAAAAGTCAACACAGTGCTAGGCTGCATGAACAGAGAGATAGACTCAAGATCACACGAAGTATTAATGCCACTTTACAAGGCCTTGGTAAGGCCACACTTGGAATCCTGCATCCAGTTTTGGTCGCCACGATGTAAAAAAGATGCTGAGACTCTGGAAAGAGCACAGAGAAGAGTAACAAAGATGATTAGGGGGACTGGAGGCTAAAACATATAAGGAACGATTGCTGGAATTGGGGATGTCTAGTTTAATGAAGAGAAGGACGAGGGGGGACAGGATAGCAGTCTTCCAATATCTCAGGGGCTGCCCCAAAGAAGAGGGAGTCAAGCTATTCTCCAAAGCACCTGAAGGCAGGACAAGAAGCAAGGGATGGAAGCTAATCAAGGAGAGAAACAATTTCCTGATAGTGAGAACAATTAATGGAATGGCTTGCCTTTAGAAATTATGGGTCTCCATCACTGGAGGTTTTTAAGAAGAGACTGGACATGGCATAGGGTCTCCTACTCAAGCAGGGAGTTGGACTAGAAGACCTCCAAGGTCCCTTTCAACTCTGTTATTCTGTTATTCCATTCTGTTATTTAGCAGAGAAGGTTGCAAATGACGATCAGAAGACCTGGGATGCTGCAATTGTCGTTGGTTGCTAAGTTCCCGAATTTCAATCACTTGGTCATGGGGATGCTGGACCACTTGTCCATTTGAGGACCGGCTTGGAATTTACTTCTAGGTCACTTTTTTCAGTAACTTTGAGCAGTCCTGAAATGAACAGTTGTGAAGTCGAGGACTACTTGAAGTCCCTTCCATGTTCAGAGCACTGAATGTGGTCATCACTGAACTACTACTACTACTACTACTACTACTACTACTACTACTACTACTACTACTACTACTACTTCTTCTTCTTCTTCTTCTTCTTCTTCTTCTTCTTCTTCTTCTTCTTCTTCTTCTTCTTCTTCTTTCTTCTTCTTCTTCCTCCTCCTCCTCCTCCTCCTCCTTCCTCACCTTCTCTTCCTCCTCCTCCTCCTCCTTCTCTCTCCTCCTCCTCCTCCTTCTTCCTCCTCCTTCCTCACCTTCACCTTCTCCTCCTCCTCCTCCTCCTCCTCCTCCTCCTCCTCCTCCTCCTTCCCTCTTTTCCCTTTTCTCTCCACGCAGGCCCATCTACTGCCATCCCTGGCTGTGGGCATCCCCTCCAACACCACCCACCCACCCATTTTCACCGTGGTGGTGGGGGCTGACATCAAACCCCTGTCTCCTTTTTCTCATTAGCGCTTCCTTCCCCAGCAGACCTTCAAAGGTGGTAATAATTAATGAGCCCGTGTCAGGAAATGAATAAAAGATGGCTCAGAAGCTTCTCCTGTTCGGGGCTGACCTTTTGCTGAGTTGACTGTATTAATATATTCTCGTGTTGTCGGACTCAAGATGAAAAGAGAGAGAGAGAAGAGGGGACGAGAGAGAGAGAGAGAGAGAGAGAGAGAGAGAGAGAGAGAGAGAGAGAGAGAGAGAGAGAGAGAGAGAGAGAGAGAGAGAGAGAGAGAGAGAGAGAGAGAGAGAGAGAGAGAACGAGCGCTAACTGCCTTATGAATTATTTATCAACACAAAAAGTCTTAACCAGAAACGGTGTTAACATTAATTCCTAACCCTCCGTGTCACTGCAGAGCCCTGCATAATTGAATTTTTGTTCGCTCGCCAAGCAATCAACACACAAGGCCCAGTGGTCTTCGGAGCACAGGCTGGACCAGGGGGGGCGCACCTGGAGTTCACCTTGCTTTTTTGCTTTGCAAAGCAAAGAGACTGGGCAACCATTTGACCATTTGACGGGACCTAGGGTTAGGGCCTTCTCTGTTGCTGCCCCAACCCTCTGGAATCAACTTCCCTCAGAGGTTTGTACTGCGCCTTCCCTCCTAGCTTTCCGTAAACTTTTAAAAACACATCTTTGCAGACAGGCTTGGGGCGTGCGAGCTGTGCTCTGCCCCTGGGCCTTTGATTGGGAGTGTATGTTGTATGAGTGAGTATAGTTTTTATAGTTTCACAGTTTTATATTGTACCATTATTTTAAGTGACCTATATATTTCTGTACTTATATTTTTGTTGTGAGCCGCCCTGAGTCTGGGGAGAAGGGCGGCATATAAGTCGAAATAAATGAAATGAAAATGAAATGAAAGCTGGTGCCATTGGGCGATGCCAAGAAGGCAGCCAAAGGGTCAGGAGAAGAAAGATGGGAAGCTACCATCCCTAAGGAGCTCGGCTATTCAAGGGAAAAGAAGGAAGCATAGAATCATAGAGTCCCAGGGCTGGAAGGGACCTTGGAGGTCTTCTAGTTAACCCCCCCTTCCCAAGGCAGGAGACTTTATTCCATCCTGGACAGATGATTGTCCAATATTTTCTTTGAAGACCTCCAGTGATGGAGCGCCTACATCTTCAGGAGAGAAGGTGTTCCACTAATCAATCGCTCTCGCTCTCAGGAACGTCCTCCTTATTTCCAGGCTGGGTCTCCTTCGGACAAGCTTCCATCCATTGTTTCTTGCCCTGTCCTCAAAATGCTTTGGAGAATGAATTGATGCCCTCATCCTTGTGACAGCCCTTCAAATATTGGAAGATGGCTATCATGTCCTGCCCGAATCTTCTCCTCATTAGGCTACACGTACCTAGTTCCTTCAATCGTTCCAAATCTCTGATCATTTTTGTGGCTCTTCTCTGACCTCTTTCTAGAGCCTCAGCATCTTTTTTTTGTATCGTGGATGCAGCATTCCAAACATTGCAGGGTGGGGTGGAAAGGGACACAACTGCTGCAGTGCTGACACCAAACTGGGCCACTAGTTCTTCGACGTCAATCCACAAGGGGAAGAAGCATCACGAGAGAAAAGCTGGACCCACAAAATCTCAAGGACGGTCTTCACATCTATATCTCACCCTTCAAGGATGATAGCAGGATTCTGGAAAACTCAACATGAGCTCAAAGAAGGGCAGCGAAGATGATTGAGGGATTGACAAGCTGAGTCTTACAAGAAGCATTTGAAAGAGTCGCAGAGGTATTGCTTTGACAAAGTCTGACTAGTAGAGTGAGACAGAAGAAGGCAATAATCTTCTACCACTGTGTTTCCCATTCTCAGGCATGTGGACTTCAAGTCCCAGAATTCCATAGCCAGCATGGCTAGTGAAGGAAAGTTCTGGGAGCTTTGAAGCCCACAAACCCACTGCATGACAGGAACCTGAATGGGGAGGACAAGATCTCCATCATCCCAGTGTTCAACCAATAATTGGTCGAAGGAAGAGGAAGGCAGCTTCCGGCTCCATCTTGCAGAACTCAATAAAATGTCCTTGAGATGGTCCAGCCTTCCATCTTTTTGACAACTCCCGTCAGTCGCTCAACTGGGATGGAAGGGATCCATGTTTTCCAAACTTGGCAACTTGAAGACGTGCGGACTTCAACTCCCAGTGTGCTGGCTGAGGAATTCTGGGAGCTGAAGTCCATCCATCTTCAAGTTGCCAAGTTTGGGGAGGGGGGGAGAAAGGAGACGACCATGAAGAATTCCACAACTGAAGGGTATAATATTTCCTAGTCTGAGAAACCAGACGAAGTGAGCAAAATAAAAAAAAGAAGAGAGAGAATCCCTCCATGATCTTTTAAAACAACAAATCACCGACTCTGGCAGTTACAGCATAACCTAGGCAGATTTTTCTGGTTATTCTGCTGTTTTAAGGGCCTCTCCTCCATGTGAATCTAATTATCCCAAACCTTTGTTTTCTCTAACAAAAGGCCTGTGTTTTGTGGGACTGGAGCTTCATCTGGCTTTAATCCGTTCGCAGCAGGGGAGCCTCGCAGCAGCGATCCTGGGGTGCCTGTTTCATGAAGATGGTACAAAGGCAGGGGGGCGACTGGAAGGGTGACAGAGCTGCACAATTGCCTAGCTCTCCGCCCTAACAGTTGTGGGAGGAGAGAGTGCAAAATCCCGAGGTCTTAGGAGAGATAGTGTTCCCTACGGTGGCAAAAGTTGGACCTTAGAAACACAAGACAGGAGGCACATCAACCCGTTTGATCCGTGATGCTGGAGGAGGTTCCTGCGTATCCCTTGGGACAGCAAAAGTGACCAACAAGCAAGTACTGGAAGACATAACACCAGACATGTCACTGGAAGGCAAAAAAATCACAAAACTGCCTCTCACTTAACTTTGGCCATGTCATCCGGGGGAATTCACCGGAGAAAGCAATTGTGTTTGAAAGAGTTGGCGTCAAAGGAAACCACACCCACAAAGAACACGGTGGCTGGACACTATCAAAGCTGACACCAGCTAGAGCAGCGGTTCTCAACCTTTTTCAGGCCGCGACCCTGACCTGCGCCGCCCATGCGCGGCGTGACCCCAAACAAAAAAAAAATTAAAAAATGGCGGGCCCGCACCGCGCTTGCGCGGCGCATTGTGCATGCGTGGCGTGACGGCCCGCATCGCAATAGGGAAAAAAATAGCCGACCAAAAAAAATGGCCGACCAAATAAATAAATAAATAAATGGCGGACTGCGGTGCTTGGCGACCCCCGTGAAATGGTCGTTCGACCCCAAATGGGGTCGCGACCCACAGGTTGAGAACCGCTGAGCTAGAGCATAGAAAACCTCAAAGAAGCAGGGCAAGATTGGTAGACGTGGAGCAGGGGTCCCCAACCCCCTGGGCCATGGACCGGTACTGGGCCATGGCATGTCAGCAACCGGTCTGCACGAACAAGCAAAGCCCCATCCGTGGGATGCAGGCAGCACACAAAACCACACACTTTCCGGTCCGTGGAAAAACCTTTCTCTGCGGAACCGGTCCCTGGTGCCCAAAAGGTTGGGGATCTCTGATGCGGAGAGACCTGGTCCATTGAATTGTGAAGAATTGGACATCATCATCATCATGAGAGGTAGTTATCCTCAACAAAGAATAGGTTGCCTGGAGTTGGGAGTTCCCCATCGCTGGAGGTTTCCAAGAAGAGACTGGGCAACCATTTGACCAGGATGGTGTGAGATCTCCTGCTTTGAAGCAGAGGTTGAACTAGAAGACCTCTAACACTATGATTCTATGATTCATCATATGACCGTTGTAGAAATTGAAATAAAATCAAGTCTGGTTACAGCCTGATTCGATCTACAACCACGCCATCATAAAGTTGTGGTCTTAAGTCAAGGACCACCTATCCTAAGCATCTTTTGAGACAGAAAGGAATCCTCTTGTAGGGGATGACCAGGCTGAGCGTTAGGGAGGACTGAAACGTGTCATCAGTCTTGAGTCCCTTCGCACCGTTGACTCTTCTTGACCTCCAATTTGCTTTGACCGTTAGTAGTTAAGGTTCTTGTAGAGAGCTCAAGCTTGCAATAAATCCTTATTGAGCTGTCTGGGTTTCCCAATTTCCATACGTGACATTAATCTGGATAAAGAGTCAATGGAATTCCAAGTGTGTTGAACTTGTGGTCATCTCTTGTGGGCATGAAGGGATTTGAGACTGATGACCATCTTCCACATTTAGGAGATGGTCTGCTATCATTTATGGAGAGGGAGAGAGGGGGGAGAGAGAGAGAGAGAGAAGGAGAGAGAGAGACTTGAGACTCAAATGCATCTTGGCTGCCTTCTCAAGTGATCAAGTGAAACCCTATCAGACAGTTCTTTGTGTTGCTTTATGAAAAGACACACCTAACACGGCCAGCTCCGATTTCTGTCCTTCTCCACCAGTAACTGAAGTCCTAGACATCTGGAAGGAAGCTTTGTACAACTCGTTGTTATTCTTTCCATTGTGCAGAAATGCGACTCAGAGGCCTCGTTTTCTTACTTCCCAGCAAAAGCCTAAAGGTCATTTTATTTTTGTTTGCTGGTGGTGTGTGTGTATACATACAAGCCAGCCCCTTTTTTTACTTCCTGAGAAATTAGATTGAGAGGTGAGTCACTGAAGACCTACAGAGCTTCAGTCGTCCTTGCCCTCACTGGAATTTCTGCCTCTGAGACTCACATGTCACCCAGCCAAACGCCGGAGGGAAGAACAGAAAGGTCTCCATCTAATTTAGAATAATAGGATGACAAATTGCAAAATAACAGGAAATTACCAGGAATCTTAAACAACAGTGCAGGCAGGCTGGGGCTGAAGCAGCGGTTCTGTCCTTGTATCCTGAGCTTTGTTTGTGCAAAGGGGGTCTTTTCAGCTGTTCTGGTTTTGCATTTTGTAAGCATTGCCTCCCTAAGCAGTTCAGGGCAGCCGATAAGGTTTCAGCCTTCTCATTTTGTATTCGCCCTAATCTTGGGAGGTTGGTTAGGCAGAAGAAGATTAACTGGTCTAATGATCAGTTGCTTTCACCAGTGGATTGAAAAACCAATAGGAAGTGTTTTTCAAGATGGAAGCTATACCGTATAAGTAAAACACTGTCAAGAGAAAGAGAGAGAAAAAAGAGAGGAGGAAAGGAAGGAAATGTGCACGCATTTGACTGAAAGCAATGAGGTAGGAGGGAAGGAGGGAAGGAAGGAAGGAGGGAAGGAGAGAAGGAAGGAAGGAAGGAAATAGGAAGGAGAGAAGATAGGAAGATAGGTAGGTAGAAAGAAGGAAGGAAGGAAGGAAGGAAGGAAGAGAAGGAGGGAGGGAGGGAAGGAAGGAAGGAGATGGGAAGGAGGGAGACCGGAAGGAGGGAAGATAGGAAGGTAAATAAGTAGGTAGGGAGGAAGGAAGGAGATAGGAAGGAAGGAGATGGGAAGGAGAGGAGGAAAATGGAATGTAGGTAGTTGGTAGGTAGGTAGGTAGGTAGGAAGGAAGGAAGGAAGGAAGGGAAGGAGGGAGGGAAGGAAGGAAGGAAGGAAGGAGATGGGAAGGAAGGAGATGGGAAGGAGAGGAGGAAAATGGAATGTAGGTAGGTAGGTAGGTAGGTAGGAAGGAAGGAAGGAAGGGAAGGAAGGAAGGAAGGAAGGAGATGGGAAGGAGAGGAGGAAAATGGAATGTAGGTAGGTAGGAAGGAAGGAAGGAAGGAAGGAAGGAAGGAAGGAAAAAAGAAATGAAAGAAGTGAGGAAGGATGATTAATATTGAATAATAACCAATGAAAGTTTTTGCCAAATTTATTTATTTATTTATTTATTTATTTATTAGACTTATAAGCCGCTCTTCTCCAGGGGACCCAGAGCGGCTTACAACATAGATAAATAACAATCGCATTTAATAAGTCTAATATAAATTAAATTAAGATGATCATAAAGTTAAAACAATACCCCAAATTTTTTAATAAAAAACATTCATCCAACATTCAACACCAATCATTCCCAGATCTGCCGACACAAATAAGTTTTTAATTCTTTTCGGAAGGCCAGAAGAGTGGGAGCGGTCCGAATCCCCGGAGGGAGCTGATTCCAGAGGGTAGGGGCCGCAACAGAGAAGGCCCTTCTCCTGGGGCCCGCCAGCCTACATTGACTGGTCGACGGGACCCGGAGAAGACCAACTCTGTGCTCTCTGACCGGTCGTGATGAGGTATGAGGCAAAAGACGGTCCTGCAAGTAACCTGGTCCTAGGCCATGTAGGGCTTTATAGGTAATAACCAACACTTTGAATTGCGAGCGGAGACTAATAGGTAGCCAGTGCAGCTCGCGGAGCGTTGGTGAAATGTGGGCATACCGAGGTAAGCCCACGATTGCTCGCGCGGCTGCATTCTGGACTAATTGAAGTCTCCGAACACTCTTCAAGGGTAGCCCCATGTAGAGAGCATTGCAGTAGTCGATCCTCGAGGTGATAAGGGCATGAGCGACTGTGAGCAAGGCCTCCCTGTCCAGATAAGGTCGCAACTGGTGCACCAGGCGAACCTGGGCAAATGCTCCCCTCGTCACAGCCGCCAAATGTTGGTCTAAGTGCAGCTGTGGATCGAGGAGAACACCCAAGTTACGAACCTTCTCCAAGGGGTTCAAAGTTTCCCCCCCCCAGAGTAATGGACGGACAGTTGGTCTTGTCCTTGGGAGGGAGAACCCACAGCCACTCCGTCTTGTCGGGATTAAGCTTTAGTCTGTTCTCACCCATCCAGGCCCTCACAGCCTCCAAACACCGGCACATCACTTCTGCTGCTTCGCTGACTTGGCACGGGGTGGAAACGTACAACTGGGTATCATCAGCGTACTGATGGTAACTCACCCCGTGTCTATGGATGATCTCACCCAGCGGCCTCATGTAAATATTAAACAGCAGGGGCGAAAGAACCGACCCCTGCGGCACCCCACAAGGGAGGAGCCTAGAGGTCGATCTTTGATCCCCTACCAACACCGACTGCGACCGGCCAGAAAGGTAGGAGGAGAACCACTGGAGAACAGTGCCTCCCACCCCCAACCCCTCCAGTCGGCGCAGAAGGATACCATGGTCAATGGTATCGAAAGCCGCTGAGAGGTCAAGAAGCACCAGGATAGAAGATAGACCCCTATCCCGGGCCCACCAGAGATCATCCATCAGCGAGACCAAAGCAGTTTCCGTAGAGTAACCGGGTCTGAATCCCGACTGCAAGGGACCCAGATAATTTTAGTTTACAAAGTGCTACTGGATTCTGTGATCTGAACCTTGTCAAAGCAGACACTCCATTTCTCGTGCCATTCCTTCCCTCCCCAGTTAACGAAGGAGACGAATGCCTCTTCTGTGTCACCACTGCTTCCATAATTCCCAGAAAGCTACAGTCATCTGGAAAAAGTTTTTTTTTTTTCTGAAGGAAGATGAAACCTTGCCCAGTCTCTGATGCACAACATCTCTGCCAAGCAGCGCAGCATCAATGGCTTATTTTGAGCGGCTTCTTTGCAAATTATTATTATTATTTTTTAATTCAGAGCAAACATCTAGAGCGAAATTCTTCCGCTCTTCAGAAAGAAAGAAGCCATTAAAGTGTGTGAATGATTAACAAGCTTGTCTCCAGGATAATTATTAATGAACTATGGAAAAATATTCATTAAACGTAGGAGGTTCCTGCAAATAGTGTTCTCCTGTATTAGGGTTCAACTTTCACGCTTAGTTCTATTTTCCTTAAGCACATGGGGGGGGGGCTCAGGCTGTAGAAACCTTGAACAGATGATTCCAAATGCACAAAGCCGGTAAGAAGCAACAACAGGCTATTTTGTGCTTTCCCAACAGGAGCAAACAGAAAATATGGATTTATAGAAGAAGAGGCAAAGACAGAGGGTGGAGTCAAGAGAGACATCAGCCTAGACTTGTTACGTTGCCACAAACGGTCTTATGTCCAGCCCCTCTTGAATTCCACTGACTCTTCTCTAGTGCCAATTTAGCCCTGAGCGTTAGTTGACTAGATTCCATTTATTGTTCGAACAATAGATACATAATCCGTGGAATTGCAACTTGATGTGAGGTCTTGATCCTTTGCGCCTTTTACACGGATGGGAAGTGGGAAGGAAGGACTTCAAGACACCTTTACAGAAACGGAGGAACTGTGTCTGAGATGAGAAGACCCAGAATTGACCTTCTGTTTTGGTTTTCCAAGAAAGGAGAAGAAGACGATATTGCTCGGTTATCAAAGATGTTTGCATTAATCCTCTCTCTCCAAGGAAGCAACCCACAGCGCTACGTGGTTCCATCTGGATCTCAGCTTGAAGACTGGGAAGCAAATTAATGGAAGCATCTAAAAAGGATAATCCTCCATTGAACAGGTGTTTTCCTCGCCCCCGTTCCTCCTCCTCCTTCTCTTTCTTTCCGCCAAATTACAAGTTGCCAGGAAAAAGACAAGGGCTCAGCTCGGGTTTTATTTCACTCCCAGCTCCTTCCATTAAAATAATAACAGGCTTGATGTGCCTGAAGCTGTAATTAAACATGTGCTCTGGGAGGAAGCCTTGAAGCTTGTTGTACTGGAAATAAAGAGGAACCGAAGCAGCCACATCAACTGATAGGTTGGGCTCGAATCGATTCCACTTCCGCCATTTATGCCTGCTCTCATTCAGAGCCGTTCTTGGCATATAAGAGGAGGGAGCTTGGAGGTCTTCTAGTCCAGCCCACTGCGCAGGCAGGAAACCCTAGGCCATTTCAGACAAATGGACATCCAATGTCTTCTTTTTTTTTTGTGTGTAAAAAATTATTTTATTAAAACCATCAGCATTAAACATAAGATCATATTAAAAAGCAATCATCATATAACCTGCAATACAACTCTAAGGATCAGTCTTTGTAAACGTCTGGTTTAGTAAACATTCCTCACTCCTCACGTCAAGCCTCAACTATACGCCTGGTACCTTTTATTTGATTGGTGTTTCTCTTATATATGGTCTATCTACTGTTTCTAGTCTATCACCTATTGTTCATTCGAGCTTTAGAAGTAAATTCGTCTCAGTAGTAGTGCAATCTTTTATGTTCCCTGACAAAAGATCCTGAGGTAGAAATTCAGTATCCTGAGGTAGAAATTCAGTACGCTTTTCCAGTATTAAAGCAATCAACATTAGATCTGGGCTCATATTAATAAGCTGTCCTCATAAGACCTGAAAATACAGCTCTTGTATATGGTCTATCTACTGTATCTAGCCTATCACATATTGTTCATTCGCGCTTCAGAATTAACTTTGTCTCAGTAATAGTGCAATCTTTTATAATCCCTAACAAGAGATCCTGAGGTAGAAATTCACTAACCTGAGTTAGAGATTCAATCCGCTTTTTCAATATTAAAGCAAACAACATTAAGCATAAGATCATATTAAGAGGCAATCATCATATAACATAATCCAATCTCTTCTTAAAAACTTCCAGTGTTGGAGCATTCACAGCTTCTGGGGGCAGGTTGTTCCACTGGTTAATTGTTCTCACTGCCAGGAAATTAGTTCAAGGTTGGTTCTCTCCTTGATCAGTTCCCATCTGTTGCTTCTTGTCCTATTGTCATAACCCAGGTTTCTAAACAGACCCAGCTGTGTTCATTTGAAAGGGATAATTCCTAGCAATAGCAAACAGCCTCTGCTTGTATCCATACAACCCCTTTAACCCGACTACTTCACCAATGGCTGCATTCACACTTGTAAAACCATGGATAGCACTAGCTCTTAGACTTATATACCGCTTCATAATGCTTTATGGCCCTCTCTAAGCAGTTTACAGAGTCAGCAAATTGCCTCCAAGAATCTGAGTCCTCATTTTTACCGACCTCGGAAGGATGGAAAGGCTGAGTCAACCTTCAGCCGGTCAGGGTCCAACTGCTGGCAGATGGCAGAGTTAGCCTGCAATACTGCATTCTCACCACTGCGCCCCCCAGGGCTCTCCTAACTAGGGTTCTCAAGGAAGCCACAAGGTGATCGAGCCTGGAACCAGATCCTGTAGCCAAGCTGCTCAGTGTTGTTAAGATGCTGCAGGATTTAACGATGCACACTGGTTACCCTTCTGGGTCTGGCTGGGCTGATGGTACCAATTAGAGAAGGTATTGATTGGTGTGCCTTTGTTCGGTAAAAATTTATGCTTGGTCTAGACCAGGGATAGGCAACCTTGGATCTTTTATGACTTGTGCATGGCTGGTTCAGGAATTCTGGGTACTGAAGTCCATAAGTCATAAAAGAGCCAAAGTTGCCTACCCCTGGGCTAGAGCAGGTGTCTTCAAACCACCAAACCCAGCAACTTTAAGACTCGTGGCCTTCAATTCCCAGAGCCTGGCTGGGGAATTCTGGCAGTTGAAGGCCACAAGTCTTAAAGTTGCCAAGTCTGGAGACCTCCCTGGTCTAGAACAGTGGTTCTCAACCTTTTTCAGGTTGAGACCCCACTTGCCCCGCCCATGCGCGGCGCGACCCCCGCGCCGTGTGCGTGTCGGGCCGATCCGCGCATGCGCAGCGTGCGTGCGATGAAAAAAAAAAACCAAAAAATAAAATGGCGGACCGTGACGGGCCGATCCGCCCATGCGCGGCGCGCGCACGATGGCCCAAACCGCGCATTTGCGGCGCGCACCCGACGAAAAAAACAAAAACAAAACAAAACAAAAAAACAAAACAAAAACAAAATGGCAGGCCGCGGTGTCCGGCGACCCCCGCGAAACGGTCGTTCGACCCCAAATGGGGTCGCGACCCATAGGTTGAGAACCGCTGGTCTAGAAGAAGCCAGCCTAGTGACCTGCTCCACGGAAACGTCCCATTTGGAACCCGCTTGTGCGCAAAATGGACTTTCCTGCATTTATCCTACTGGCTCTCTTGATTTTATACCGTGAACCACCCAGAGACGATCTGGAGTTGGGCAGGGCCTACCCTGAACAGAATAAACAATAAATAGATAAATGTTTCATTATTAAAAGTATTTACGCGGCCATCCAGCTCTCTCGCAATCTCAGCTAAATCCTCCCTATTTGATATTTCCCTTCGAGCCTAAGAGTACGTGCGCCTCTCCTTTTAATCACATCAACGACAGCTTGACTCGGATGCTCGGGGCGCACGCCAGCACGCCCGAGATGTGGTCCTAAACTGACAGGCACAACGTGCGCCATCCCAGCCCTCCCTCCGCCTCGTTCCTCTGATTATCCAGCTGTTTTGACATCTCACAGTGTGGCGCCTGGACGAACGGGAGTCGTTTTAATAAGCGGACCGAGAAGTGAGCAGCTCCTTCTAACACTTCTCCTCCCTCTTCCCCGATTTCATTTGAGTCGCGTGACGTCTGAGCCGACGCTTTTCCGAAAGGCAGGAGGGTGAATTGGAAGAAGAGATTTGTTTCTTGAATGGCCGAGAGTGTGGACTGGTAAACAAGCACAGGTAATCCTTGACGTACGACCACAAGCGAGTCTAACATTTAGGTTCTTTAGTGGGACATTGGTTAGGTGAGTGTGGCCCCGTTTTACAACCTGCCTTGCCTCAGTCGTTAAGTGAATAACACGGGCGTTAAGTGGATCTGGTTTCCCCATTGACTTTGCAAAAGGGGATCACGTGACACCCCCCGGGATGCTGCGGCCGTCATAAATGTGAGCCAGTTGCTGAGCCTCTGAATTTTGATCACGTGATCATGAGGATGCTGCAACAGCCGTCAGTGAGAAAAATATTTGCACGTTACTTTTTCCCGTCCCGTTGTAACTTCTAACGGTCGCCGACTGAACTGTTGTAAGTCAAGGACTACCTGTGCTTAACACCAAAACCCCTAATTGTGTGTGTCTGGGCCACTTTAGGCCAGGTTTCCTCATCCCGGTCTCCTCCAGAGGTGGCTCACTGTACAGGCCAGCTTTCCAGATGTTCTGAGGCGACAGCCCTTGCCAAATCATAGTTGCAAAGCTGGGGAGGAATGGTTTCTCAACTCCACCAACTTTAAGACGGCTGGAGTTCAACTCTCAGAATCCCCCAGTTAGCCTTTATCGCCTCCAACTCCCAGAATTCCCTAGAATTCCCCACCACCACCACCACCAGGATTCTGACTCGGTTCAGCAGCCCAGACCAAAGTAAGATGGCAAACCAAGGAAGACGGCGACGGTAGAAATGCAGAAGAGCTTCGCCGTGTAAGCAAAGCATCGCAGACTGCAAGGCCGGCTTAACCATTTCTAGACAGAGATCAAACCGAGATGAGCAACGAAGAAGGCAGGGGACGCCCACACCTGCCAGAACTCAAATCGGTGGGAAAGAAATGGCCCTTTTTTCCCGGGGCCCAGTCGCTGACAAACCCGGTTAAGAGACGCGTGGCAAAGCGAGGAGGCTAATCAAGCTCGCTTCGCACGAGTTTAAAACAATTTCCAGCAGGATTGTGATTAATCCCCGGCCCACCACCGAAAGGTCAACCGCGCTCCTTCTCTTGACACACGAAAGGGCTGACTTATTTTTATCTCTCTTTTTAAAAATTACAGCAGCCATGAAGTGGCCCGCCGAGCTGAATAATGAACGCCATAAACCTGCCTCATAAAAAACGGCATTCGTGCAGCCCTATAGCGGGTCAGAGGAGCAGGGAACATTTCATTAAAATTTTCCCCTTCCTTCCTCCCCAGGGGAGGCTTAAAGCTAATCATATAAAATGGCTGAGTGACACCATTAACGAGCATTAATATTTTAAAGCTTTAATAGTACAACAGAGCGGGGCTGTTATAGCAAAATTATACAGCCTTATTTGATGGGCCACGTTGGCCGTATTACATTTCAACTATCGGAGTTCTTGAGCTGGAAATATTAAAGAGGTCCAAGGTCCACAGCATAAATATTTTAAAGTTTGGGAGTTCCTTGGGTGGCTTGTTCTGGCTTAAGAGGTGAAGTCTCATACTGATGGGTCTTGAGCGATGAACATTTATTTAATGGGAGGGAGGGAGGGAGGATGGGGAAGGGAGGAAGAAAGGAAGGAGAGAGGAAGAAAAGAAGGAAGGAGAGGAAGGAAGGAAGGAAGGAAGGAATGAAGGGAGCGAGGAAGGATGAGGGATAGAGGATGGAGGGAGGAAGGAAGGAGAGGGAGGGAGGAAGGGAGGATTAGGGAGGGAGAAAGAAAGAAAGGAAGAAAGGAGTAAAGGGAGGAAGGAGGGAGGGAGGGAGGGAGGAAGAAAGAAAGAAAGAAAGAAAGGAGTAAAGGGAGGAAGGAGGGAGGGAGGGAGGAAGGATGTAAGGAGGAAGAAAGGAAGGAAGGAGGAAAGGGAGGAAGGAGGGAGGGAGGAAGGATGGAAGGAGGAAGAAAGAAAGGAAGGAAAGAGTAAAGGGAGGAAGGAGGGAGGGAGGGAGGGAGGAAGGAAGAAAGGAAGGAAGAAAGGAGTAAAGGGAGGAAGGAGGGAGGGAGGGAGGAAGAAAGAAAGAAAGGAAGGAAGGAGTAAAGGGAGGAAGGAGGGAGGAAGGATGTAAGGAGGAAGAAAGAAAGGAAGGAGGAAAGGGAGGAAGGGAGGAAGGATGGAAGAAGGAAGAAAGGAAGGAAGGAAAGAGTAAAGGTAGGAGGGAGGGAGGGAGGAAGGAAGAAAGAAAGGAGAAAAGGGAGGAAGGAGGGAGGGAGGAAGGATGGAAGGAGGAAGAAAGGAAGGAAGGAGGAAAGGGAGGAAGAAGGGAGGGAGGGATGGAGGAAGGAAGTTGGCTTTGTGATGAATGATGATAATGATAATTAAATTTTCATTTTCCTATCAGGGTGTCCTTTGCATGCCTTGAGGTGAAAATTCCCAAATTTACCAACCAGCATGGGGATCATAACTAAACAGTTACTTCTGTCTCCTGGGGATTCCACGGACAGGTAATTCTTGACTTACAGTTACACCCGGGAGCAGAAGGGCCCTTGCTAACCTCCTTAAGATGCTATCCGAACTTCGCTCTCACCTTCTACTTGTCAGGCCTCACTGACCACCATCCCACTCATTTCATCGCTCAGACAAGGGAGATTTAATGCATAATCTAAGCTTTTTTTTAAAAAAAATATTCTGGTCTATAAGAGGGAAATATTTGCCACATTTTAAGACATGTATCATAGTTTGTTTGTTTTTTAAATAAAAAATTATTTTATTAAAACCATCAACATTAAACATAAGTTCATATTAAAAAGCAATCATCATATATCCTGCAATACAACTCTAAGGATCAGGTTTTTTTTTCCACTATAAAAATTCTTTTATTAAAACAATCAACATTGAACATAAAAACATATTATGCAGCAATCATCATGGCACCTGATATACAACACTAAGTATTAGTCTTTGAAAACGTCTGAATTAGTAGGCCTTTTTCCCCTCCTCGCGTCTAGCCTCAACTATACTCCTGTTACACTTTTTTTGTTTGGTGTTTCTCTTATCTGGTTCAATATTAATGTGATCAACATTAAGCATAAGATCCTATTGCTAAGCAATCATCCTAGAACATAGCATACAACATTAGGTATTAATCTTTGTAAACATCTGTTTTAGTAAACGTTCTTCCCTCCTCCCTTACATCTTCAAGTATACTCCGAATACATTTTGTTTGATTGGTGTTTCTCTTATATATGGTCTATCTACTGTATCTAGTCTATTGCATATTGTTCATTTGAGCTTCAGAAGTGAATTCGTCTCAGTAGTAGTGCAATCCTTTATGATCCCTAGCAAAAGATCCTGAGGTAGAAATTCAGTATCCTGAGGTAGAAATTCAGTACGCTTTTCCAATATTAAAGCAATCAACATTAAATCTGGGCTCATATTAATAAGCTGTCCTCATAAGGCCTGAAAATACAGCTCTTGTATATGGTCTATCTACATTCATACAATCAGCATTGAACATAAAATCATAGTATGCATCAATCATCATAGCACCTGATATACATCACTAAGTATTGATCTTTATAAACGTCTGGTTTGGTAAACATTTTTCACTCCTCACATCAAGCCTCAACTAAACGCCTGTTACAATTTATTTGATTGGTGTTTCTCTTTTCTATAGTCTATCCACAGTTTCTAGTCTATCACATATTATTCATCTCAGTATTAGTACAATCTTTTATGATCCCTAACCAAAAATCCTGAGGTAAAAGTTTAATAACCTTTTTAAACCCCCGCTGACATTTTTAAGGAGAAGAAAATCTTACACCGGTACAATGACTCATTCATACATCGGCCCAAATCAATCAATCAATCAATCAATCAATCAATCAATCAATCAATCAATCTATCAATCCATAGTTTGTGAATGACATAACCCACCCACGTCACAGCATACTGTAGCTGAGCACCATATAGGTAGTCATTTAGTGACTGTTGGAAGTTACAAGGGCTTGAAAAAAGTGACTTATGACCATTTTCCCACACTTATGACCGTCGCAACGGTCATAAAAGGGGGCAAAACTCACTGAGCAATTATCTCGCTGAGCCACGGACAAGTTGGACTCCATTGTGGTCGTAAGTCGAGAACTTCCCGCGTAGGGCTCCGAAAACGTAAATCTCAGCCCGCCCTTTCACAGCTGAGAGTTCAGCTGGCGTTAATGTTACCGCTAATATCACGAAGGGAAATTATTAATAACTTTATTACCCATGGAACTTCTCCTGGGTTAAACTTATTGTCTGTACGGTAGCATTTCCCCCTGCTTAGGCACAGATCACTTGAGAAACACCTCTTAATTACTTCAGCATTATAAAGGAGATTCCTCTTGGAGACACCCAGCTGTTTTGTTTTGTCTTGAGCACAAGGAAAAAATAAACAGCCAAATCAAAATAAAAAAAGTGGAGACCTATTCAACAGCTGTCTCTCTCTTCTCTAGGGATAAGGCACCAGGCTCCTGCTACAAGGCAACGCTGATAGGTTGGCATGCTCTTCCTCCTCCTCCTCAAATTTTCTCCCTTAGAAAACAGAATTTTAAAACTTCTTAGAAGGCAGCTGGCAAAATTAGGGATCAATCAATCCGGTAAGTTGCTGCTTAGGTGCTTCTTAGCTGTAAGAAATATACTTTGATACATATACAGATCATGGCATCCGGCCCTCTCAATTCCTGGCAAATAGGTGGGGAAGAAATGGAGGCAGTGACAGATTTTATCTTCCTGGGCTCCAAGATCACCGCAGATGGGGACTGCAGCCAAGAGATTAGAAGACGCTTGCTCCTGGGGAGGAAAGCTATGGCAAATCTAGACAGTGTACTAAAAAGCAGAGACGTCACCCTGCCAACAAAATTGCGTATAGTCAAGGCCGTGGTTTTCCCAGTTGCGATGTATGGCTGGGAAAGTTGGGACCATAAGAAAAGCTGAGCGCCAAAGAATGGAGGCCTTTGAACTCTGGTGCTGGAGAAGACTCCTGCGAGTCCCCTGGACTGCAAGGCGATCCAACCGGTCAGTCCTGGAGGAGATCAACCCCGACTGCTCTTTAGAAGGCCAGATCCTGAGGTTGAAACTCAAGTACTTTGGCCACCGAATGAGAAGGAAGGACTCCCTGGAGAAGGGCCTAAGGCTGGGAAAGATGGAGGGCAAGAGAAGAAGGGGACGACGGAGAATGAGGTGGCTGGATGGAGTCCTTGAAGCAACAGGCATGAGCTTCAATGGACTCAAGAAGATGGTAGAGGACGGGAAGGCCTGGAGGAACGTTGTCCACGGGGTCGCGATGGGTCGGACACGAGTTTGCAACTAACAACAACAACAACATATACAGGAGCACCTTAAAAATCCTCACGTTTGCCATCCATTGAGTGTGTGGCTCCTTATTACGTTAGATTTGTTGAGCTAGCAAAGTCTGCACCTCAGCGTTTTGCAGGGTGCCCAGCTTGGTTCCCCTCTGCGCGGCCGCCATGCTGTCAAAGAAGCATTAAGAACATAAGAACATAAGAAGAGCCATGCTGAATCAGGCCGAAGCCCATCGAGTCCAGCATTCTGTGTCACACATTGGCCCACCAATTGTACATGGGGATCTTGAGCAGAAAGAGAAGGCAAAACCCTCCCTTTCCCTTGACCCCCAACAAATGGTACTCAAGGGAATCCTGCCTGCCTCAACCAACATAGAGGCGGCACATGGACATCCGTTTTAATAACCACCGATTCACTTTGCATCCATGAATCTATCTAGCCCTGCCTTGAAGCTGTCAAGGCTGACAGCTGTCACGACCCCTTCAGGAAGTGAATTCCATAAATCAACGACCCTCTGGGTGAAGAAATATTTCCCTTTATTTGTCCTCACTTTCTTAGCTATGAGCTTTAGGGAGTGCCCCCTTGTCCTGGTATTGTGTGATAGAGAAAATAATTTTTCTCTATCCACCTTTTCTATCCCATGCATGATTTTATACACTTCGATCAAGTCACCCCTTAAACGCCGTCTTTCAAGGCTGAAGAGACCAAGGCGTTGCAATCTGGTTTCATAAGGGAGGCGCTCCATTTCCTTGATCATTCTTGTTGCCCTTTTTTGCACCTTTTCCAGTTCCATTATATCCTTCTTGAAGTGCGGTGACCAGAACTGTACACAGTACTCCAAGTGTGGTCTCACCATCGATCTGTACAGAGGCAATACAACACTTGCTGACTTATTTTCGATCCCCTTCCTAATCATGCCAAGCATGGAATTTGCTTTTTTTTACTGCTGCTGCGCATTGGGTTGACATCTTCATCGAGCTGTCCACCAAAACCCCAAGATCCCTTTCTTGGGTTGTCTCAGAAAGTTTGGTCCCCATCAGTTGGTAAGTATAATTGGGGTTCTTTGCTCCGATGTGCATAACTTTGCACTTGTTTAGGTTAAAATGCATTTGCCACTTTGTTGCCCACTCACACAATTTCGAGAGATCCTTCTGGAGCTCCCGACAATCAGTTTCACTTTTCACAACCCGGAACAATTTAGTGTCATCAGCAAACTTGGCTACCTCACTATTAACTTCTACATCCAGATCATTGATGAATAAATTAAAAAGTAAAGGTCCCAAAACTGAACCTTGGGGTACACCACTTCTCACTTCTTTCCATCCGGAGAATTATCCATTTATTGCCACCCTTTGCTTCCTACAATTTAGCCAGTTACCAATCCAGGACAAGACCTGTCCTCTAATTCCGTGGCTGGAGAGCTTTTTTAGGAGCCTTTGGTGAGGAACTTTGTCAAAAGCCTTTTGAAAGTCAAGATATACAATATCAACTGGGGCCCCTTTATCTATGTATTTATTTACACCCTCAAAGAATTCTAACAAGTTAGTAAGACATGATTTGCCTTTGCAGAAACCATGTTGATTTTCTTTCAGCAATGCCTGTTTTTCTATGTGCCCTGTAATTTTATCTTTAATAATGGTTTCCATCAGTTTGCCTGGAACTGAGGTTAGACTGACTGGTCTATAGTTTCCTGGATCACCTCTGGATCCTTTCTTGAAGATCGGGGTTATATTTGCTTCCCTCCAATCCTCCGGTACAGTGCCTGATCTTAGAGAAAGATTGTATATTTTAGCTAGAAGTTCAGCAATTTCACACTTGAGTTCCTTGAGAATTCTAGGGTGGATGCCATCTGGACCTGGCGATTTGTTGACGTTTAGTTTAGAAAGGCATGCAAGAACATCTTCCTTGTTTATCTCTATCAGGTTTAATTCTTCTATTTCCCTCCCTGGGAAAACTAATTCAGTGGCAGGCAAATGTTCTCTATCCTCCTCGGTGAAAACGGAGGCAAAGAAGTCATTTAGCCTCTCAGCAATCTCCTTGTCTTCTCTGATTATCCCCTTCTGACCATTGTTATCAAGTGGCCCAACTGATTTTCTGGTTGGGTTCCTGCTTCTGATGTACTTAAAAAAGGTTTTGTTATTATTTTTAATATTCTTGGCTATATGCTCCTCAAAGTCTCTCTTGGCTTTCATGACTATCGCCTTGCATTTGGTCTGCCAGAGTTTGTGATCCCTCCTGTTCTCCTCGGTAGGAAGAGCCTTCCATTTCTTAAATGAGTTTTTCTTCTTTCCAATAACCTCCTTTACCTCATTCGTAAGCCATACTGGTATCCTCTTGGACTTTCCAATCCTCTTTCTTCTTTTAGGAATGCATTTTATTTGAGCCTGCTGTAACGTATTTTTAAACAGTTTCCAAGCATTTTGGAGGGATTTGACTTTTTTTACTGTTCCTTTTAGTTTCTTCTTTACTATTTTCCTCATTTTGTCAAAATTTCCTCTGTGAAAGTTTAAGGTCTCTGTGTTAGTTTTCACTGACAATTTGCTATCCATGGTTAAGTTGAAGGTTATTGTGTTGTGATCGCTGGTTCCTATGGGCTCGGTTACAAGGACATCATGAACCAAATCCTGTGCATTAGTTAGTCCAGGATCCCCTTTCCCCTGGTAGGTTCCATGACCATCTGCTCAAGGGAATAATCGGCTAACATGTCGAGGAACCTTGTCTCTCTTTCATGTGTAGAACAAGAATTTACCCAATCTATTTGGGGATAGTTGAAGTCCCCCATTATGACTACCCTATTTCTTTTTGAGGCCTCCTTAAATTCTTTTTCCAAATAGCAGTCTGCCTCTGGAGTTTGGTTGGGAGGGCGATAGCAGATCCCTAACGTCAGATTAGTTTCCTGTCCTGGGATTTTCCTGTCCAGGAAGCATTGAGCCCAAGCTTCCTGTCGTTAAGTGAGAAATTTGTTCAATGAGTTTTGCCGTGGTTTACAACCTTCCTTGTCACATTTGTTAAGTTGATAAATTAATAACCTGGTTGTGAAGTCAGTCTGGCTTCCCCCCTTGGTCAGACGGTCGCCAAAGGGGATCGCTGCAACCGTCATTAATAGGAACGTCTGAATGTTGATCAGCTGCTTGTGGGGATGCTGCAACGGTTGCAAGTGTGACAAACGGCCATAAGTCACTGTTTTCAACGCCGTTGTAACTTTGAACAGTCACTAAATCAGCGGTGGTAAAGTTGAGGTGAGCAAGCCACGTCAGAGACAGGTCTGCTTTCTGTTCTTCCCCTTCAGATGCAGGAATTGAGAACACTTTGCAGGAGAAGCATCTGGCTGCCCACGAGGGGAAGAAAACGGCTTTCTATTCTGGGAAGGGAAGGTCTGGTGGGAAGCCTTTGTGAAGCCGAAACAGCCTGCTGCCAGTGAGATGTGGTGTCTACGTCCCTCTTACATCTGTTCCTTCAAAGATAAAATGCCAGCCTTTTTGTTTTCTTCTCCTGGCAAAGCCAGCAATGGCCTTGAAGCAGCAGCATTCCTCAAGAAGACAATGTTTTTATTCGGCGTGCTTCAGTCAATCAGAATAGAGCTGGAAGGGACTTTGGAGGTCTTCTAGTCAACCCCCCCCACTTCAGACAGGTAGCTGTCCAGTCTCTTCTTTGAAGACTCCATTGAGGAAGCACTGGAGCAGGGACAGAAGGGGGACAGGTCAAAGGTGGAAGGAAGCTTTAACTATTTCAACACGTTTACCAGAATAATAGAGTTGGAAGGGACCTTGGAGGTCATTTAGTCCAGCCCCCTGCTCGAGCAGGAGAACCTATACCATCTCAGACAAGTGGCTATCCAGTCTCTTCTTAAAAACCTCCAGTGATGGAGCGCCCACGATTTCTGAAGGCAACCTGTTTCACCGGTTGATGGTCCTCACTGTCAGGAAGTTTCTCCTTAATTCCAGGTTGCTTCTCTCCTTGACCAGTTTCCAACCATTGTTTCTCGTCCTTCCCTCTGGTGCTTTGGTGAACAACCTGACCCCCTCTTCCTTGTGGCAGCCCCTCAGATACTGGTACACTGCCAGGGTGGGGGGGAAAGGAAAGAGCCAATACAGCAGAGAAGAACACACAGGTACCCAAAATGTATTATTTATTGGCCACCACTTTACAACAAGCAAAATTCTGGATGGATCCAAAATATGTTTTTGGCACAGGTAATCCTTGACATACAATCACAACGGAGCCCAACTTTTCTGCTGCTAACCAAGGCAGTTCTTCAGTGCGATTTGCCCCATAGGATGACCTTTTTGGCACAGTTGTTAAATGAACCACATGGTCACTAAGCAAAACTGGCTTCCCCCACTGCTTGTCAAAAGTCGACTGGGAAAGTTACAAGCGCTGATCTCACGCCCTTGGGACACGCAACCGTCACAAAGGCATGCCAACGGCCAAGGTTCGAATTTGGACCAGGTGACCATTTTATTTTATTTATTAGATTTATTTAGCCGCCCGTCTGGCCGCAAGGCAGCCGTGGGGATGCTGCAACGGTCGGATAATGAGAACCAGTTTGTAAGTCCCCTTTTTTTTCAACGTTGTTGCAACTTTGAATGGTCGCTAAAATAAACAGCTGTAAGTCGATGACAACCTGCACACCAACAAATGGCGAAGTCCACTCTGTGCAAACAGTTTTTCGGCAACTTAGCTGGCAGCTTCTGAGGTCTGAAATTGCATTTATTGTTTAGTGCTGGAGAGCGAGGCACCTCTCAGAGGGTTATGGCACATAGAGACATCTCTATTCCTGGTGCAAGCTGATGATTAAATCAAGAGAGAGCTGGGCTGCATCAGACACCCAAGTGAGGGTGTCTTGATAGCTTAATAGTTGTTTATTTTCCTTGGACCACCCATGAATCCTTGGAGAACTCTGGTGCCAGAGGAACTTGGTCGGCTTTCAGAAATTGCCTTTGGACTTAGGGAGAGTATAACAATCAAGTACTCTGTCCCAAACTGAGAAAAATGGAGCAGGGGTTTCTACAGGAGGAGCCAGCCAGCCGGAATTAAATGCCACCATTTTAGAGGTTCTCAAAATCTGAGGAGAAGCAAGACAGCTCGCTCGGAAGCATCACTTTCCTTCCTCTCATTCCACTTGGAGAAAGAAAGGGTTCTTTTTCAGCCCAAGCAGTGAATGACAGAACAACAGAGTTGGAAGGGGTCTTGGAGGTCTTCTAGTCCAGCCCCCCGCTCAGGCAGGAAACCCTATACCACTTCAGACAAATGGCTATCCAGTCTCTTCTTGAAAACTTCCAGTGTTGGAGCATTCACAGCTTCTGGAGGCAAGTTGTTCCACTGATTAATTGTTCCCACTGTCAGGAAATTTCTCCTTAGTCCTAGGTTGCTTCTCTCCTTAGTTAGTTTCCATCCGTTGCTTCTTGTCCTGACTTTCGGTGCTCCAGAAAATAGGCTGACCCCCCCTTCTTTGTGACAGCCCCTTATCACGTTACCTCTACTCCTTGTTTTCATGAGACTAGACCAGGGTTAGGCAACCTTGGCTCTTCGATGATTCAGGGACTTGAACTCCCAGAATTCCTGAGCCAGCCTGGCTCAGCTTGGAAACCTCTCCCTTTCCCCTCAGCATGGCTGGCTCAGGAATTCTGGGAGCTGAAGTCCACGAGTCATAAAAGGGCCAAGGTTGCCTACCCCTGATCTAAACTCATCAAATCATGATCTAGATCAGGGGTGGGGAACCTTGGCTCTTTTATGACTCGTGGACTTCAACTCCCAGAATTCCTGAGCCAGCATGGCTCAGCTTGGAAACCTCTCCCTTTCCCCTCAGCGTGGCTGGCTCAGGAATTCTGGGAGTTGAAGTCCATGAGTCATAAAAGAGCCAAAGTTGCCTAACCCTGGACTAGACATACCCAATTCCTGCAACCGTTCTTGGTATGTTTTAGCTTCCAGTCCCTTAATCATCTTTCCCTCCCAAACAAACCATCTAACCTTCACTGTCTCTTGGTCCTCTGGAATGCAGCCCCTCCCTTCTAGGAATCTAGACTACATTCCTCCACAGTTCACCCACAAACATATTATCAGGAAGGACATCTTGAAAAACAACAGACTTTATAAGTGACCATACTTCGCTCTGGACGAGGAAGGAAGGAAGGAAGGAAGGAAGGAAGGAAGGAAGGAAGGAAGGAAGGAAGGAAGGAAGGAAGGAAGGAAGGAAGGAAGGAAGGAAGGAAGGAAGGAAGGAAGGCAGGCTTCATTCAAAGAAAGGCAGGAAGGCAGCAGCGTGGAGCAAAATGGTGATTATGCCTTTATGGAAATATCTTGTTAATTGCTAAGGCGTGTGGAGGAGGAGGAGGAATGATTTAAAATCCGATTGTCAATTGGCAGGTAATTTAGGCCCTGCCAACCTAATAGCTATTTACAAATCACAGAGTGAGGAGGGGGTTTTGTCCAAAAGCTCTGGCTGGCAGTTCTGAAGAGGATCAATGTGCTAGGCACCAGCAGAAATGGCACTTGTGTGTTGAGGACAAAGAGAAACAGAGCAAGTGTTTAACATGAGGACTGGAAACTTAACCGGAACGAAGCGATTTCATTAAGTTCTAGCAAGGACAGAAAAGCGAGTAACTGTTACTCTTTCCTGTGGTTTCCCCTGCTTGAGAGAAGCAGAACATGTTTCCGTGCTTTGGGGCGCAAATATGCAACCCCTAAATGAATGTCTCTTTAAAAAAAAAAGCATCGGTGAGCTATTACAGTTGATAATCCCTTCCCTTGTTAATATTCCTCCCAGGCTGCCATCTTGTTTTATAGATTATCGTTTCTCTTTAATAAAGGGAACCCTCCCCACCCTGACCCCCCCAAAGTCCCCAGGCTTTGGCTGGTGATGGATCTTTCATTTATTTTTTGGTTGCAAGGAGCCAAATTAAGGAAATTACTTTCAAACTAATTTCGCAGTGTTAAGAGAACACCCAATGAGACGCTAGGCAGAAGCTTCCAGCTTTCCAGATGAAGCTGTTAAGGACAGAAGTAATAATTGGAAATTGACAGTGAATAAATCACGGCAAAATTAAACTCCGTTTTAAGTTATAAGCAAAAAAAAAAGGGGGGGGTGAAATTATACCGAGCAAATGGTTCAAATACCTGAAACTATTTAAGGATGCGGAAATGGATTTTTTTGTTAAAAAAATAAATTTTTTTGCTACAGGAGACGGAAGAGCGAAAAGAATTAAAAACAGAATGCATCCTGGGGTGGGCTGTGCATCTATCAAAATATGGCTTACCAAAACGCAGCTCGACATATAGAAACCTGGCTGCAAACATGATCCATCCCAAGAGGATGACAGAATGACAGATGTCAAGTTCCGGTTGCTGATCACCTCTCTTTGGTCCTATTTATTTTTAATCAGGCTAGTTCAAATGAACGCTGGAAAGTAGAATAAGATTGTGAGAACACCAGCGAGCGGCTAGACGAGGAGACCCAAACTCACTGGCAGCCTTACATTGCGGTGAACCAGGACATGTGCTCAGCTTTGCAGCTACTACAATTGTTGGCGGAGCAGGGACAAAAACATCCAGAGAAATAATTGAAGCCTGGGAAACAGGGTCCTTGACAGTCAACAAGAGAAGCTTATCAAGTACTTAGGAGCCAAGGGTGCAAGCAGCATGAGGAAACAACGATTAACGACTTAAGAGCCAGCCATCAACACCCTGATTAACAACTAAAAACTATACACAGTTAGGCACCATATAAATACAATGCATGGAACAGCCCAGCACACGTATTCCGGAGAGAGAGAAATTCCCTGATGATGGGCTCCGGCACAAGCCTTTGATCCCAGTGACCGACTCAGATTGGATCCTACAATAAGATGGCCTCAAAGATCTCTGAATCTGCAACTCACGACCATACGTGGTCCCCAAAACAAAAAGGTCAAGATTAGGGTGTTTTGCAACCTGGACACCTTCCAGTTGTGTGGACTTCAATTCCCAGAAACCTTAGCAATGGCTCTGCCGGTTGTGGAGATCTAGTCCTGCCTTGGGCATAAAGCCAGCGGGGTAACCTTGGGCTGGTCCCTCTCTCTCAGCCCTAGGAAGGAAACACTGGGAAATCACTTCTGAAAAACCTTTCCAAGAAAACTCCAGGCAGTCTCTGAGAATCAGGAGACAGGAGGCTAAAACATATAAGGAATAGTTGCTGGAATTGGGGATGGAATTGCTGGAATTGGGGATGTCTAGTCTAATGAAGAGAAGGACAAGGAGAGACAGGATAGCAGGGTTCCAATATCTCCCTAAAGAAGAGGGAGTCAAGCTCTTCTCCACAGCACCGGAAGGCAGGACAAGAAACAACGGGTGGAAATTAACCAAAGAAAGAAGCAACCTAGAACTAAGGAGACATTTCCTGATTGTTAGAACAATTAACCAGTGGAACAACCTGCTTCCAGAAGTTGTGAATGCTCCAACACTGGAAGTTTTTAAGGAGAGACTGGACAGCTATTTGTCTGAAATGGTATAGTGTTTCCTGCCTGAGCAGGGAGTTGGACTAGATGACCTCCAAGGTCCCTTCCAAAATTATTATTATTATTATTATTATTATTATTACCTGACACGACTGAACAGTAAGAAAAAAAAAGTTTAGTACCTGAAGTTTGATAGGACCAAGAAAGATCTCCAAGGCACAAAGGCAATCAGAAGCTGCATGCTTGGAACCTCAAGTTGAATCCACCATGCCTTGCATAGCTTCCAAAGGAGCATTTCAAAACCAACACGTCCAACAATCCCATGCTGGAAGAGGACAGCAGAAGGCAGCCATGCCAAATCTGTTCATGGCATAAGCTGGGGACAATTTGTCATGTGTGAACTGAGAACAAATATGGCAATCCACCATGGGCAACTTCACGCCAGGGCTCAAGCTGAAGTTGGAAGTACATCAGGGCTGGCTCTGCTCACTTTAGATGAGCTTGGAGACGGAGCGTGGGGAAAAAAGAACACGCACCATAAGGCATGAAGAAGAGACAACTGTATTATTCCTTAAGCAAAAAAAAGAAAGCAAATTTATCAGGGGGAAGAAGAACAGTGCAGTTTCTTCAAAAGCTGAAGAAAGTACATCACACTGCATTTGGTTTGTGTGTGTGAGAGGATCTGGACAGGGTGAGGAGGTGTAAAAAAAATCAAGAGACAGAAACATGCTGGTAGCGTCTCTAATAAATGGCAAAGTGGACCAGATAGAAAGAAACAAACATTCAAAGAATTCTATCTTAGCAAACTGTCCCAAAAGGTGTTTTTCTCCCCCCCCAACAGCAACTGGACTGGTCTTGATTTTTCTTGAAGTTGTTGTGGTCTTCAAGGAATCAAGAAAGTCCAGTTGCTGTTTTTTTTTAAAAAAAAAAACTTTTTGGGACAACCATGACCTAGATGACTGAAAACGTCCATAGAAATCTTAAAGTGCGTATAGTCAAGGCCGTGGTTTTCCCAGTTGCAATGGATGGCTGTGAAAGTTGGACCATAAGAAAGGCTGAGCGCCGAAGAATGGAGGCCTTTGAACTATGGGTGCTGGAGAAGACTCCAGCGAGTCCCCTGGACTGCAAGGCGATCAAACCTGTCAGTCCTAGAGGAGATCAACCCCGACTGCTCTTTAGAAGGCCAGATCCTGAAGTGGAAACTCAGGTACTTTGGCCACCTAATGAGAAGGAAGGACTCCCTGGAGAAGAGCCTGATGCTGGGAAAAATGGAGGGCAAGAGAAGAAGAGGATGACAGAGAAGGAGGTGGCTGGATGGAGTCCCTGAAGCAGGAGGCGTGAGCTTCAATTGACTCCAGAAGATGGTAGAAGACAGGAAGGCCTGGAGGAACGTTCTCCATGGGGTCACAATGGGTTGGACACGACTTTGCAACTAACAACAACGGGAAAGATGGAAATTTCTCTTGAGTGTCAAATTTTAGGTCTCCGGAGATCCTACATGGAGATCAGACAACATTCCTTGGCAGACCATTGTCCCATTGTCTTGTCGAGTTGCTAGAATTCGAAGTTGACTCTATAATGAAGACATTCCTGGAGAAAGCGTATTCTATTGTCAGATGCATCTTTGTGTTCTAGCAGTAAAAGAGAAAGAAAAATAACTGGAACACACCTCTCTCTTTGTTTTGACAAGCCAGCTGAAATTTCTGCTGGCTGCTTTTACAGCAACATTTTAACTGTCAGTCTAGGAGAGAGTAAAATACTAGAAAGTTCAAAAAAAACCAAACCCACACACAATGGAGCTAGGGGAAGGATTTGGACAGGCTCGGGGTGCTGTTTACATACTTGAAAAAATAATAAAGAAACAACACTAAATGCACAATTAATTTGGCACTTTACCTTTCTCATTCAAGCTAGCACAATAATTCACAGCCTTGTCTCCTGGGGAAATATTATCAGGTTAAGTGCGGTGTTTTGCTTTTATTTGAACTCGTTATTGAAAGCCCGTTTAAAACAATATGCTACATTTAAAATGGTTAGTCATAGGAGCCTTGCTAATAGCAATACATATGCATACTACATAGAGGAGAGATATCATCACTAGCACCCAGTTCTGATATTCCAAGATAGGCTCGAGATGCAGAAGGATCTTGATAGACTTGAACACTGGTCCCTATCGAAGAAAATGAAATTTAAGGTAGAGGAAGGTAAGGTTTTACATTTAGGCAAGAAAAAAAAAGCACAAGTATAGAATAGGTGGTAACTGGCTCATTAGTAGTAACTGTGAGAGGGATCTTGGAGTCCTAGTGGACAATCACTTAAATAGAAGCCAGCAGTGTGCTGCAGCTGCCAAAAAAAGCCAACACGGTCCTAGGCTGCATTAACAGAAGGATAGAATCAAAATCATGTGAAGTATTGCTACTGCTTTATAAAGCCTTAAAAAGACACACTTGGAATATCACATTCAGTTTTGATTGCCACGATATGAAAAAAATGTTGAGATTCTAGAAAAAGTGCAGAGAACAGCAACAAAGATGACTGGAGGCTAAAGCATATGAGGAACAGCTGCTGGAATTGGGGATGTCTAGTCTAATGAAGAGAAGGACGAGGGGGGACGTGATAGCAGTCTTCCAATATCTCAGGGGCTGCCCCAAAGAAGAGGGAGTCAAGATCTTCTCCAAAGCCCCTGAAGGCAGGACAAGAAGCAAGGGATAGAGATTAATCAAGGAGAGAAGCAACTAGAACTAAGGAGAAACTTCCTGACAGTTAGAACAATTAACCAGTGGAACAACCTGCCTCCAGAAGTGGTGAATGCTCCAACAATGGAAGTTTTTAAGAAGAGATTGGACAATCATTTGTCTGAAATGGATCAGGTTTTGTTTCTGAGCAGGGGGTTGGACTAGAAGACCTCCAAGGACCCTTTCAACTCTTGTTATTCTTAACATTCCATTGGTGATCAACAGAAACGACCACGACATTGAGTTCATCAAGAGCCTGGTGCTGTCACACCACCTCGAGTAGCCTTACTTGCAAGTAACTATCACTGCCCATTCATTTCCTTCTGACTTTGCTGGATCCAATCGCCAAGTAGGTCGATATTATGCATAAGTAGCTTGGAATGGAAGGACTACGGATGGGTGGTGGGTTTGATCCATCCTCCGTCCCCCAAGCAAGGAAGTCCACCAATTAATCAAGCACAAAGAGCAAAAATAATCACACAGCTCAACCTGATCTTGACATGAATGCTGCTAGTGCAGGGGTAGGCAACCTTGGCTCTTTGATGACTCGTGGACTACAAAGAGCCAAGGTTGCCTACCCCTGCACTAGTGGCTCCCGATTTTCAAATTTCTAAGCTTGAAACAAAGAACTGGCCTCTCTTTTCCACTCATGGGAACTTATGACCATAATGGGCAGGATCCATGACAGTTGTAATTCAAGCATCCCTTCCACATGGTTCAGTACAGTCTATCGTGTAAAATAAGCACAGGCCCTACCAGCAAAATGGGTCCCTTTAAAACAACAACAACAACCCACAAAGCTATATTTTTAAGGACTGAATGGATGGGAAGTTTATGGCAAAATGAAATCTACTTTCATTCATTCACCAGCCTGCTAATGCAACATTGTCCAAGGAGGCTTTTAAAAAAGGAATCTGTCAACTATAATTAATGCAGTAACCTTCTTCTTCTTCTTCTTCTTCTTCTTCTTCTTCTTCTTCTTCTTCTTCTTCTTCTTCTTCTTCTTCTTCTTCTTCTTCTTCTTCTTCTTCTTCTTCTTCTTCTTCTTCTTCTTCTTCCTCTTCCTCTTCCTCTTCCTCTTCCTCTTCCTCTTCCTCTTCTTCTTCTTCTTCTTCTTCTTCTTCTTCTTCTGGGTGGTGGTGGGGGAAAACATAATGCAATTTTCCCTTGGCCCAAAGGGGATAATATTCAATCAGTATTAGCGCTTTCCTTTGTAAATTAATCTCAACCATCTAGCGTACAATTACAGTCTTTTCTTCCAAATCTTACATTTTAGCAGATGGGTGGCTTGGGGGCATGTTTTATTCCAGGTATGGAGTTAATTGAGGGATTCTTGTGTTGAGAACTTTGTATTATTGCTGAAAAAAGGTTTTTTTCCCCACCCCCACCCCCTTCTGCTTCTGTATTTGGGCTAGAAAATGATTGGCAAACAATGAACATAGAGTAATAGGGTTGGGAGGGACCTTAGAGATCTTCTAGACCAACTCTCTGCTCGAGCAGGAGATCCTATATCATTCTGGACAAATGGCAGCCAGTCTCTTCTTGAAAATCTCCAATGCTGGAGCACCTACGGTACAAGTTCTGGAGGCAAGCCGTTCCACTGATTAATACTGTCATTATCAAGAAAATTCTCCTTATTTCTAGACTGGATCTCTCTTTGATAATCTTCCATCTGTTACTTCTTGTCCTGCCTTTGGAGAATAGGTTGACCCCCCCTTCTTTGTGATATTGGAACGGTGCTATCAAGTCACCCCTGGTCTTTCTCTTCACTAGACTTAGCCATGCCCAGTTCTCACAACCGTTCTTCATATGTTTTGGCCTCCAGTGCCCTGATCATCTTTGTTGCTCTTCTCTGCACTCTTTCTTAGACTCTCAACATCTTTTTTACATGGTGGTGACCAACACTGGATACAGTATTCAGTATTATTCAGACCTGGTCTTAAACACTGTGCTATGCTAACATTTCATTTCATTTCATTTCATTTCATTTCATTTATTTCGACTTATATGCCGCCCTTCTCCCCAGACTCAGGGCGGCTCACAACAGAAATATAAGTACAAAATACATAGGTCACTTAAAAAATGGTACAATATAAAACTATGAAACTATAAAAACTATACTCACTCATACAACATACACTCCCAATCAAAGGCCCAGGGGCAGAGCACAGCTCACACGCCCCAAGCCTGTCTGCAAAGATGTGTTTTTAAAAGTTTACGGAAAGCTAGGAGGGAAGGCGCAGTACAAACCTCTGAGGGAAGTTGATTCCAGAGGGCTGGGGCAGCAACAGAGAAGGCCCTAACCCTAGGTCCCGTCAGACGGCAGCAGACGGCACTGTCTAGCAGACGGGACCCGTAGGAGGATAACCCAGTGCCCTAACCGGTCGCTGGGATTCAAAAGGATATCCAAAAAGGATAACCACAAAGTGCCTAAACCACAACCTGTAAATGTTGCTCTTTGTCTAGTTAACTATGAAAGGGCACAGTGGAGCAAGAACGTGTTGTGCACAAGAAAGACCAAATCAATGTTGTTGTTTTTTTAGCCAGGATTTGCTGAAGAAGCCAGAGTCAACCTTGGAAGTTGGCAAAACACTTTTTTTTTTTTTTGCCTTCCACTTCTCCAGAAATAAATGGAACACAATGAAAAGTCCTGAGGGGGAAGCAATAAAACATAAGTTCTTCCCACCCACCCCCCTAAAAAAAAACCCTATGTTTTCCTTCCTGGGATAGATTAACATATGCTGAGCTAAACACTAACCATGTTTTTATTTACTAGCTGCATTCTTCTCCTCAAAAATTTAGCAGCTGTCGGGCTTTGAATAGTCCAGGAGGAAAAGGAAAGATTTTTATTTTATTTTTAAGAAAACTGGCATCCAGTTCAGCTTTGAGCTGAATATCCTATCCTCTTTCAATCACTGGAGACTATAGAATGCACAACCAACCCCCCTGCCCCCCCCCAAAAAATGACGAGTCCTGAAACATACCGGTAATAGCTGGAGATAAATTGGGCACTTTTTGTTTCATTTTTCCGAGGGGGAGGGCACTTAAATATTTATTAATTTATTTTAAAGCAATGTCTGTCGTCTTCAAGGGTCAGGACATTATGAGGACAGCTTATTAATATGAGCCCAGATCTAATGTTGATTGCTTTAATATTGGAAAGGCGTACTGAATTTTTACCTCAGGATACTGAATTTCTACCTCAGGATCTTTTGTTAGGGATCATAAAAGATTGCACTACTACTGAGATGAATTTACTTCTAAAGCTCGAATGAACAACAGGTGTTAGACTAGAAACAGTAGATAGACCATATATAAGAGAAACACCAATCAAATAAAATGCATCAGGCGTATAGTTGAGGCTGGACGTGAGGAGTGAGGAATGTTTGCTAAACCAGACGTTTACAAAGACTGATCCTTAGAGTTGTATTGCAGGTTATATGATAATTGCTTTTTAATATGATCTTATGTTTAATGTTGATGGTTTTAATAAAATAATTTTTTTGAAAAAAAAAGAAAAAAAAAAGAAAAGAAAAGGGAGAATAGATGATTTAAGACAGAGAGGAAGGTAATGGATAGAAGCTTATTGAGAACAGATCCAGACTAGAACCAAGAGAAACTTCCTAACGGTGAGAAAAATGAACCAGTGGAGCAGCTTGCCTCCAGAAGCTGTGGAGGTTTTCAAGAAGAGACTGGGACAGCCATTTGTCTGGGATGGTGTCGGGTCTCCTGCTTGAGCAGGGGGCTGGACTAGAAGACCTCCAGGGTCCCTTCCAACTGTTACTCTGTGGATGAGTGGAGTGGCTTGCCTCCAGAAAGTGTGGGGGTGCTCCATCACTGGAGGTTTCCAAGGAGAGACTGGACAGCCACTTGTTTGAAATGGTATAGGATCTCCTGCTTGAGCAGGGGGCTGGACTAGATGACCTCCAAGGTCCTCTCCAACTCCATTATTCTGCGTTCTGTAAGTCTCCTAGAACAGCGGTTCTTAACCCTTTTCAGGCCGAGACCCCACCTGCGCCGCCCATGCGCGGCGCACGTGCGACGGCCGAGGGGAAACGGGGGGAAAAAATGGCGGACTGCGGTGTCCGGCGACCCCCGCGAAACGGTCGTTCGACCCCAAATGGGGTCGCGACCCATAGCTTGAGAACCGCTGTCCTAGAAGCTTAGGACAGCTATTCCATTTTTTATTATTTTTAAACAAGGGAAAGAATACACTGTCAATATTGATAAACCATGTACCCGCTGCTAATCCTAGCCTTCCGGAAATTGTTGAAGACGCATTTATGCCGACAGGCTTGGGGCGTATGAACTGCACTCTGCCCCTGGGCCTTTGACTGTGATTGTATGCTGTATGACTGTAATAAATTTACCTAGTTTTTATACAGTATTGTAATTAGTAATTTTAATTGTCTCTATGTTTATGTTTTTACTTGTATGTTATTGTAAGCCGCCCTAGGTCCTAGGAGAAGGGCGGCATATAAGTTTAAATAAATAAATAAAATAATTTTTACCCACTCTGAAAACAAAATTTAAAGTCAGGCGGAGGAGTAGATATCCAAGATCCAGGTGCGGTTCTAAATTAGGTTATCCCATGCAACAAACTTCAGGCTTGCCAATCCAAACTCTGCATCCATCTTCGTGTGTGTGTGTGTGTGTGTGTGTGTGTGTGTGTGTGTGTGTGTAGGTATATATTTATATATCTGCAGAAATACTATTCTTCTCAAAACCTGCACTTTCCATTGTCCAGGGGAGGAAAAAAAACAATATTACATCCTGGGTTTCATCAATCAAAGGGCTGCAAACTCATCCAGAATTTTTCCGCTATTATTTTGCTTTATAACTTCCCCCTCTGGAGTCCACTCCTGATTTATCATATACAAAGGAGAAACATCTCCAAAGCATCCAACGGATGTGTCTTTTTCTGTCTTCCACCCCCCCTTCCCCCCCTTTAACTGCAGGCCAAGAGAAACAAAACCGAAAGTCCAACATTTCTCCTGCCTGATGATCTGTTAGCAATTTACAACAACTTTTGTGCCGATAAAGCTTGCCTGGGGCTCGCTGTCAATATGCCTGGATGAAATTCTACGTTCTGGGCCAGGCTGAGGATAACATACTGAAGTTGCCTCTTCTTTGCTCTCGGCAAATCGATACCGAGAAAACAGTCAGTTAAATTGGCCGCGGTGAGGACACAAATGGTCTGGTTTGGCTTTTAATTTCCCACGCAACGGTTCCCCACAGGGAGGGTGGACAGAAGAGGTTTTAGCATCCTGAAGGACCCCTTGTTGCCTTCAGGTAGGCCCGGATTCTTCTTCGTGGAATTTTTATTACCAGAATATTTTTATTTTTCTTGCCTGGGAGAAAATTCCCAGAGCTATATTTTGCAAATGGAGAAATAAGATGATAGATAGATAGATAGATAGATAGATAGATAGATAGATAGATAGATAGATAGATAGATAGATAGATAGATAGATAGATAGATAGATAGATAGAAACAGACAGATAATATAGATAGATAGATAAAGACTGACAGACAAACAGACAGATAATAGAGATAGATGATAGATAGATAGATAGATAGATAGATAGATAGATAGATAGATAAGAGAGATGATAGATAGATAGATAGATAGAAACAGACAGACAGATAATAGAGATAGATAGATAGATACCGTGTTTCCCCGATAGTAAGACACCCCCGATTGTAAGACGTATCGGGGTTTTCAGGGGGTCGGCTAATATAAGCCGTACCACGAAAGTAAGACATATTACTCCTGCCCACTTCCGCCTCCTGCTTAAAATACTTAAATACTTAAAATACTTAAAATACTTAATATACTTAAAATACTTAAAATAAAACTGACAATTGTTTTCCAATCAATATAAGCCGTACCCCGAAAGTAAGACATAGTGGGGCTTTTGGGGATAAAAAGAAAGTGTGACCCTGTCTTGCTTTAGGGGAAACACGGGTAGATAGATAGATAGATAAAGACAGACAGACAAACAGACAGATAATAGACATAGATGATAGATAGACAGACAGACAGACAGATAGATAATCTTTATTGTCATTTTTACTGTGGGCACAATGGCACACATTAAAAATGAAATTTAGTTGCTTGCTCTCAAACTGTACACATATACATAACACACATTTATACACACTATATACAACGTATGTATAGACCTACACCCTCACATATAAGCAACATATAAATATTAATCACTGTCCATCTTGAATACATAGCGGAAAGAGGAAGCTTGAGAGTTCACAAGGTTGATACAGTCTGGAACAAAACTGTGACTGAATCTGAATGTTCTGCTTCGGATACCACGGAGCCCCCTCCTCCCAGAAGGTAACAAGGAAAAACAGGTCGTGAAGAGGGTGTGTATCCCAGACAGGGTTGCGGACCCTCCTTAAGTAACGCTTATATGCCACGTCCTGGATGGAAAGGCGGGAACAGCCAATGACCTTTCCTGGCGTCCTCACCACTCTTTGCACCACCTTCCTGTCTGAAGCAGGGATGCTTCCAAACCTGACTGTGATGCTGTATGTTCCTAGAAACAGAGCAGGTCTCGCTACCGATGTTGTTAAGACTACAACGCAGCGATAGAAAATCAGACCAGTGCCTAATGGATGCATAATATACTATTTGCCTCTTCCAAGGAGGGTTCTCAACACCCGCTTGATCAAAATAAGAACTGGCTTGTGGCGTTTCAGATGTCAACTGCCCAGAAATCCCTGCAGCCTTGTCCCCAGTCACCAGCCTGAAAAGTCTACTTCACTGCAAGAATTTGTTTTCTGCACACACAGAGCAATACAGGTAGTCCTTTAATGACCGTTCAAAATTACAGTGGCACTGGAAAAAGTGACTTATGACCTTTTTCACACTTAATGACTATTGCAGCATCTCCACGGTTAGGTGATCAACATTCAGATGCTTGGCCACTGACACGTATTTACGACGGTTGCAGTGTCTCAGAGTCACGTGATCCCCTTCTGTGACCTTCTGACAAGCAAAGCCAATGGGGGAAGCCAGATTCCCTTCACAACTTTGTGGCCAGCTTCACAACGACAGTGATTCACTTAACAACTGTGGCCAGAACCGTGGTCAGATCGGTCAAATGTCACTTAACAACTGTCTTGCTTAGCAGTGTAATTTGGGGGGCTCAATTGTGAGTGTAAGCTGAGGAAGTACCAGCAGGATGTCTCTTTGGTAGCGAAAGACAGACCAAGAAAAACAAGTGGATTGTCCTGTGGCATGTTGGGGGTCAAGGGAAAGGGAGGGTTTTGCCTTCTTTTTCTGCTCAAGATCCCCACGTACAATTGGTGGGCCACTGTGTGTGACACAGAATGCTGGGCTCGATGGGCTTTGGCCTGATTCAGCAGGGCTCTTCTTAGGTTCTTATTCAAAACTCAAAGCGGACCTGAGCAGCTGCGCAGCAGGAAATAATAAAGCCACAAAACGTGTGTGAGCGTTCTGTGTCTCTGTTCTTAGGTGTGAAGTTCAACTTTCAGAATTCTAGGTAGTGACCGCAGTGGCTTGTCACCTGAAGTCTACGAAGTTCAGAGGAAGGCTGCCAAGATGGTGAGGGAGGGAGAAACCATGATCTGAGAAGAAGAGTTGAAGCTATTCTCCAAAGCACCTGATGGCAGGAGAAGAAGCAACGGATGGAAATTAATCAAGGAGAGATCCAATCAAGAACTAAGGAGAAAGTTCCTGACAGTGAGAACAATTAACCTGCCTCCAGATGCGGTGAATGCTCCAACACTGGAAGTTTTTAAGAAGAGACTGGACAGCCATTTGTTTGAAATTTTATAGGGTTTCCTGCCTGAGCAGGGGGTTGGTCTAGAAGATCTCCAAGGTCCCTTCCAACTATTATTATTATTATTATTGATCATCACACAGTCAGCCAGATGTTCAGAATGGATTTGGCATTTTTGTCTACCTATCGAGTAGCAGCGTCGCTTCAGAGGTCAATTGTGGTCGTAAGTGGAGGACGTGGTGCCCTCTTCCCAGACATATCACCTAGTGATAATTGATAAACTGGCTGCATTAATTGATAGGACACCCAGAAAGCCTTCCAGGCGTCAAAAATGAAAAGAGTCCTTCTGAATATGAAGCAGGTTCTTTTTTTAATAAACATCCAATCTCCGGAAAAAGTCACCCCGCTGTACATTAATGCAATAATTAAAGGGTTAATTACATGGGCCATAAAAATAAGCTCTGTAATTTATGGTGCACACCCACTCCCTCTAATCCAGCCATAAATAAAAAAAAGGGGGTCGAGGAGAAGCTGCAGGCCAGAAAGAAGCCAACTCGCCTCTTTAATGGGTAGTTATATGACAGGCTTCCAGTCCATTGGCAGTAAATCAGCAGAAACATCTTTTATAGAGTTCTGGGTTTTATGGTGTCATTAACTTTCCTCCTTATACTGTATTTAAGGGATAATGAAATAAAAGTCAAGGGGAAGGATCAAAGGATGAGTCAGCGCTGAGTAAGGTGGAGGCAGACTCCAGAGAATTCCCTGCCTCTTCCAGAGGCTAACAGGGAGATAATTAGGGTTGGGGATGGAAAGCCAAAAGATTCTGGTCAAGAACACACATATGGTAAGAGAAAATTACTAAAAAAACATAATAGATTTTTAAGCCAGAATTATTTTTGTTAGGCGTAATTGTAGGAAACTACGAGAAAGAGTGTATATCTTTAATATTACATGTATTAACTGCAGCGAGAATCGTACTGGCTCAACATTGGAACAATGAAGATTTACCAACGGAGGAAGAGTTAATTAAAAAAAAATTTAGATTGTGCAGTAATGGATAGATTGACATTGAAAATGAAAGACAAAGAACATCCAGATTCAGCCAGAGTTTCATTCCATACAGCATTAACCTTGCGAACTCTCACGCTTCCTCCTTCCGTTATATATTCAAGATGGACAGTGTTTAATATTTATTTGCTACGTATATGTAGAGATGTGGGTCTATACATACGTTGTTCATAGTATGTTTAGGTGCTTGTCATGTATGTGTTTTACTTTGAGAGCGGGCAACTAAATTTCATTTTTGATGTGTGCCACTGTGCCCACAGTATAAAAATGACAATAAAGGTTATCTTATCTTATCTTTGATCAAGGGCTAGAAAAAACGAGGTAGAGAGAAAGGAACTTAACATGTATTAGTCAGTTAAATGTTGGAACCCAGATAATATATTGCTGATAAAATATCATGCATTTGTGACTATAAAAAATTAATAAAAACATATATGAAAAAAGCGTCAAGTGTCCTTTGGGTGGCCGGGGTGGAGAGACAGGTTTAGCAATGTTCTTTGAAAAGCGGGAAGGAAGCGGAGGCGAGACGCCGCGTAAAGGCCGTGCTTCTTTATGCCTTCAAACCCGGCTAAATAAAAGGCAGCTTGTACGCATACAACACAACCATCAAGATGATAGTCTGCCATTACGGAGAATTGAACGACACCCATACAACTGATGCCGCCTCCCAATTTCTCACAGGAAATGGGTTTTGCCCGCCTATTCGCATAATGAATGGAGATATAAAGTTGGTGGCGAAGAAGATGGGAGCCCTCTGGCTGGTTTAGCTCCAGTCTTTCCGGGTGATGCTTTGAGTTATTTTATTTTGTTTTTAAGAAAGGGTGGGGAACTTGAGCAGAGAGGGTAGAGGGGGAAGCCACAGAAATGGCATTAAAAGTTGTCATCAAGGAAGAAATGAGGAAGGGAAGGGAAGGGAAAGAAAAGAAAAGAGGAAAGGAAGGAAAAGAGGAAGAGAAAGGGAAGTGGAAGTGGAAGTGAAGGGGCAGGAAGGGAGGGAGGGAGGGAAAGAAAGACAGACAGACAGAAAGGAAAGAAAGAAAGAAAGAAAGAAAGAGAAAGAGAAAGAGAAAGAGAGAGAGAGAGAGAGAGAGAAGAAAGAAAGAAAGAAAGAAAGAAAGAAAGAAAGAAAGAAAGAAAGAAAGAAAGAAAGAAAGAAAGAAAGAAAGAAAGAAATGTGAAGTATTAATACCACTTTACAATGCCTTGGTAAGGCCACACTTGGAATACTGCATCCAGTTTTGGTCACCACGGTGTAAAAAAGATGTTGAGATTCTAGAAAGAGGGCAGAGAGAGTAACAAAGATGATTAGGGGACTGGAGGCTGAAACATATAAAGGATGGTTGCTAAAATTGGGGATATCTAGTTTTAATGAAAAGAAGGATGAGGGGGGACAGGATAGCAGTCTTCCAGTATCTCAGGGGCTGCCCCAAAGAAGAGGGGGTCAAGCTATTCTCCAAAGCGCCTGAAGGCAGGACAAGAAACAACGGATGGAAACTCATCAAGGAGAGAAGCAACTTAGAACTAAGGAGAAACTTCCTGACAGTTAGAATAATCAACCAGTGGAACGACTTGCCTCTAGAAGTTGTAAGGGCGTCATCCCTTGAGGTTTTTAAGCAGAGACTGGGCACAGCCACTTGTCTGAAATGGTATAGGTTCCAGGGGCCTGGACTGGATGACCTCCAAGGTCCGTTTCAGCTCTATTCTGATTGATGGGATGGATGGATAATCAAGCAATGCCATCATTTCCACATTGCTTAGATCTATATTCGGACTAAAACTGCATTCAACCATCCAAAGGATCAGCAGTGTGGAAAAAAAGGGGGGGAACCTCCAGTGCTGCCCATATTTGAACTTTGACATTTTTCATGGCTGTTCTTCCAAGCATGAATGAGGAATGAGCTGTGCAAGGGGAAAATTTGCTACTGTCAAAGTTATTTAGTTATTCATTTACAAATAGGATGTGATGGAACTAAAGAAGGAGAAGGAGATAGATTAACCGGCCCGCTATTAAAAAAAATACGCATGCAATCTCTGGTTGCAAATCTTTCTAATCAAGTTAGGGTGGAGCGGAAGGCTATTTTTACATATTAGGGAGATTCAGCCTTATTTTAATTAATAGAAGTCCAGGTTTTTAATTAGCGGTCGGGCTGGAGGCTTGACGTGTCCGTAGAAATAGAGTTTATTTTAACAGGGTTCCCGTCCCCCCTTCCTTCTTTCAAACAATCTTATTATTTGCAAGAATCTGAGTTCACATCAAGAATTTTAATTCTCCGAGCAAGGTTGGGAACATGCAAAACTTAAGCCAGACCTCAGCCTTGCTTGCTTTTAACCACTGAAGTTTATTTACGACGCTTGTCCCTAACTTTGCAAAGAGTGTCTTTTCACGGATTAAAATCCCTTTTGGGGGGGGGCTTCATTTAGAAGAAGGAGGGGGAAAAAAGGCTTTCTCTCTTTCTCTGCCTTTTCTATTTTTACTCTTTCATGGAAAAAAGAAAGAAAAAAAAGCATCAAAGGATGCCATCCTCGCCGCAGGGCTGTCCATCTCGTTTTCTCCGCCCGGAAAAATTAAGGTTCCCCCCCCCGTGGACTGCATTAAGCAGGGGGCCACCCTACAGCCCTGTTCAGCCAGTGGAAATTATTTTGGAAGGTTTGGGGGGAAAAATGGGCTGCCAAGGTCTTTATCTTCTGCTACAAGATGGATGTACCATGGGGTCTGCTGCTGTGAACAGCAATTCCAACCCGTTGCTAGCGGCAACGGTCCGGGACGCAGCATGGGGCCGAATCGTGGATTTAGCTACTGCTGCAGCGAAGAAGCCCTTCACATTGGGGGGAAATAAATAGACTTTTCAGCTGGACAGGTCTTGTGAGAGGATTTTGACATAAAGGGCCTTTGGGGGGGGGGGAAAGCTGGAATTGTCAGTCCTTTGGGTAGCCCTCCTGCTGAGCTATTAGCTTCTGTTACTAATTTGCAGTGCATGCAAAGAGACAGAAACACCTGCAGCTCCTCCTTTGGATGCACTGTGGGAAGAGGGTTGTTTTTAAAAAAATAATAAAAATAAATAAAAATAAAAAGGAGGAGAGGAGGAGGAATAAGAAGCGGGGGGGGGAGAAAGAGGAGGCTTGGCCCCCTCCATCAATAAAGGAAAGATGATATCGGGCTATTGTCTTTTGTTTTTTTGTTTTTTAATAAAGTCAATGGTTCAATTTTTTTAAAAAAGTTATGATTTTTAAAAACATCTCAGAAAGACAGGAAGCAACGGGATAGAAGCTGATCGAGGAGAGAAGCAAACTGGAATTCAGGGGAAACTTCCTAACAGTGAGGACATTTATTTATTTATCTATCTATCTATCTATCTATCTATCTATCTATCTATCTATCTATCTATCTATCTATCTATCTATCTATCTATCTATCTATCTATTTATTTATTTGGGTTTGTATGCCACTCCTCTCCGGGGACTCGGAGCGGCTAACAACATATATATAACAATTAGCCAGTCAAACAGTTGTCGGGGCTCCATCACTGGAGGTTTTTAAGAAAAGACTGGACAGCCACTTGTTTGAAATGGTCTAGGGTCTCCTGCTAGAGCAGGGGGTTGGGCTAGAAGACCTCCAAGGTCCCTTCCAGGTCTAATCTGATTGACTGGTTGATTGACTCTGAAGTAGAAAGGAGGGCGCACCCATAAGCTGGAATTAATAGTTACTACTACTACTACTACTACTAATAACAATAAGGGAAGAAGAGGATGAAAATTTGTTTTGAAGTCGAGATGAGTAGGTTATGAGTCTAATAAATAAATAAATGATAAGAAAGAAAGAAAGAAAGAAAGAATAAAGCCATCTGCTTTAACTCAAGAATACAAGCAGTTCTTTTGCCTTACAACCATTCATGTAATGATCATCAGACGTTACAATGGCGTTGAAAAAGGTGATATGACTGTTTTTCACACTTATGACTGTTGCAGCCTCCCTGTGGTCACGTGATCAAAATTCAGACGTTTGGCAACTGACTTGTACTTATGACGGTTGCAGCGTCCCGGAGTCACGTGACCCCCTTTTGCGATCTTCTAACAAGCAAAGTCAATGGGGGAAGCCGGATTCACTTAAGAAGTGGGGCAAGAAAGGTTGTAAAAATGGGGCAAAACTCACTTGATAACTGTCTCACTTAGTGACAGAAATTTTGGACTCAGTAATAATAATAACAATAACAATAATAATAACAACAACAACAACAACAACAATAATAATAATAATAAAGTTGGAAGGGACCTTGGAGGTCATCTAGCCCAACCCCCTGCTCAGGCAGGAAACCCTATACCATTTCAGACAAATGGCTGTCCAGTCTCTTCTTAAAAACTTCCAGTGTTGGAGCATTCACCGCTTCTGGAGGCAGGTTGTTCCCCTGGTTAATTGTTCTAACTGTCAGGAAGTTTCTCCTTAGTTCTAGGTTGCTTCTCTCCTTGATGAGTTTCCATCCGTTGCTTCTTGTCCTGCATTCAGGCACCTTGGAGAATAGCTTGACTCCCTCTTCTTTGTGGCAGCCCCTGAGATACTGGAAGACTGCTATCATGTCCCCCTCGTCCTTCTCTTCATTAAACTGGACATACCCAATTCCAGCAACCGTTCTTCGTATGTTTTGGTCTCCAGTCCCCTGATCATCTTTGGTTAGTTTCCATCTGCTGCTTCTTGTCCTGCCTTCAGGCGCCTTGGAGAACAGCTTGACTCCCTCTTCTTTGATACTGGAAGACTGCTATCATGTCCCCCCTCGTCCTTCTCCTCGTTAAACTAGTCATACCAGTTGTGGGCAGGGACCCCCTGTAATCGGTCAGATGAGGCTTTGATTTAATTTTTTTATCCTCTTTGCCCCCAAAGAGTGGAAGCAAAACCTTTCGTAAGCTGAAATGTTTGGCTAGAGTCGAGTTTATTAGGAACAGGATTTTAAAAGTAAGGCTCAATCTCTGTGTGTTTCACTTATTTATTTATTTTTTAGCTTCTCTTAATTCCCGCATCTGGAAACAATATTAATCTGGAACTGGGAAGTTTTAAAAGTTGTTCGCCAGCTCAAAGCAAAAGAGAAAAGGTTGGTAGGCAGATATTTTTTTAAAAAACATAGTTGCTTTTTTTAAAAAAAAAAAATACACACCACAACTTAGGGCAGGAAATTCCTAACAAATTGCATATTAAAGTAGCTGGGCCTGCGGGCTAAGTCTTTGGTGCCTGCTGGCTAAGTCAGTTTTACACATGGGAGCCATGGAGAGACATCCAGGCAAACAGGACCATTGGTTTTTTTTTTCTGGATTAATGGTGGAGCTGACATGTGTATTAATGGTTGGGCATAACATAAGTGATCAACTTCTCCAAAGCCCGTGGCAATATTCTTGGAATAAGTTGCTTAATCTTCCAATAAAACAGGGCCGTCCACAGATATGTGCTTTTAAGACGAAGGTTTGCAGTGCAAGTGTGTCTCCTGAAGAAATACCAGCGTTCCCATATGAGCCTCATTTAAGAATTTTTCCTAGCGAGCAAGGCTCCTTTGGCTACGTCTGGCCAAGCTCTGTAATTGGAGGAAAATATTTGACAAATACTCACACATGCAGCAACAGCAGTTGCCACTCGTTTTGGAAGAGACAGCAGAGGGAGCAGACTCGCACAAGGATGCCAGCGCAATCACACAAGCACACTGTAAAAAAAAAAAAAAACAGCCCACGTCTCGGGAGACATTTGGAAAAGCTGGTGGTGGGACTAATCAGAAAGATGGCCCACCAAGTGAGGGAGCTGCACTTCAGTCTGGAAGAGAGAGAGAGAGACAGATGGCCTTTATGGGACTCTGGCAGCCCTGAATATTTGTGGATTAGGCTCATTCAAGATGTCAGCTGGCAGAAGCAGAAACCCCTCTTTAGAAACTGTTTATTAGGGAAGACAGAGGAAGCAGGCCTTGGGAAGGAGATGCCACTCTAAAATTCAAGAGGATTTTGCTCAGGTGATCCACAAGGGTCCCTCTGCTCCTTCAAACGGTGTACCTCCTTATATCATCTGGAAACCGCCCCCCAAAATTGTTCACCTCCTTCCTAAATGTAGAACCTTACTTTTTTCCCCACTGAAATTTCATTTGGTTAGATAGTGTTCAGTGTTCAAATCTGTCAAGATCCTTCTATATCTTGAGCCAATCTTTTGGAGTACTGGCTATTCCTGCCAGGTGTAGGCTCTCCTGGTTGAGCAGGGGGTTGGACTAGAAGACCTCCAAGGTCCCTTCCAGCTCTATTCTATTCTAATTCTAAATGTGATGAGTTCCTCATCGCCAATAAATTAAGTTTATTATTTAAAACAAATAAACCAAGCAGCAGTCGCAGGCTAAGCAGGCAAGCTTCCAGACATTTTATTACAAAATATATGCGGAGGGAAGATACCTCCAGGAATCACATTTCAATATTAAAGAGAAAGACCCATAAATATCTCAACGTTTCAAATGGAGGCTTTGCAGCCACGGACGGATCATCTGCATCGCCGCTGGAGGGAACCCCAATCAAAAGTGCCCGGGAGCACAAACAGAGAGAGCGTTTTCCTGTAAAACTTTAATTGGGAAAGCGACACTATATAATCTGTACATCGTTGCCTCCGAGCTGTTGTTAAATAAATAAATAAAACGCACCATCATCAGAGCACTTGCTTGCTTCAATTAACACACGTGGTCTATTCCAGGCGTGATCGTGATTGCGCCAGAGAAGGAAATGTCTCCGAGTCGGAGACACATTGAGTGCAACGCCTGGCACAAAATCATACGCTCAAAGACACCTTTGTCCACAAGTGAGCAGATGCAAGGTGGTGGTTTTCGCTGGACAGCGAATGAGAATTTATTTTAAGAAGGAAAACCAACTGAGGCGAAGAAGCTGCACGAACAAGCGGCTTTTCAAACCCCTGTCCTTTTCTCTACGGAACCCCTTGACAGGAAGCTTGTAATTGAATTCATCCCACGGTGCAAATGTTAAGTGGGCCTACTCAGAAGTTATGTTCTACTGGCTTCAACTGGTCTTACTCCCAGATAAGGGGAAACCAAACTATCCAGCTGCACCCCTAATTCTCACAAGGAACCATTTCTGCTCTGGTAGACTAGATCAGAGATGGCCTCAGCAAGGATCTTGGTGGACATCAAGGGTGGCTTCCCAGAAGAACATTTCAGAGGTCTATCCTTCATCCCACCACAGATGCAGGACAGGAAGCAACAGATGGAAACTAATCAAGGACAGAACCCACCTAGAACTAAGGAGAAATTTCCCATCCATGAGAACAATGAATTGCCTCCAGAAGTTGTGGGTGCTCCAACCCTGGAGGTTTTTAAGAAGAGATTGGACAACCATTTGTCTGAAATGGCGCAAGGTTTCCTGCTTGAGCAGGGGGTTGGACTAGATGACCTCCGGGGTCCCTTCCAACTCTTTTAGTACGTCATTCGGTTAAATGGATTTAATCCAAAGGACTAGAGGTGATATGATAGTAGTCTTCCAGTACTTGAGAGAGTGTCACAGAGGAGAAGGGGTCAATCTATCCTTCAAAGCACCTGAGGGTGGGGGCAAGAAGTAAAAGATGGAAACTTATCAAAGAGGAATCCAACAAGGAGAAATCTCCTGACAGAGAGAACAACTAATTAATGGAATGGCTTGCCTCCAGAAGATGTGGGAGCTGGAACTGGAAAAGGTGCAAAAAAGGGCAACAAGAATGATCAAGGAAATGGAGCGCCTCCCTTATGAAACCAGATTGCAACGCCTTGGTCTCTTCAGCCTTGAAAGACGGCGTTTAAGGGGTGACTTGATCGAAGTGTATAAAATCATGCATGGGATAGAAAAGGTGGATAGAGAAAAATTATTTTCTCTTATCACACAATACCAGGACAAGGGGGCACTCCCTAAAGCTCATAGCTAAGAAAGTGAGGACAAATAAAGGGAAATATTTCTTCACCCAGAGGGTCGTTGATTTATGGAATTACCTTCCAGAAGGGGTCGTGACAGCTGTCAGCCTTGACAGCTTCAAGGCAGGGTCAGACAGATTCATGAATGCCAAGTGTATCAGGTGGTTATTAAAACGGATGTCCATGTGCCGCCTCTATGTTGGTTGAGGCAGTACCAGTTGGATTCCCTTGAGTCCCATTTGTTGGGGGTCAAGGGAAAGGGAGGGTTTGGCCTTCTCTTTCTGCTCAAGATCCCCATGTACAGTTGGTGGGCCACTGTGTGACACAGAATGCTGGACTCGATGGGCTTTGGCCTGATTCAGCATGGCTCTTCTTATGTTCTTATGTTCTTATGTTAAGATCAGCAGAGACAAAACATTTGTAGTGTTTGGCCCCAACATGTCCCCCTTTGGAAATTGCAACTTCCACCAGCGCCACAGCTCTAGAGAATTGGGGGGGATTTGCAGTCCCAAGGCATCACAGGAAGACCCCTTGTTGGAAATGACCCCAGTTAGTGAAGTGATCCATTTGTCGCTCAAATCAAGAGAACCACAAGCCAGATCTGCTAACTGAACAAAGAGCCTGGCGTAGGAACACGATAAGCATTTTCATCCGCAGATTAGGAAAAATGGTTTAAAAAAACGCACTCTGTCTCCTGGCGTTTCCTCCAAAGATGCAACTGTGCAAGGGCCTGCCGATAACCAGTCTATCTGTGGCGGAGTTCATTCTGCAGGGCAGTGGCTGGGAATCCGCCCAGCGACCAGAAATTTTACTCAACAGCACGTCTTAATTGATTCTGCAGGTGGGAACCGATGCTAAATCAGCAGAAAAAGGAACCAGAAAGCAGCCGCAAACCGTGTCAAGGGACTGACCACAGATATTATGCTGATAACTGAGGATGCTGAAAATTACAGCTTCCTGTTTCAGCCTTCTAACGCTCGCATGCAATGTCAGAAGGGAAATGCAAGCATCGAGAGAGACATCGGTCTTTGAATGGACACGCCAGCAATTCACTCATTGCATTCCCATTTCAAATGGCTGTCCAGTCTCTTCTTAAAAACTTCCAGTGTTGGAGCATTCACGACTTCTGGAGGCAGGTTGTTCCACTGGTTAATTGTTCTAACTGTCAGGAAGTTTCTCCTTAGTTCTAGGTTGCGTCTCTCCTTGATTAGTTTCCACCCGTTGCTTTCGGGTGCTTTGGAGAATAGCTTGACTCCCTCTTCTTTGGAGCAGCCCCCGAGATATTGGAAGACTGCTATCATGTCCCCCCTGGTTCTTCTCTTTATTAAACTAGACATATCTTTGTTGGATGCAAGGAGAAGTTTTCAGAGCTTTCCTCCCCTCTTAATAATGTTTGCTAGCTCTTTCTGAAATGATAAACAACATGCATTCAAGGACATCCCTTGTTGGAAAAGAGGCCATGGATGATCGTGATAATGTCTGATTACAATTCTCGTCTGCTTCCTCTTTGATATTTTGGTTATTTTGTCTCATGGGGGTTTTTTTTTTTGCACTTATGCTATATTGTTTACAGTGTTAGAGGAAGGTCATTCGATATAAATATTGTTGTTAGTTGCGTAGTCCTGTCCGACTCATTGTGACCCCATGGACAACGTTCCTCCAGGCCTTCCTGTCCTCTACCATCTTCTGGAGTCCATTGAAGCTCATGTCTCCTGCTTCAGGGACTCCATCAGCCACCTCATCCTCCGTCGTCCCCTTCTTCTCTTGTCCTCCATCTTTCCCAGCATCAGGCTCTTCTCCAGGGAGTCCTTCCTTCTCCTTAGGTGGCCAAAGTACTTGAGTTTCAACTTCAGGATCTGGCCTTCTCAAGAGCAATCGGAGTTGATCTCCTCCAGGACTGACCGGTTTGATCGCCTTGCAGTCCAGGGGACTCGCAGGAGTCTTCTCCAGCACCAGAGTTCAAAGGCCTCCATTCTTTGGCGCTCAGCCTTTCTTATGGTCCAACTTTCAGAGCCATACATATAAATATAAATATAATGCATCGGAAAGATGTAGATTTTGAAAGGGGTGAAGGTGGTTTGGTAGGTTGGTTTGGTAGAAGGGAAGAACTCAAATATAAATATAATATAAAGCATCTATAAAACCATCCTACGGACATCGTTCGGTATTTCCCCCCCCCCTTTTGTCTCGTGGAGCAGGAAAGCAAAAGAATCATATCGAAAATGTACATATGATGTGAAAGGCAGACACCCTTCAAAATATTCACTCGGTTCTATATTTGGTCTCTTGGTTGTTTCACTTCAGAAAAAAAAAATCATAAAAGCTCAGTGCACCCGTGACGCCTACGAGTGTGGCAATCTCAAATCACACCGGCAATATTTTAATAGCCCAAATAAAGATTTACAAACTCGTTGCAAGCTTTTGTGTTTTAAAGATGTTTCCCCCAGGCGAGATGCTTAGACGCCTAAAAGGGATAGAGAAAAGAAGACAGAGATGGAAGGGACCTTGGAGGTTGTCTAGTCCAACCCCTACACCTTGTCCCATCTTTTCTTAAAAACCTCCAGTGTTGGAGCATCCACCACTTCTGGAGGCAAGTCCTTCCACTGGTTATTTGTTCTCACCGTCTGGAAATTTTTCCTTAGTTCTAGGTTGCTTCTCTCCTTGATTAGTTTCCATCCGTTGCTTCTTGTCCTGCCGTCAGGACATGGCAAGCCAGAATAAGAGCCACTTGGAATACAGGAGAGCAATTGGGGAAAATTTCTCCTCCTTCAAATATCTGTTTCAAAATATTTGGGGAACAGCCATGGCTGCAATGCCAGCGGTAAATGCTGGCTCACTGTTTTGCTCTTATGCCAAGATGGCTTTATGGAAATGTTACATCATTTATTTATTTATTTATTTATTTTAGGCCACCCACCTCCCCTGCAAGATGACGTTGATAATTCACCTTAATTGGGTTATATGGCTGTTACATTCTAGCCTTGATTAGCGGAACCCACTTAAAAAAAAAAAATAGAGTCCTGCATTGGTTTAAGTTTGATTCCCCAAACTGGAGTGCCGGGGATCCAAACGTAAGTACTTTGTCTGCAGCTCTTGAAAGCAGCGATGTCTTTTTCCAGAATCAGGAACGTGGGAAAAGATGAGGCTGCTTTCAAGAGTCCTCGGACAGCAAAGGTGACTAACAGGCAAGTACTGGAGCGCATAACACCAGACATATTACTGGAAGGCAAAATCATCTCACTGGAAGGCAAAATCATCTCACTGGAAGGCAAAATCATCTCACTCATTTTGGCCGTGTCAATGCGGAGGAATTCACTAGACACAGCATTTATGCTGGGAAGAGTCAGCGGTAAAAGGAGACCAGGCCGTCAAAGAACACCGTGGCTGGACACCCATCAAGGACATAGAACAGCTCAAAGAATTAGTGCAAGGTTGGAAGATAGGAAGAGACCCTGGCCCACAGCTTTCATAAGTGACAGACAGAGGTTATGTCCATGGTCTTGAGTGCTTCGAAACACCTCTGGTGGTATATATAGTCTGGATTCTCAGGAGCGAGGGAGCACATTCCAGAAGATGAAGAGACAACGTAGTTCACGTAGTTTGTGTGAGAGAAAGAAGGTGAGGACAGCTCCTCCCCAATGCTTCCCACCATTAGTTTGGCAAGAGTCCGTCTATAGCAGCGGTTCTCAACCTGTGGGTCGCGACCCCATTTGCGGTCGAACGACCATTTCACGGGGGTCGCCAAACAACGCAGTCCGCCATTTTTTCCCCCTTTTCCCCTCGGCCGGCGCAGGGGGCAGCACCGCGCATGTGCGATGCAGGCCATTGTGCGCGCCACGCATGCGCGATGCGGGCCGTCTCGCGCGCGCTGCGCATGCACGATGCGGGCCGCCGCATGCACTACGCATGCGTGATGAGGGTCATCGCGCGCACCGTGCATGCGCGGTGCAGGCCGTCACGCCACGCATGCGCGGCGCAGGTCGGGGTCACGGCCTGAAAAAGGTTGAGAACCGCTGGTCTATAGTTAAGGAACAATAAGGAAATCTCCTTGGAAAAATCATCCTGGTGTTGGGAGCCCGATGACACCTTTTCCAAATTATTTCTGAAGCACCTAGCCCTACAAAGCATTACCAAGCCAGAGGAACAACAATCGAGTGAGCAAAACACATTGAAAAGAGCCATTTTTTTTCTTTTCACGCCGCACAATTGTTTCTCCCATGTCAGCGAGAGGACATCTCTGTTTAGGGACACATGAACTCAAAATCCTCTCTCGTTGGGAGGTCTCCAAAAATCATGGCCGGGTACTTGATCTCTGCAAGACCCAGCAATTAAAAAAGCAAAACTTATCAGGACTCCTGGCAGCTTTGAGATAAACCACCCTGGCCTTGACCGCTCATTTTGTTGAGCTGATCAAAAGGAACATCCTGGAACACCAGATACAATGTCTGCTCTGTGATTTATTAGGACCAGCCTGGTGGCAAAAGAACTTTTTGGTCTTTTTTTTCCCTTCTTCTTTCCATTAAGGATCGGAAGCCAGAACCAAATCATTTCCCTTTGTTAGCAGAACTCCCAGGTAGAAAAACTTGACTCTATAATTAAAACCTGGTAAGAAGCTGAGAATGGGACTCTTTCTACCAGGTCTATCTATTACAGTTTACAAAGAGGAGGACGGAGCCAGTCGCTCCCTGCAAGCAGAAAACACAAGTTGTAGATTTCAACAGTCAGTCAAGGCTACCTTATCAACTTAGACCAGAGGCAGGCCACCTTGGCCCCCTCATGACTCGTGGACTTCAACTCCCAGAATTCCTGAGCCAGCATGAGGGAACTATGGCCCCCTCATGACTCGTGGACTTCAACTCCCAGAATTCCTGAGCCAGCATGAGGGAACTATGGCCCCCTCATGACTCGTGGACTTCAACTCCCAGAATTCCTGAGCCAGCATGGCTCAGCTTGGAAACCTCTCCCTGTCCCTCAGCGTGGCTGGCTCAGGAATTCTGGGAGTTGTGGTTCACAAGTCATAAAAGAGCCAAGGTTGCCTACCCCTGACCTAGGCAAAATGTTGCGAAGCTACCGGTATCATTTGTAGCAGTCTCCTTTGTAGTCCTTGACTTACAACAGTTCACTTAGGGACTGTTCAGAGTTACAATGGCACTAAAAAAAAGTGACTTTATGACCAGTTTTCACACTTACGGCTGTTGCAGCCTTCCCGGGGTCTCATGATCAGAATTCGGACGCTTGGCAACTGACTCACAGTTATGACGGCTGCAGTGAGCCGAGGCTCTGTGATCCCCTTGTGTGACCTTCTAACAAACAAAGTCAGTGGGGAAGCCAGACTCACTTAATGACTGTATTACTAACTTAACGACTGTGGCGATTCCCTTAACAACTGTGGCAAAAAGGTCGTAAAATAGGGCAAAACTCACGCAACAAATGTTTCACTTAGTAAGAGAAACGTTGAGCTCAACTGTGATCATAAGCTGAGGACTACCCATACAGTCAAAAGGTGTGGGATCCTGGGAACTGTACAGGCAATCCTCGACTTACGATCCCAATTGGGCTTGGAATTTCCATCATACGTCGTTGCGATCATAAGTCGGATCCAACTTTAGGACAATTTTATGGTCGTCATTAAGGATAATCTACCATCGTTAAGCGAATTCAGCCCCCCCCCCCCAACAGGCGTTTTTTTTGGCTGGAGAAAGGGTCACAAATCATGACCATATGACTGCAGGATGCTGCAACTGGTCATAAATGCAACCTGATTGCCAACTACTCAAATTGCAATAGGAGTTTGCACAGGAGTTGCAAATGCAAATACAGGTTGTACATGTGCACAGGATTTGCAAGTGCAAATACAGGTTGTAAATCACTTGTTCCAAGCTATTGTCTCTTTGAATCATCTGTAAATGAGCATAAGTCTAGGACGGCCCAAAGTTCAGCAACCACTACACCATGGTTTGTTCTTCTCCACTGCAAAAAAAAATAAATTGATTATTCTCCTTGGCAAACCACTGAGTGAGGTCCTCGCTTATGCATGCACACACATAGGAGGTTTCCCCACATAAGCAACAACATTGGATGTTTACTTGACGTGCAGAAGAAATCAAACACTCTGGTGTTCTTTTCAGAGGTAAATCAATCCCATCTCATTGGCTCGAAAACTCCGTAACCAACATTCAAAATGCACTTTGCACATGACAATGGTCAGCCGCTATGCAAAAAGTCAGATTCCAGACTACAAAACAAAAATCTCCTCCAACAACAGTTACCCACTGGTCATTTGAAACTCTGCAAACAATTAAGTATTATTTCATTCTCTTTTTGAGACTGGCAAGAATTTTAACTTAAGCTTTAGTCGTCCAAAGAGGTGGGACAGGGCTAATATATTGTTTGATGGGTCAGCCTTGGGTTGTTTTGTTCACTTCAAGGGATGGGTATAAGTGTGGGTGTACATATGTGCATTACCCCCCCCCCCAAAAAAAAACAACAACCCCAGCTTAGCAAGGAAGCAAATTCTTGGAATTGGGGAATCAAGGTGGAAATTCAAAATTCAACAGAAAATCCCGGCAGCCGCCAGGTTCAGCTTTTCACTTTATAGAAGCGTACAAACTGTATCTGGACCAGCACTGGGATAATAGTCTGTAAACATATCAGTGAAGCATTAAATATAAACATGTGTACAAGAAAGAGGAAATTGCACAAATATATGGAAAAGTGGGACAATCAAAAGACAATTGGCTGTGCAACTCAAGTTTGAGCAAAGAGAGAGAGAGAGAGAATGGATATTTTGTCTGTATCGACTGCCGCATCAACTTGAATTATCATTTTACAACAATTACTTTTAGAAAAAGAAAGGAGGGGTCTGCAGTCTGGTGCCTTTTTCATGCCCAGCTAGCTAAGAAACCCCCCCCCAAAGACCAGCTGAGTAACACGGCATTTTGAGTGGCAATAAGAGAAGTTAGGAAGAAATCTAATCTATCTGTTTTGTAATATACGTTTTTTTTCCAGAACTGACCATGACTCTCAAATTAGACATGGAGCACCTACGCAATATGCTAGCGAAGCACCCAAGGTGTCTATTAGTCCGAAATACTCCGCGTTCTTCAAATCCGAGGAATCCTATAATATTACAACCCTCCGTGAGTTCAGGACCATCACTAGAAAATGTACATATATTAAACAAGACAACTTCAGAGTGGAAAGGCGCAAAAACCCATTTTCTTGTCCATGTCCTCTCATTTGGAGAGCCCGTGTCATATTCGTTCCTCTGAAGAGAGGTATAATAAACACGAGTTCAAAAAACCCAACAGATGGTCAAATTCTTTCCCAGTCAAGGAACAAACAGGAGCAACGTAGAAACAACGAGACTTACCGAATAGCCTTTTCCTGACAACGACTGAGCAGAACTCTGGTGTGGGGGGGGGGAGAAAAAGAGAAAAATCACTGTAAGTAGTAAAAATGGTTGCAAAGAATGCTAAAAAAAACACAAGTCTTACCCCCTGCCTGGCTTTGCCCCTTCCTCATGCTCAACCAAAGGAATATAAAGTTCCGGGTACACTGATGTACGTTCCTAGCTGTGCATCCCAATTAAAGGGTGTGCATGCCAATCACAGGTGTGACATGTAGAAAGGAGAATTAAATCATAGATGTGAATTTATGGAAAGAGGGAGAATAGAATGAGAGTCATTCTAAATATGTATATATGTATATGTATATGTATATATAGAATGAGTCCCTCATTCTATATATGTATGTGTGTATGTAGGTCTTTGGTTCTTCGGGTTTTCTCCCATGTAGAATTTGAAGTGTCTTGGCGACGTTTCGACGAAGTCCCATTCGTCATCTTCAGGCCGAAAGCACCAGCCTGAAGATGACGAATGGGACTTTGTCGAAACGTCGCCAAGACACTTCAAATTCTACGTGGGAGAAAACCCGAAAAACCAAAGACCTACATACAAACACCCGCGAAAACCTCAGAAAACAAGTATGTGTGTATGTGTATATAATGAGTCCCTCATTCTATATATGTGTATATGTACATGCATGTGTGTGTATATATATATTATATATTATATATAATGTGTATATGTATATATATATATGTCCCTCATTATATATATGTATGTATGTGTATATGTATATATATTCCCTCATTCTATGTATGTATATATTTTTGTGTGTTTGTGTGTGTGTGTATGAGTCCCTCATTCTATATAATGTGTATATGTACATGCATATGTGTATATGTACATGCATATGGTTAATGATATTTAAGGTATCCTTGTCAACTGGCTTTTAACCCTAACAATGTTGGAAGTTCCCAACGAAAGCTTGGTTTTATTAAAGCAGTTTCCTTTTTGGAATCTCCTGGTGGTCGTAAATTATTTATTTTATACCATGTACATGCATATGTGTATATGTGTATATATAAGAAGAGCAGCACGAGGGACTCTCAAGGTGCACAATAAAATATAAAATATCAAAGTATAAAAACAGTACATAGAATTTAAAATGTTAAAAGTTAACATTTTAGAATTTATTCGTATCAGAAACATCACAGTTAAAATAACCATCACAGTTTAAAAATAGTAATTTTAGAATTAAAAAAAATAAATAAAAATGCAAATATTCTTCCTTTTGCGCTGGACTTTTTTTTTCTCGCTGTTGTATACATTTTTATTCTCATTCGAAACATCAAAATACAGACTCTAAAACAGAAAAGATTAAAAGAAGAAAATAGATTCTGGACTTTTAAAACAAAATAAGAGTAAAAGAGCTGAATAACCATCCTCTCCAAGCAGGCAAGAGATGATCAGGAGCAAAGTAATGAAAAAGACCACAGGAGACCTGAAAATTACAAATCTCTTTTTCGGAAACCCGCGTAAAGAATCACCAAGCTCAGCTTGATCCGAACACTAATGCAAAGGGCAGGGGGTCGTTTCTCATTGGTGTTTTTCCCCCATTTCCTCTGTTGACATTTATTCATTTCTCCACAGGCAAGAAAGCCCACTCTGTTCTGACAGCTGGAAGGAGCAGCAGAAACATCTAACACTAACTCAGAAGCTGGCATGATTCTTTTTTACGGCTGGGTGAATAAGTAGGGAGGGTGTAGGAGAAGAATAGCTAGAGCCCGAGGGCGGCGTCAAGAGAGGAATCAACCTGGAGTCATTACGTTGCCACAAGGGATCTGAGTCTCACTCCTCTTATCTAGGGCCAAACTGAGTGCTGACAGTTGGTTGACAAGATACTTATGTACAGGTAGTCCTCGACTTACAACAGCTTGCTTAGCGGCCGTTTGACAACAGCACTGACAAAGGTGAGTTATGACGGTTTTTCACACTCACGACTGCTGCAGCGTCCCCGTGGTCAGGTGATCAAAATCTGGACGCTTCGCAAACTGACACGTGTTTATGACGGTTGCAGGATCACATGATCCCCTTTTGCAACTTTCTGAGCCACAGAGTCAACAGGGAAGGCAGATTCACTTAACAACTGTATTACTAACTTAACAACCGGAGTGAGTCGTTTAACAACTGTGGCAGGAAAGGTTGTAAAACGGGGCAAAATTCACTTAACGTCTGTCTCGGTTAGCAGCCAAAATGTGGGCCTCGGGGTTGTGGGTGATAAGTCGAGGACTGGCTGTATAGGCCAAAGCAATAAATTAGCTTCACTGGGAATTTCACGCGTGGTCCTGATTCTTTGCACCTGACGGAAATATGCCCAGTTATCCATGCAACTTACTCTGGAGGTGGCACCCGCTTCTTGTAAGCTATTTCCTAATCAGCTGCTATTTTTTTTTTAATTTAATTTATATGCCGCCCTTCTCCCCAGACTCAGGGCGGCTCACAACAACAACACAATTAAAAACACAATTAAATTAAAATTTAAAAATTAGTTTCATTCACACAACATACAAACACATTCAGCTCACAGTTGTTGATGGAGGGACACTCCTAGGGCCGGGGGCAGAGCACAGCTCATACGCCCCAAGCCTGTCGGCATAGATGCGTCTTCAGCTGTTTCCGGAAAGCTAGGAGGGAGGGAGCAGTACGAACCTCTGAGGGAAGCTGGTTCCAGAGGGCTGGGGCAGCAACGGAGAAGGCCCTTGCCCTAGGCCCTGCCAGACGACATTGTCTAACAGACGGGACCCGTAGGAGGCCAACCCTATTTATGCCTGATATTTTATATTTCTAATTTCCACCTTGGAGCTCCTCAGTTGCAACCAGCCAACCTGCCTCTAATTGCCAATTTGCTCTCTGCTTTGGTCTATCACTCCATTAGGCTCTTGCTGTGTCCCTTAGCCCACCCCATTCATCCAGGGATGCCCCCCCCCCCGAGAATCGAAGGGTTAGCTTCCCCTAACTACAGAAAGCCATTTACTACAACTGGCAGTCAATTTCACCCACCCACCGCACAAAATTGTGACTCTGTGACACCAGCCCACCCCGCCTTCCTCCCCCCAGCCAGCCTCCCCTGCATTTCCAATTAATACATCTTTGAAATATTTGCTGTTCTGCGGGCAGATCAGGACTCTTATTTAGATGATAATAAGCAGCAATCCATTCCATTTAGCAACCGACAAAATCCATTAAAAAACAACAACGCAGGCTCTCCTTAAGCGGATGGGTCAAGAAAAGATAAAATCCTTTTTTTAAAAAAGCCATTATGTAAAGTGCCGGGTGGATCTTTATTTTATTTTTTACGGGGGGAGGGGGAGCGGGTTTGGGGGAAATTAGGACAATTACGGAACAAAGGAGCAGAAGGGGAAGGAGAAGCAACAGAATGGTATAAAGTCTCCCGCTTGAGCAGGTGGTCGGACTAGAAGGTCTCCACCATCCCTCCCAACTCTGTTATTCTTTTGGGATGACCCCAAAGGCTGCCCCTATTTCATTTTAATCCAAATAGTCATCAGGGTTTGTTTCTTAATGCTTTTAGGATTCCTCATGTCCAATTGTTGGCCCTCCTGTGTCAACCAGACAAGAAACACGACTAGATGAGCTAATTCTGCTTTAACGTAAGGCTACATTAACATAAAACTTGCAAGTCTAAAAGTGCAAAGTTCCCAGGATCACTTTTAACTGTCTGAGTAATTGGGGAGGATTTTCCTCTGCCTGTTAAGCAACAGAGGGATCCTCCGCCTCTTATCAGAGTGTTTCCTAGCGCTGATTATTTCCTAAGGCAGTCTCTTTCGTTCCTCCCTCAAGGTCATCCACACATTCCATTACAGGTAGGTGCAGTGGGGGGGGAACCTACTCCCCCAAAATTTTTAGGGAACTAGATGATGAGAAAATGACCAAAATACTAGTGAACGCCTGCTCCCTAAGATAAATATAATTTTAGGATTTAAGGTTGCCTCACCCTTGTTGACATGGTACTCCTGCTTCTGCCAAGGTTTCCCAAATCAGGTTACTGATCTAAATCTTGGCAGCCAAGTATTTGGATTGGGTTGTTTTATAACCGAGTCCACAAAGGTTTCTGCTCTGACATGTGAACAGCCTGTGGCCCAGACTTTCATTCTGACTCACCGGAGCAGGGCAGGAGATTAGCTATGTAATAGCAGGGTTTGCAAACCAGCTTAAACCTAAAGTGCATCTGAGGGCAGAGTTGAGAACAAACATGGATGCTGAGATCTGCTTTGGTTAAAGACGTGTTTATTTATTTAAAAAAACCTTACTGGTTCTTCCTGCTAACACCAGTGTGGTAGCAGACGAAGCAAACTCTGATGGGAGAGAATATATTGTAATTCAGGGTTGAACTGTGGGGTCCCTGATGCTCCCTGAAATCAACAACTAAGTCCAGAAAGCAACAAGGATCTCACAGAAAGGAATTTGCTGTGTGACTTTCTCATGGGTGTTTCTGCTCAATCCATTCGGTGCCCGTTGGTCACCTTGGAGAATATTTCCACTTTGCTGGAGGTCTCAAAACACGTTGGTTTTAGCCAAGAGTCACTCAAACCGTTTCGCTACACCTTACAATGGTGTTACCATGTATTTATCGATAAGGAGGTACAAGTCCTTCAAGAAGAGATGGTTGCCATTGGCCAAGAACTCAGAGTCTCCAGAAATGGAGTCTCCAGAAACAGGGATGGATGGATGGATGGGTGGGTGGGTGGGTGGATGGATGGATGGGTGGGTGGGCAGGCGGGCTAGCTAGCAAGCAAGGGAGCAGGAATGCACATGAAGTATCTTTCAGTCTTAGAGGAGTCCATTTTTCCAGCCTTATGCAATAGCTTTGGAAGCCATCTGTATAGGGTAAGGAAGATGATCTTGGTGGAAATACCCAGGATCTCTTAGCCAGGCAAGTCCAGAAGAACAAGAGAACCTCGCAGGCAGACACCTCCCTAATTCACTTTAATCTTGAGAAACATGATCTGCTTGTGGGCTTCTCAGAAGCTTCCACTGGCCATGGTGGAAAAGAACAAGGTGGACCAAGACACCTTGGTCTTGATGCATGTTCTCGTACCCATGTGCCTGAGACAGGCAGACGAGAGATGGGAAGCACCCCAAAAGCTGCAACCAAAAACAAAACAATGGAGGCGGCAAGGAAACACACAACCACCGGCTCAGCCAATGTCAAACACGGTTGAGTTGCCTCTACGTGGATTTTACAGGTCCTCTCTCTCTCTCCACCGCCTTTTTTTTCCCGGGTTCCCAGATTTGTTGTGCATTCTCCATCCTTCCGTCTTCCCCACATCGTTTGTTGCTCCCTGTTCACACTCACAACACGTAGCCTGAATTCTAGTCCCTCCTTCCTTCCTTCCGTAGCTTCTACCCTCACATTCGGCTGTCAGACTTGTCAAGCCGAATCCCGTTTTAATCTGCCAAAAGCACTTTTCAGCTGACATTTTTAATAAATACTTCCAGCTTTTAAACACATTTGTGTGAGCTGTTTACCCCCCTCCCCTCAATCCCTCCCCCCCCTTCTTCAGGGGTGTAAGCTCTGAGCTTACATTAGGCTTATCAAAGGCTGTTTTTTTTTCTTTCCCTAGCATCTAGAAACAGAGGTAGTGTTTTCAATTTTAAAGCTAAATTAACTGTCCAATTGAATTTAGCTGGCATGAACTGCTTTCCCTGTGACAGGTTTTACTTATGAACCATATTTCACATTAATAGAACTCAACATGAAAACTTACTCTCTCTGGGACATCGGCGTGGCTCGCCACTGAAATGTTAAATTTAATATTTCAGACATGCCTAGTGCCAGCATTTGATTATTGTTCGTCATTTAAATCTCTCCTAACGGGGAAGGTCCTAATTAGCAAAAAATCATGTTTTAATGAAGGCAGAATGCTAATTGCTAGCGCCACACACATACACACACACACACAGAAAAAGGCTTCACATAAAATTATCTCAGCACTTTCATTGATTTCTTGGCTATTGAAAGGGAATAAAAAAGGGGGGTGGAGATGGGAGGGGGAAGGACCCATTTGGGTGTTTATACACAAAGCCACCGTCTGGTTTTTGTTTGATCATAACATTTCACTCAAAGGCAGCAATTGGGGAATTCAACGGGAGGCAATGAACCTCTTTCCATCCTTCAAATCCGAACCCCCACACAGCACAGAGGCAGAGAAATTAAAATAAGTTCATCAGTGAAATAGCAATAGCCCTTAGACTTATATACCGCTTCACAGTGTTTTCCAGCCCTCTCTAAGTGGTTTATAGAGTCAGCCTGTTGCCCCCAACCATCTGGGTCCTCACTTTACTGACCTCGGAAGGATGGAAGGCTGAGTCAGCCCTGAGTTGGTCAGGATCGAACTCCTGGCTGTGGGCAGTGAGTTAGCCTGCAGTGCTGCATTCTAGCCACTGTGCAGGGAGGGAGGGAGGGAAGGAAGGAAGGAAGGAAAGAAAGAAAAAAGGAAGGAAGGAAGAAGGAAGGAAGGAAGGAAGGAAGGAGCAATAGCACTAGCAATGGCACTTAAGACTTACATGCCGCTTCACAGTCTTTATAACCCTCTCTAAGTGGTTTACAGAGTCAACCTGTTGCCCCCCCCAACAATCTGTCTCCTCATTTTACCGACCTCGGAAGGATGGAAGGCTGAGTCAACCCTGAGCTGGTCAGGATCGAACTCCTGGCTTTGGGCAGAGTTAGCTTGCAGTGCTGCATTCTAGCCACTGTGCAGGGAGGGAGGGAGGGAGAGAGGGAAGGAAGGAAGGAAGGAAGGAAGGAAGGAAGGAAGGAAGGAAGGAAGGAAGGAAGGAAGGAAGGAAAGAAGGGCAATAGCAATAGAACTTAAGACTTATATACCGCTTCATAATGCTTTCCGGCCCTCTCTAAGCGGTTTACCGAGTCAGCCTTTTGCCCCCCAACAATCTGAGTCCTCATTTTACTGACCTCGGAAGGATGGAAGGCTGAGTCGACCTTGAGCCAGTCAGAATCGAACTCCTGACAGTGGGCAGAGTCAGCCTTCAACGCTGCATTCTAACTACTGCATATCATGGACAGATGGATGGAATTAAGGACAGACGGATGGATGGATGGATGGTAGGATGGAAGGAAGGAAGAAGAAAAGGAAGAACAATAGCAATAGCCCTTAGACTTATAGACCGCTTCACAGTGCTTTCCAGCCCTCTCTAAGCCATTTTCAGAGTCAGCCTCTTCCCCCCAACCATCTGGGTCCTCATTTTACCGACCTCGGAAGTATGGAAGGCTGAGTCAACCCTGAGCCAGTCAGGATCGAACTCCTGGCTGTGGGCAGAGTTAGCTTGCAGTGCTGCATTCTAGCCACTGTGCAGGGAGGGAGGGAGGGAGGGAATGAAGGAAGGGAGGGAGGCCAATAGCAATGGCCCTTAGTCTTATATAAGGCTTCATAGTGCTTCACACATTTGCATGTTTGCCCACTGCCTTGCAGACCTGCGCTCATTCAGCCCAATGAAACCGTCTTCCCTGCCCAGCTATGAGTAGCTGAAGCCAGCAACTTTATTGAGCTCTGCCTATACAGATGGTCCTTGACTTAATGACAGTTTGTTTAGTGACTGTTCGAAGTGACCATGGCACTGAAAAAGGAGACTGACGACCATTTTTCACACTTAACGACCGTTGTGGCATCCCCCGTGGTCACGTGACCAAAATTCAGATGCTTGGCATCTGACTCATAGTTACGACCGTTGCAGTGTCCTGGGGCCATGTGATCCCCCTGCGTGACCTTCTGACAAGCGAAGTCCATGGGAAAGTCAGCTCCGCTTAACAACCGTATTACTAACTTAATAACAGCAGGTTGCCAAATGGGGCAAAACTCACTTTACAAACGTCTCGCTTAACAACAGAAATGTGAGGCTCAATTGTAGTCGTGAGTTGAGGATTACCTGTATCTGCCCAAGAAACTGCCCAGACTGCTTGCTTTCTTCTCCTTGTGCCTCTTGTGGCGTAAGGACTCAAGGCTAATTCCCCATTTGATTCCTCCTTCCAGTTTCCCAACATAGGAACTACTGTCCCGCTCTGCGGTTTACCCCTTTTCTGATCTTTCCCTTATCATCTTACCGGTATTTGTGTGGTGATTATAGTGTTTGCCAAAGAGATCAGCCACTTACGCCTTAACACTCTGTCATGACATAGGGACGGGGAGAGAAAGTTATTACACGTTGACCTCTGAATGCCTAACGTTTGTTCGTGCAAGGTTGAGGACACGGCAGCCACAGAGAGCCACAGGGTTTCTCGTAAGATACTCACATCGCTGAGGCAGTCCCTGGAGCTACTTAGCTGGGAGCTGGTGGCTTCCCGGATGCTGTCATCTTCACTGTTCCTGCCACCCCGTCTCGCTGGGACCTTCATCTGTAGAGGAGCAAGAAACCACGTCAACTTTAGCAAAGAGTCTAAGGAAACCACGTTCGCTTAGGCCCGAATGTTCAGGCATCTCTCCGAAACAGCTGGAGATGTCTTTGGGAAACATCGGAATTTAAAGTAATGACATTTCAGATCTTCTTCGCACCCCAAGGTGGCAAGATGGCCCCAAGAAGCAGACAAGCATCTGTTCTTTCATTATATATTTATATCTCCGAGATGCAGCTGTTTTGACTTGCTATGCTTATTTCAAGGCAGACTTTTTTAAGTATCGCGAAGTCTGCTAGACAAGGAAGTTGCAAAAATTTCTATAACAGAGAAAAAAAACAACCCCAAAGCCGAGGTGCTAGGTGGAGTTTTTGGCTTTATTATCAGCCTTTTAAAGGTAAAGGTTTCCCCTGTCACGTCCGACTCTAGGGCGCAGTGCCCATCTCTGTTTCTTGGCCTAAGGGAGCCAGCATTATCCAAAGACAATTTCCATGGCTGTGTAGCCAACATGACACTATGCCAAAGGCCCACAGAATGCTGTTGCCTTCCCACCAAAGTGGCACCTATTTATCTACTCGTATTTGCATGCTTTCGGACTGCTAGGTGGGCAGAGGCTGGAGTGAGTAACAGGAGCTCACCCGCCGCATGGAGCTCGGGTCTTAAATCCAGGTTGTTAGCTCTTCAACTGACAAACTCGGTGTCTTTAACCATTGAGCCACCCCTTATCAACTCTTTAATAATGGTTAAATGGGCATTTTAGTATGGGACTTTGGAACTTTGGACATGAAACCATGGTTCACTGACATATTTAGGAAACCATGTTCTTGCTTTGAGCCAAAGCTATTTCCTTGGATATGACAAAATGTTTCCGGTACCTTTTAAGTATTTTCCAAAATGATAATTTTAGAAGGAACAAGTAACCCTGGTTTTCAATTGTCTGAATCGGTATGTCAAACTTATATTTACCTGACCTGCGACTTTGAGGCTTAATTTCTGCAAAAGTCTAACATGATGCTTCAATTTAACTGCATTTATTCAATTTGGGTTTATTTTTTTTCCCTCCTCTTTTTTATAAGTACAGTTAATATCAATATGGCCCTCTACAAGATATTTTCTCCCTGAGGGTTCGGGAGCTGGGAATTGTCAGCTGTACAGAAATAACAATAATAAGTGGATAAAAATGCTAAACCCAGTCTAAACATCTGGCTTGTGCATCATCACAGTCGTAATTCCCAATTGCTTCATTTGATCGCATTACACACAACGGCAGTCCTCTTTATTATCTTCCACCTTCCCTTCTCTTCCAAAGTTACACATGGAAAAAAAAATTCACATTTCCAGCCATCGTGGCAGGCAGAAATGGAATAAAACAAACTTGCAGACAGCAACACACAAAGAGGAATCTGACCTAACAAGGGCTTTCAGCGGGCAAGCAAATTAGAGCGACTGACGCCACCATTAACCTCTTGGAGTAGATGTACATGATTAAACTTCCTCCGGTACCTCTGTCCCTTGTTTCCTGCTGTGAATTAAGAAGATCTTCCACCTTTTTGACAGATCTTGTCCATTTACACCTGCTGATCGCCAGCAGGGAGGTTCACCCCTCTCCCTTCCCTCCCCCATTGCTAGAACAGTCAGACAACCTGCTTTAATTCACTGGTAATTACCTTAATGAGACTCACGCAGGTCTGAACTGGGAGAACAACCTGGGGTTTTTTTTGCACAATACAATCTATTGGTTTCGGCAGGGAGGGGAATTCCTTGGCAGACCAGGTTAGAAATGAACTTGCCAAGAGGGATGGGGCTTGAAGGGGTTCCTTGCTCCGTTAGCAAGGATTTGGCCAATTTTAATTGTGCAGGAGAGAGACAGAAACGCGACTGCCAATATTATCTTTTGATCCAATTCGGCGCGTTAATTCTTTCTCTTTTTTTCCTCAGCTTTAAAATGCACACGTATAGACATCGATCTCCTGAAAAACGAATCCGTGTCGACCGCAGTGTCCTTCACACTTTAACACGGGCGGGCGTCAACTCCCAGAATTCCCCAGCCAGCATGGAACAGAGCCCGTGATTCTTTAAAACAACCAACCCCTCCTAGGATGAAGCATACCTTAAGACTGATGCAGTCATTCCGGGTCAATGAGAATTGCAGAATCACATCCATTCCTGTTACTTTCCGGATTCTGCATGAAACGATACCAAGGAACGACTGCAGGAGGCGGCAGAGGGTGGGAAAAATCCATGTACCAATTCCAGTTACTTCTGGGGGGGGGTCCTAAGAAGTAAGCTAGCTAAGCAGACCCCCCCCCCCCCGGATATCATGTCGTGGGATGAAATATCGCAATCCTCCTAGCCGTCACTCGTGTTTTCATTACCTTCCAGCATCAGTTAACTCTCCCTGTTGCTATTTTTCTTTTTTCCTGATTAAAAGAATTATTCCAGGAGGGAGCTGAAGACCACCAGAAGACCCCCCACCCACCTGAAAATCCAGATTTCATTCTTGATGAGTCTGCTGGTGCAAGCAGTCGACAAATCACAACCACAGTGGAGCCCAAGCTTTTTCTTGTTCAGTGACACAGTGGTTAAGTGAATTTTGTCCCATTTTACGACCTTGCTGGCCACAAGGGAACCGCTGCAGTTGTTAAATTAGTCACACGGCTGTTAAGTGAATCCGGCTCCCCCCCCCGCCCCGTGGACTTTGCCTGTCTGAAAATCACAAAGGCAGAATCACATGAAACTGGGATGCTGCAACTGTCACAAGTACATGTCAGTTGCCAAGCATCTGAATTTTGATCACATGACCACGGGGGGAGGCTGCAATGGCTGTTAAGTGTGAAAAACGGTCACCAGTCACTTTTTCCCGTGCCATTGTAACTAGACAGATGATTATAAGCCGAGGAGTGCCTGCATCCTTCTCCAACTCAGGATTGTGCTGTCCCTGTTTTCCGTTCGTAAGCAGCTTTTGCCATCCACTCATTATTAATAAACACACTTCGATTTATCCAAAGCTGCCTTCCCTTCGGGGGGCCGTTGGGAGCTTCGGGGCAAAAGGAGACAAATTCTTTTCTTAAGTTGTTCTGAAGGATGTTGCGCTGGGTGACCCTGACCCCCATTAACCTATCAATGCCGGCTTGCTCCTAACGGGAGGGAGCTCAACCGCCTGGAAGGAGCCGGGATTCAGTTTGATCTTTGGCGGTTTCAACGCATTTGTTTATTATCTTGCACACACTCAGACGCATTTGCAAACACGCTTGGGTCAGGATCCAAAGTGAATCATCTGCCTTCATTTTCTACAGCTGCTCCGACAGGCGGCCGGGATTTCCCCCCTTGACAAATTTTAAAGTTTTATTTTTTTTATATTTTTTTCCCTTATAAATCACGCTCTTCTTAAACCGACGGCCATCTGCTTCGGTTCTGTTTGGTTTTGGGGCTTCTAATTTTAGGCTCCCCGTTCTTTCTTTTAAAGAAACGTGCTGATCTTGGCAAGCCAAACGGGAGAGGAAACTCCAGGGGGGCTGATGAGTGACAATTTCGATCCTCGTACAGCTACTCCAGGCGACAACGCGCAACAAAACAGAAGGTGGCCCGTTTCACACAGCACGCTAAAATCACGTACAAGTAGTGCTCACCTTACCACCGCAATGGAGCTCGTTTTTGTTGCTGAGCGAGACATTTGTTAACTGAAACATCTGCCCCATTTTGTGACCTCTGCCACCGTTGTTAAGTGGATCACTGAAGTTGTTAAATTAGTCACACGGTTGTTAAGGGAATCTGGCTTCCCCCGTTGGCTTTGTCAGAAGGTTGCAAACGGGGATCCCGTGAACCCCGGGGGACACTGCGACCATCATAAATAGGAGCTGGCTGCCAAGCGTATGAATTTTGATCACGTGACCGTGGGGTGGCTGCAACGGTCGTAAGTGTGAAAAAGGATCACAAGTCCCTTTTTTCAGCGATGTTGTAACTTCGAATGGTCACGAAACGAACTGCTGCAAATTGAGGCCTATCTGTAGGGGATGTGATTGTGGTTTAGCCTACTGGGTTTGAGAAGTGGGGCTTACGGCACGGCGTCTTGTGTGAACGAACGCAACTGTGCTTTTGCTCAATGAAGTGTGATCAGCTGCAAATTGTGGAAGTGTGTGGGCTGGCTTTTGTGTAGGGTTTCTGAGCAGGCCGGCCAAAGTCACCCCGCGTTGCTGAATGACTATCGACCAGCATCATTATCAAGCTGATGGCAGTAATATTAGGAAGGCAACCCCGATTCATGTAGTTGTTATCTATCTACTATTTTGCTTTGTTATCGCTTAGGAAAGACGAGTGGGAAAACCTTATTATTCTTTCCAGAAGGTGGAAAGTCGTTCTTTCTCATTTTAAAGCTTGAAGGTTTGCCTTTATAAATGCATTTCTTTGAGAAAGGGGATGGGAAGGAAGGAAGGAAGGAAGGAAGGAAGGAAGGAAGGAAGGAAGGAAGGAACCCCTGGATCAAAACCAGTTAAATATATTACATCTGACTTGCTTCCCTGAAAACCCAGCACTAATGTTTCCTAACAGAATTTATCTGTCCCAAGTATCCCTCATAATGAGATCAACTGGGAAAGATATCAAGCTTGTTTGTATATTTTATACGTGCTCTAACTTGGCAGTTTGCAGATTATATATTCCCCAAGTCCCTCCTTAAATCGTTTCACACACTGCAATTTGATTTTCTTTGCTTGCCCTTTGCCACCATTTCCCTCCCATACGTTTTTATTGAGTTGTGACTCACAAAGCAACATTCCCTTTGAATTAAGGATGTAATCTTTTCTCTCCCCCCCTTTTCTCTAAAGGATAGGTGGTGAGGAAGTGGAGGAGGAGGAGGAGGAGGAGGAGGAGGAGGGGGAGGAGGACTGTGTAGTCCTTGATTGTTTCCTTGCAGACATTTCATGACCCAACTAGGTCACATCATCAGTGTTAGAAGGGAGAGGGATTTGCTGAAAGGAGGAGGAGGAGGAGGAGGACGACGACGACGACTATGTAGTCCTTGGAGCTCTCTGAACTTGGTTGTTTCCTTACAGACATTTCATGACCCAACTAGGTCACATCATCAGTGTTAGAAGGGAGCGGGGTTTGCTGAAAGTAGTAGTAGTAGTAGTAGTAGTAGTAGTAGTAGTAGGAGGAGGAGGAGGAGGAGGAGGAGGAGGAGGACTATGTAGTCCTTGGAGCTCTCTGAACTTGGTTGTTTCCTTACAGACATTTCATGACCCAACTAGGTCACATCATCAGTGTTAGAAGGGAGTGGGGTTTGCTGAAAGGAGTAGTAGGAGGAGGAGATTTTGCATCTAAATGTCGAATGTTTCCCTACTCAGAGATCAACCTACCTGCCAGGCTAAAGAGAGAGTGAGAAAGGTTTAAAGGCTGCTTTAATTTCAATTTTGCAATTAATGCATCTCCCGAATGCGAATGCATTATAATTGATTAGTGTTGTAAGGAAAACATGCTGATTTAGAGCCCAAGTATTTATCACCGTGAGTTAACCAATAACGCAAAATATGAAATTAAAAGCTCATCACAGCCGCAATAAAAAAAAAAGGAACACACTAAGAACCGATTACAGTTAACAGCCTGTGAAAAAGGAGAGGTTTCAACGTACGGCCACTTGCTCAGTGACAGTGTAGAAAAAAAATAAAAAAATATTCAAAAACCGACCTGGCCTGTTTTGGATTACAATATCCATAACCAGCAGCTGGGTTTGGGTTTTCAACATACCTGGAGGTTCACATGAGGCTGCCTTTTAAAACAACCTGGAAACAAGCTTAAAGAAGAAACACAATTTCGCCCTTATTAACAAGACTGCTCGGCTCACCAACACCATCTCGTAAAGGTAATGTTTACCTTTAAAAGTGTTTTTATTTTTTATTTCTCCTTGACATTCCACTAACGTTTTATCAGCTCTAACCTGCTCTCTGCGATGCACAGGCATTTAGTATTATGGAGGGAGGACAAAAAATAATAATAATAATCCCGATATTGACAAATATTTAAACTCCTTCCGCTGAAAAAAAAACTGCATTCGGCATATTCCAGCACTGGGTTATAACAAAATGTCAGACAAAGGCTGAAATTAAAATGTTGACATTTTGAACAGAAACGGCGCTATGAAAGAAGCCGGGCAGTCCTCAGTTTTACTTAAAGAGTCACTGGAATGATTTGCCTATAGATTTCAGAGTAAATGGATGAAAAGGTTAATTTCTGGACCACTCTGCCTTGCAGCGTAGACCGTGGTGTTTGTGATACATTGGTCTAGACAACAGGGGTAGGCAACCTTGGCTCTTTTATGATTCGTGGACTTCAACTCCCAGAATTCCTGAGCCAGCCATGCTGAGGGAAAAGGGAGAGGTTTCCAAGCTGAGCCATGCTGGCTCAGGAATTCTGGGAATTGAAGTCCACGAGTCATGAGGGGACCATAGTTCCCTCATGCCGGCTCAGGAATTCTGGGAGTTGAAGTCCACGAGTCATGAGGGGGCCATAGTTCCCCCATGCTGGCTCAGGAATTCTGGGAGTTGAAGTCCATGAGTCATGAGGGGCCATAGTTCCCCCATGCTGGCTCAGGAATTCTGGGAGTTGAAGTCCACGAGTCATGAGGGGGCCATAGTTCCCCCATGCTGGCTCAGGAATTCTGGGAGTTGAAGTCCACGAGTCATGAGGGGGCAGAAGTTTCCCCCATGCTGGCTCAGGAATTCTGGGAGTTGAAGTCCATGAGTCATGAGGGGGCCATAGTTCCCCCATGCTGGCTCAGGAATTCTGGGAGTTGAAGTCCACGAGTCATGAGGGGGCCATAGTTCCCCCATGCTGGCTCAGGAATTCTGGGAGTTGAAGTCCACGAGTCATGAGGGGGCCATAGTTCCCCCATGCTGGCTCAGGAATTCTGGGAGTTGAAGTCCACGAGTCATGAGGGGGCAGAAGTTTCCCCCATGCTGGCTCAGGAATTCTGGGAGTTGAAGTCCACAAGTCATGAGGGGGCAGAAGTTTCCCCCATGCTGGCTCAGGAATTCTGGGAGTTGAAGTCCATGAGTCATGAGGGGGCCATAGTTCCCCCATGCTGGCTCAGGAATTCTGGGAGTTGAAGTCCACGAGTCATGAGGGGGCCATAGTTCCCCCATGCTGGCTCAGGAATTCTGGGAGTTGAAGTCCACGAGTCATGAGGGGGCAGAAGTTTCCCCCATGCTGGCTCAGGAATTCTGGGAGTTGAAGTCCACGAGTCATGAGGGGGCCATAGTTCCCCCATGCTGGCTCAGGAATTCTGGGAGTTGAAGTCCACGAGTCATGAGGGGGCAGAAGTTTCCCCCATGCTGGCTCAGGAATTCTGGGAGTTGAAGTCCACGAGTCATGAGGGGGCCATAGTTCCCCCATGCTGGCTCAGGAATTCTGGGAGTTGAAGTCCAGGAGTCATCAAAGATCCAAGATTGCCCACCCCTGGGCTAGACAATAGCTGCAGGCAGGGTGTACCCTCCTGTTTTTTTTCCTTCCCTTTTTACATGTCAAGTAAAAAGCTGAGCTAGCTAGAAATCTTGTCCCCAACGTCCAGTTGGCTACGTAGAAGAACGATCTCATTAAAATAAAAACCTTGACTCTGTAGTCCATCTGGGAGAAAATGCGTCCATCAAAGCCCAATGTTTGCTAAATCTGAATATATTTTTCACAACGCTAATTTGGGGCACTGCGTCTAGTTAAAAGAAGGGACTGTCAAGTTACTGTATTTGCTACACCACCACATAAAAATCACTGTGCTGCAGTATTTACCCAGTGTATAAAAACAGTGATTAAAATCTTACAATCCTATAGAGCCCAATATTTCTATTTCAAATTGAGGCATCCCCAGGGGATGGTTGTTTAGCCTCCACTTGCGACAAATGCAGGGAACGGGAGCTCACCACATCTCTGGTTCCAGTACCGAACTGGTGTTGCCATCAAGAAGCTCGTCCTAACCTTTACAGATTCACAGATGAACGGAGTTGGAAGGGACCTTGGAGGTCATCTAGTCCAACCCCCTGCTCAGGCAGGAAACCCTATACCAGTGATGGCGAACCTTTTAGAGACTGCCCAAACTGCAACCCAAAACCCACTTAGGCATTGTCAAGTGCTGGGTGGGTGAGGCCCATTGGGTGGGTGTGGCCCATTGGGTGGGCGTGGTTGCTGTGGTAACGGCAGACTGGGTGGGACTAAAAAGTTCAATCAATCAATTCCAACTTTGCGAGATCTTTTTTCCCCCGCGAGAAGTTGAAATTGACTGATTGATTGAACCTTTTTTTTTTTTGCACACGGCGACGGAGGCCTAAAGTGAAAAGGTTTTATAAAACCCAGCTGAAGGTCTACGACTGGGGCGACGGCGTGCGTGCCCACAGAGAGGGCTCTGAGTGCTGCCTCTGGCACCCGTGCCATAGGTTCGCCACCACTGAACTATGCCATTCTGGAGGGAATCCTGGTGGCGCAGTGGCTAGAATGCAGTATATTGCAGGCAAGCTCTGCCCACAGCCTAGAGTTCGACCCTGACGGGTTCAAGGTTGACTCAGCCTTCCGAAGTCAGTAAAATGAGGACCCAGATTGTTGGGGGGGGGAATAGATTTGACATTTACCCGTATTTTTCGCTCCATAAGACGCAGGTTTTTTCCCTCCCAAAGTAGGATGAAAAATCAGCCGCGTCTTATGGAGCGAAGATGCAGGCGGGGGGGGGAGGCGCTGGAGCAATTGGAAAAAAAAAAAGAAAAAAAAGAAAGGGAGGTTGGTCGCCGGAAAAGGGAGCACGAGCGAAGCGGCGGGTAAGTGAGTGAGCGAGCTGGAGGGGCGGGTTTTCTTCCCGGTCTCTTGCTGCCCCAGCCAGAAGGAAGCTCCCTGCGCCAAGGAGAGGTTCCCGGTGCGCCTCCCCTCGTCCCCCTGCGGCGGGGTGAGTGAGTGAGCGGCGGCGGCGGCGGCGGCGGGGCGGGGAAGGGAGGGGAGGGGAGCGGTGCAAAGCTCTGGATTCCGCTCCCCCCCGCCACGCCAGCCCCATCGCCTCCACCGGCTCCTTCCCCCGCGGCAGCGACGTCCGCTACTTCGCCCCGCCGCTTCCCATCACGCTGGGTCGAGAGGGCGGCGGGGCTGTGCGGAGCAAGCGAGGGAGCCTCCTTCCCTCCGAGCTTGGCGAGCCAGCCTCGCCCTCCCTTCCCCGCCGCCGCCGGCGGTACAATCATGCCTGACCAGCTCTGCTGATAAGACGCACCTCTAAAATCTAGGTGCGTCTTATCAGCAGGTGCGTCTTATGGAACGAAAAATACGGGTATAAACTGCTCAGAGAGTGCTATAAGCTGTATATAAGTCTAAGTGCTATTGCTATTCCGGACAAATAGCTGTCCAGTCTCTTCTTGAAAAGCTCCAGTGATGGAGCGCCCACAACCTCTGAAGGCAAGCTGTCCTCTTGATTGATTGCTCTCACCGCCAGGAAACTTCTCCTTAATTTTAGGTTGAACATAAGAACATAAGAAGAGCCATGCTGAATCAGGCCAAAGCCCATCGAGTCCAGCATTCTGTGTCACACAGTGGCCCACCAATTGTACATGGGGATCTTGAGCAGAAAGAGAAGGCAAAACCCTCCCTTTCCCTTGACCCCCAACAAATGGTACTCAAGGGAATCTTGCCTGCCTCAACCATCATAGAGGCGGCACATGGACATCCAGTTTTAATAACCACCGATACACTTTGCATCCATGAATCTATCTAGCCCTGCCTTGAAGCTGTCAAGGCTGACAGCTGTCACGACCCCTTCAGGAAGTGAATTCCATAAATCAACGACCCTCTGGGTGAAGAAATATTTCCCTTTATTTGTCCTCACTTTCTTAGCTATGAGCTTTAGGGAGTGCCCCCTTGTCCTGGTATTGTGTGATAAGAGAAAATAATTTTTCTCTATCCACCTTTTCTATCCCATGCATGATTTTATACACTTCGATCAAGTCACCCCTTAAACGCCGTCTTTCAAGGCTGAAGAGACCAAGGCGTTGCAATCTGGTTTCATAAGGGAGGCGCTCCATTTCCTTGATCCCTCTTTGGATCCCTCTTTGATAAGCTTCTATCTTATCTCTCTCTCCCTGTGGTTCATATCATTTTGAATAATTCTCCAACTGCCAGCTTAGACTACTGCTGCAAGGATGGAAGAAAACCTGCTAGGTTCACCCTCCAGATGACTGTGTTTGGGCCATGACTGTAAAGCAGTGTTTCTCAACCTTGACAATTTTAAGGCATGTGGACTTCAACTCCCAGAATTCCACAGCCAGCATTGCTGGCTGTGGAATTCTGGGAGTTGAAGTCCACATGCCTTAAAATTGTCAAGGTTGAGAAACACTGCATGTAAAGATTTCTATAGGGATGCAGGTCATGGTTGTCCCAAAGGTGCTTTTTTACAAGGCAACTGAACTTTGTTTTTCCTTGAAGACATTTTGCCTCTCACCCAAGAAGCTTCTTCAGTTCTTGCAACGGACTCTTCAAGGAAAAAGAGTCTAGTTGCCTTTCAAAAAAGCACTTTTAGGACTGTAAAAATGGCTCCCTGGAAAACATGAGCAAATGTTCCAAAATCTGGTGGGGGACCCCTTTTCTTTATTTTTTAGGAAATGGGGAGGGGGGGAGAGTCCTCCATCTTCAGGCTGTTTGAATGCCCCCCCCGCCCCTCTTTCCAAGCAAAGTCACTCAGCAATGCTCTTTCTGGAGTACAAAAGCAGAGCAACAATTATTCCTGGTTAATTATAGCTCTGTTTTGCTTGGTGATTAACATTCAGGGCGGAGGCACGTTTTTTCTGAAGCCACGCTGCGATAAGGACAAACACGGGGCCCTGTGGAATTGTTGTTTATCACTTAATATAGAAAACGGATGAACTGAATTAGCCAAAAAAGCCAGGGGATAAAACAGAAGCTGTGAAACGCAACGGTCCGGGGTGCTACATTTGGGCAATGACCAAGGCCGGGAGGAATCCCTCATGTGTTTTGGTTGATGAGTTCCAAGCTCTCCTACCGAAACGTGGAGAATAATGGGTTTTATTTCGCCAGGAAGCTGGATTCATTTAGCCCAATTTGTTCTCCTCTTCCAGATGTGCTATAATTTCAGTGTTATGTATTTTTTTTTCAAACGCCCCAGCCATGGGGGAAAGGCTTTTTCTCCATAACACAATGAAGAGAGGTGGTGGGATTTTTGCATAAAAGTAGCAAAAAAAGATGGATTTCCACCAGAAGCCTGGGCTCCTGCTCAAAAGATTTTGGCATTGGTGTGAAGCACACCCGCATTGTTTCACTGGGCTGTTGCCATTTTGATTAAGAAAGCCTTGCTTGGTAGACATGGCTCTTGAAAACAGCAGGCAACGTTTAAGCTGCCATCTTTGCATGAATTAGAAAGAGGTTTAAGCCACCGAGGCTCATGTGCAAATAAACATGAGTGAGACTGCACTCCCAAACTTCAAACCTTGGTTCTATTCAGACAGGTTTCGGAGTAGCTTGTCCGTGACATTTTAGCTTGTCCGTGACATTTTAGCAGATCTTATTCGCTGTCGTGGGCTTTGACATATCCAAATATTCTGATATTGATGTTGACAAGAGGGGACTGGAGGCTAAAACATATAAGGAACGGTTGCTGGAATTGGGTATGTCTAGTTTAATGAAGAGAAGGATGAGGGGGGACAGGATAGCAATGTTCCAATATCTCAGGGGCTGCCCCATGAAGATGGAGTCAAGCTATTTTCCAAAGTACCTGAAGGCAGGACAAGAAGCAACGGATGGAAACTAACCAAGGAGAGAAGCAACCTAGAATTAAGGAGAAACTTCCTGACAGTGAGGACAATAAATCAGTGGAACTCCTTGCCTTTCAGAAGTTGGGGGTGCTTCAACATTGGAGGCTTTTAGGAAGAGATTGGGCATTCACTTGTCTGAAATGATATACTTCTCCTGCTTGAGTAGGGGGTTGGGCTAGATGACCTCCAAGGCCTCTTCCAACTCTGTTATTCTGTTCCGTCGTGGTTAATCTTTGTGGATGAGATGAGAACTTCAAGTTCTAAAAAACTTCTGACTCACCCCCTACTTCTGTCTTCTGTGATTCAGATCTCTTTGATTTAGTATTAAGTTGTCAGTGCGGTGGATTTTAACAGGGAGATCTCTTCTCATCTTGCGCAGGTTAATCTCAGCTGAACATCGGCTGGGCTGGTTAGCCGGCACACCTCCTGAAGCACAATTCATGCGCTCTCTGTCTTTGCTAACCACTTTTTTAGATTAAGTGCCGCCCACATTACACCTGTGAATTTGCAAATCAAAGCTACATCGGGCATTCAAGGAAAGAGAGAAGAGGAACAGCCAGCCAAGTGGGTTACCTCGACAAAACAAAGCAATTAACATCTGAATTTACAGGGAAATACATCCTGTGCAACAGATGTGCACAGCATTTCTCTTTTGGCCCTTTGGTAAAAGAGTGTTTAGGGACCAGATGTTTTCATTCATGTCAAAGACGAATCCAGCTGCGTCAAGCTGTGAGAATTTCTTCTGATCTGTCAAAGCCTGCCATGAGCTAAAAAAAAACAAAAAACAGGGAGGGGAGGGAAGGGAAGGATAGATGGGGAGGGGGAACTGGAGAAAGAAAAGCTAGCCTTGAAAGAGAAGCCGGTTTTCCACTGGGACTTGTTTTGCCATCTGTATTTAAAAGCTTTTGACTACTTGAAGCTTTCTGCAGCATTTGCAAGGCATTCAAATGAGAAAGGCATTTTTTTTTTAAAAGCAGCACTACAGCAGGGCTGCCAGGCTTCAGGAAAAAACATGCAGGAGAGGCAGGCGCCGGGGCCTCACTTTGAAAACCTATTTGTGAACTCAGTGGGAAAGGCACACAAATTAGAATACCTGATTCCCAAAGCAATGGAGCTTCACACCTGTAGCCTGCTTGGTTTAAATGCAATTCCAGACCAGACCAAATCAGATCAGTGGGTGAGAGGGTGGATAGATAGGTAGGCAGGTAGGTGGATGAATGGAGATACATAACATAGGGTAGGTAGGTAGGTGGATGGTGATAGATAAGGCAGACTAAACTAGATTACAGAGACAGAGAGATAGATGGAGGTGAATGGATGGATGAGGATGGTGATAGATAGATAGATAGATAGATAGATAGATAGATAGATAGATAGATAGATAGATAGATAGATAGATAGATAGATAGATAGATATAATGATAGACAGACAGAGGCAGGCAGGCAGATATAGAGACAGAGACAGACAGACAGATATAGATAGATACAGATAGACAGATAGTCAGAGACAGATAATCATAGATAGATAGATAGACAAACAGACAGATAATCATAGATAGATATAGATAGACAGAGACAGATAGATAGATATAGATACAGATAGATAATCATAGATAGATAGATAGATAGATAGATAGATAGATAGATAGATAGATAGATATCGATAGACAGATAGATATCGATCGATAGATAGATAGATAGATAGATAGATAGATAGATAGATAGATAGATAGATAGATAGATAGATAGATAGATAGATAGATAATGGATGGATAATGGATGGATAATGGATGAATGGATGGATAGCAATAGACTGATGAATGGTTATAGAGATAGATGGATGGACAGACAGATGCCTCCACAAGCATGCTGAAGGCAGAAAAGAGAAGCGCCCAATGTCAAGTTTAATAGATTAAGCCATCATTTATTTCATGTTCGCTGGGGAACTCTGAGAGTTGGTCCACAAGTCTTCAGGTTACCAAATTTGGAGATTCCTGGTCTAGAATATAGATTCATATGGGCAATTAATGTGCTTCTAAGAAGACCTCTGAAATCCTTCATTAGCTAATAGCCTAACAGGTGCCAAGGACAGGTCATTGGGGCCATCTAACACCCAGTGGTTAAATGTGAATGTCAGAACCGCTTTCAGAGACAAAGAGATTCTATGTGCACAAAGATTCTTCCTTGGCAAACAGAGATGTTGTGGGAAGGAAAGGAGTGGACTGAGAGGGAAGAGTTGCGCACACAGCTACTGCCCTTTGACACTCAATTGCAAACATCCAAAGTGTTTACTTTTCCCATGATGACAATTGCTGTTTCGCAGGTTTCAGCAGGAAATGAAGATTTTAATTATAATAACCACTTTTGCACAAGGCAAGCCCTTGCTAATCACACATAATCATACACTGAGTGCCTCTGTTCACTTCAGGCTACTTTTAAATAGCATTTTAGTTGACCTATCCAGTTAATGTGTCCCTAGGAAAATCTGCAGGGTAACACTTACAAATCAACACCTGGGAAAGAGGGAAACAGACAAGTTGTTTGTAGTGGCTAGCGAGGGGAATGCAAGCTCTCCTGCTCTTAAAAACAGAAATTAATGTTTCGTGTTGACTATTCAGCCTTCAAAAGAATTGGTCCTCGGACTGGAGGTATTCCATAACCAAGGTGCCACGGCTGAGAAGCTAACAGAAGAGAGTATTTGTAGCCCAGGGTTGAACTGTGGGGTCCTTGGTGCTCTCTGCATTGAGAATGTTACCTAGTTTGGTAATGAAACCTCTTGCAAGAAAACCACCAAGCTTGGAGAGCACCAAGGAGGCTACAGCTGAGAGGATTCTCACTCATGATTTTGGATAATGTATCCCCACCCAAAAGTGGGATTCAGATAAGGACTTCCTTGTTAGATCTGGAAACACAGAAACAGAAGATGAGCCTTACAGCTGGAGCAAGGCAAGGGTTCCTGTAGTTCAGCATTATTTCATGGAGAACATCTATATCCTGGACCTTCTCCAAACAGGGACCTAGAACAGGGGTTCTCAACCTTGGCAACTTTAAGACTTGTGGACTTCAACTCCCAGAATTCTTCAGCCAGCAGAAGCAGCCATCGTAAAACCTGTAATACAGCACTGAGTATTAATCTTTGTAAACATCTGACTTGGTAAACATTCGTCACTTCTCACCTCAAGCTTCAACTATACGTCTGTTACAATTTATTCGATTGGTGCGTCTCTTATCTATAGCCTATCCATTGTTACCAGTCTATCACATATTGTTCGTTCAAACGATCCTTCGAATGTGTCAAAATTTTTCTCCATTTCTGCCAATTGTGTTACTTTCAAAGTCCTAACCTCAATATGCGGTGTTTCTGGCTTCCTCCAGTATTGTCCCACCCGCAGTCCAGCTGCTGTGACCAGATTCAGAACCATAGTAGTGCAATCAGTAGTAGTGCAATCTCTTATAATCCCTATCTAAAGATCCTGAGGTAGAAATTCAATAACCTGGGGTAAAAATTTAGTCCGCTTTTTCAATATTAAAGTAATCAACCTTAAACATAAGAAGCAATCATCATAGAACATAACATACAACAACAGGTATTAGTCTTTGTAAACGTCTGGTTTGGTAAACATTCTTCACTCCTCGCGTCCAGCCTCAACTATACGCCAGGTACATTTTATTTGATTGGTGTTTCTCTTGTATATAGTCTATCCACTGTTTCCAGTCAGCCAAATATTGTTCATTTGTGCGATCTTTCAAATATGCCGATATTTTCGCCATTTCCGCCAAATTTTTGTATTTCTGGATTCTTCCAGTATTGTCCCACCAACAATCTGGCTGCTGTGATCAAGTTCAGAAATAAGTTCGTCTCTGAGGTAACAGAATCTTTTATGATCCCTAGTAAAAAAAAAACTGAGGTAGAAACTCGATACGCTTTTTGAAAATGGTTTGGAGTGTCCACCATATCTTTCTCCAGAAGGCTTTAATTTTTCTGCATGTCCACCATACATGGAAATATGTAGCCTCCTCACTACCACACCTCCAACATTTAGGCTGGGTGTCTGGATAGATGTATGATAGTTTTTTTGGATCTAAATGCCATCTGTAGAACATCTTGTAGAAGTTTTCTCTTAGGTGTTGTGCTTTCGTGAATACTACATTTCTCACTAAGATTTCCTCCCACGTTTCCATTGTGATCGAATGCCCAAAGTCTCTTTCCCACTTTACCATACAGTTCTTGACTAACACAGTTTCAGAGTCTATTTCTATCAGAACGCCGTACACCCGTTTGATGTGCATGATCCCCTGCTCTCTAATCTGTTTAATTAAAGTCTCATCAGTCCAGGATAAGCCCTTCTTCCTGTCTTTTTGCCACCTAGACTGCAGTTGCAGATATGATAGCCAGGTACTTCCTATTCCTTCATCTGCTAGCGTTGTTGGTGGTTTTAAAGAGAACCCGTTTTCTTCTTCCAGTACTAGTTTACTGTAGGGCACCACTTCCTGCCCTTGGGATACGTTTATATCCCCTATTACGTGTCCGGGGATCGTCCATATGGGGATTTTATCGTGTAGAAGGTATTTATATTTCCTCCAGACCCACAACAACGGGATTCGCAGTGGGTTCTCCTTGAAGTTGTTGTCCGCCTTTTTGTCGTATACCAAATATGCGTGCCAGCCAAATAGCAGGCCATGCCCTTCGATATTCAGTATTCTTTCATTCGTCATGTTGATCCAGTCGCTCAACGCCACCAATGTCGCTGCGTGGTAGTACAGTTTTAGATTGGGCATTTTTAGTCCCCCTCTCTTCCTTGTGTCTTGGATGATTTTTAGTTTTACCCTCGGTTTCTTGCCGTCCCAAATAAATCCGTTGATGCCCTTCTGCCAGTTGTCCAAGTCCACATCCTGTTTGAGTATGGGTAGCATTTGAAAGAGGAATAAAAATTTTGGCAAGACGTTCATTTTTATTGCTGCTATCCTGCCCAGCAGGGACAGTCGTAATGTTTTCCACCTTTCCAGGTCTGCCTGTATCTTGTTCCACAGCACCTCGTAATTGTTTTTGCATAATTTCGTGTTCGTTGTTTCTATCTCTATTCCTAAGTATTTCACTTTCTTGACTATTTCACAACCCGTTATTCTTTCCAAGTCCTGTTTTGCTTTGTTGTTGAGATTTTTAACTAGCATCTTCGTTTTTGATATATTCACTTTAAAGTTGCCAAGGTTGAGAACCCCTGACCTAGAAGATAGCTCTCTTCTGTTATTATTATTATCTTCAGGAGCTGATTCAGAAGATAAAGATAGTAAACAGCAATAGAGACCGATAGGCCAATCCTTCAGTCTTCTTTAACACCATTTGAGTAGGCCAGGGCTCTTCAAACTTAGCCCTTTGATGACTTGTGGACTTCAACTCCCAGAATTCCTCAGCCAGATTGAGACCCCTGGAATAGGCATTGGCCTAGTTTGTCCTTGGAGAGAAGACTGTCAAGAATACCAAGGCTAAATTAGGAAGTCAAAAAACATCTCGAAGAAGGCAACAATAAATTCCACATTACTGCCAAGAAAAAACACCTAGGCAGGATACCATCTTCCACTGTGCTTGAAGGTCTCAAGCTAGCTTTGTCTGTTGTTTCGGTACCATATTTATAAACTAGCCTGCAGTATCTAGCAATGTGTAACCAAAGGCACCCACAACTAGCCCCCTCTTGCACACAAGACACTCCTTTAAATTCTGGCTGGCATCTCTTCAGACTGGCTGCCTAAGGCAACTGACTCATTTAGACAAATCTCAGCTCCAGCTTTCTTGCTTCTGCTTCTTTAAACTGAGTTGATTTCTAAGCCACCAAGGTCTTCAAACGGAGGTCAATACAGTTCCCCCAAAAAAAAAAAAATCTAATCAAGGATATCTTAAGGAGGTGGTCCTTAAGCTTGTAGTAACTAGAAAGCTAATAAAGGAGAAAATGTGTAGCTCAGGGTTGAAATGAGAGATGCTTGGTGCTCTCTGAGCTTGGTTGTATTCTTGCAGATGTTTCATTACCCAGCTAGGTAACATCATCAGTGCTAGAAGTGAGTGGAATTCAGGGAGGGAAGGAGAGAGGGAAGGAAGGAAGGAAGGAAGGAAGGAAGGAAGGAAGGAAGGAAGGAAGGAAGGAAGGAAGGAAGGAAGGAAGGACTATGGGTCCCTGGTGCTCTCTGAGCTTGGTTGTTTTCTTGCAGACGTTTCATTACCCAGCTAGGTAACATCATCAGTGCTTGAAGGCAGGAGGGTTTGACTGAGCAGTGATGATGTTACCTAGTTTGGGTCATGAAACGTCTGCAAGAAAACCACCAAGTTCGGAGAGCACCAAGGAACCTACCGTGCTCCTCCTCCTCCTCTTCTCCTTCTCCACCACTCCACAAACCCCACTCCCTTCTAGCATTTGATGATGTTACTTAGTTGGGTAAGGAAACGTCTGCAAGAGAACCACCAAGCTCAGAGACCTCTTGTTTGAAGAAAGCTCCCCGTCAGGAAGAAACTCTCCTTGTTGTATCGCAACCTGAATGTGTGTTGCAGTCACAACTGCAGGTCGTTCTCCCTGGACACACCTGTCTCCCATTCTGCCTTCATGGTTTTCTGAATCCCATTTCGGAAAGGCCTGGGTGCTGCCCCATGGCATCTCGACAGCTTCACAGGAGGAACACGCGTGTCCTTTAGCGATTGGTGGGACCATCTCTGCACATGCTAGAAGAACAATTGGAGTGGCGTGTACAGCAAAAACTTTCAAGGTGAGCAGAGTTGATGGGAGATGAATACAGGGAGACTGGCCTTTTGTAGGGACAGGCGCAACTAGATAGAAAGAGGAGGAAAACGACACAGGCCAATTTTAGCCCTTCCTATAATCCTCTCAAACGGCAGAGGTGCTTTTCCCGCAAATGACTAAGCAGTTAAGCTCTCTTTCTCCCGATTCCACTAAATTGGCTCATCCGTGCCCTATTCCCAGTCTCACCATTGGCAATTATTATTTCTCCTCCTCCTCCTCCTCCTCCTCCTCCACCACCTCTTGCCCCCCCCAGAACAACACTAATAATTGCAATAATAATAAGAGTTATTTCACCATAGACTCTGCAGCAGTGTGCAGCAGAGAGCCTGGAAAGCTATGTCAATTCTCTTTTATTAAATATTGCCTTGGAGAAGTTGACTAAGACAAACAGAGCAGGGAGGGCAGTCCGACCTCACGATATGAAACAATAAATCCACCTCCCTGTCTTGGATTTGACGGGGATTTTACACAGAAAGGCAGGGATTCATTCCCAGGACCCTTTTTCCTGTTTTGCAGGCAATCGGGAGACAAATGACCAGCGGCCTTGATGAGGATACACTAAATTTTCTCTTTGCAATCTTTCTTCCAGGGTTGGCATTTTAATCCGTTGCAGAGGCAAAGCCTCTGGAGTGACTGGGATTGTTATAAGAGTTGGACTAGAACAGGAGTAGGCAACCTTGTCTCTTTTATGACTCGTGGACTTCAACTCCCAGAATTCCTCAGCCAGCCACGCTGAGGGGAAAAAGGGAGAGGTTTCCAAGCTGAGCCATGCTGGCTCAGGAATTCTGGGAGTTGAAGTCCACGAGTCATGAGGAGGCCATAGTTTCCCCCATGCTGGCTCAGGGATTCTGGGAATTGAAGTCCACGAGTCATCAAAGAGCCAAGGTTGCCTACCCCTGGGATAGGGTCTCCTGTTTGAGCAGGGGGTTGGACTAGAAGACCTCCAAAGTCCCTATGATTCTATGTTCCATGTGTGAGGTGAAGGGCTGTATCCTAAGTCTGGAATAGTAAGAAGTCCAAGACAGAAAATAACGTTTAAAATAGCCTTTCAGATGGATCTTTTGGGGATGAAAGAAGCAAGGGAAGAATGGTATAAGTAAGGCCTTCCTTCTTGGCTAACCCCAAGGCTGGAGGTGAAAGGAGAAGGCGAGAAGGCATGCTCAGCACACTGCAGAGTTCCAAACTTTTGTTGCTGAATATATATATATATAAAGAACGACCTCCGGCTAAGAAATCATGACCTTGGAATCTGAGCCTTGCTTTCTGGCTTTATCCACCTTTAATATTGCAGCTTAAACTAAATCAACGGCGCATTTTAAAATCTACTTTCCCAATCTGCTGGGGAATACTGAAAGGTTCACAAAGTCATCTGTAGGACAGGGAAGCGTATGCTGGGTCAAAACTCGGCATGCCTTTTAAACCTCTGGAGAAATGTCATTTAAACTTTTCAGCATTTTCTAGGTTGGCCAACTAATTTACTTTGAGAAACCATCTCTCTGAAGAACTTGGACTACGTAGAGTTACCAGGCCCTAAATTTGGGGCAGGGGACAGTTAATTTTATACCATTGCTTGTTGAAAGGGGTTCATTAATAAGAAGCAACGGATGGAAACTATATCAAGGAGAGAAGCAATCTGGAATTAAAGAGAAACTTCCTAACAGTGAGAACAATTAACCAGTGGATGTTGTTGAACAGCCTCTCGTAGACAGCATGGACAATGTTGAGTTCATCTGGAGGACCAGGGTTGACCATCCTGCCTTATTTCAGGATCAAGCAGAAGCTAAAAACCAAGGTGGAAAGGTGAACCGTGGCTCTTTCCACATGTGGCACCCTAGTCTCTCAATCCTGCAAGCCAAGAAAGATGGGAGATACAAATCAACCAAGATGGAAAGGTGAACGAACAGGTGGTTCCTTCCACATGTGGCACGCGACTCTCTCAAGCCTGCAAGCCAGGAAAGATTGACAATACAAATCAACCAGAGGAGATTGCAACAGCTGTGGACCAAGGGATCCAATTGACTGAAAGCAAAGCAGGGTTTTGTAATGTTTAGTTGGCAACCTGATCCCCAAATGCTAAACTATAATGACAGACTTGGGGCTCAGCAATCCAAATTCCTGAATAATTCACTCAAGGCAAAGGTATTCGGCCGGGTTATGTCCACCTGCAACGGAGAAGTTGGCCAGGAAAGAAATAGAAGCCAGCAGTTACACATGGGCACACACACCTTCCCTGATATTCTAAAGCTGTATCGAGTTTGGCAGTGAGATGGTTCAAGACCTGGTAATAGGATAAACGAACGGGAGGAATAATCTCAGGGATAGACGGCGCATTCCAGAGGTATTATTAGCAGAAGACGCTCTCCTTGGAGAACCGTAGTTCCTCTCTAAGCCGAGTAGGCCTTCTGGCCAGGAACAGCTGCCCCTCCAGAACTCAAGATACCTACCCAGAAAAGATCTTGTTACAAGCAATTTAGCAAAAAGTCCAGTCCATGCACAACAATCACAAACTTGACAGCCTGTCCAACTGCATTACCGTCAGCAGTCATGTAGGCTTTATGTCCAGGAGAGAAAGAGAAAGAGGAAGATAAGTTATCTGTTGGATGCACACAGCAGAGAGAATTGTGTGAGCTAGGCAGATGCCAGGCTGGGTTACCATGAAGGCCAGCCAGCCAGGTGGGAGTTTTGTTCAAGGGGGGGGGGAGACAGGACCCGAACTGTGGATTCACACATGTCGCTTTTATTGGTGAAAGGATGGAAGGGGGGAATCAAGAAGCTTAGAAAGCAAATGCAGACATCTCACAAACGATCATGAGATCCGTGCAAAGCTGCTTAGAAGTTTGTCATATTCCTTACAACTTAGAATCCTAGGGCTGGAAAGGGACCTTGGAGGTCTTAAGAACATAACAACATAAGAAGAGCCATGCTGAATCAGGCCAAAGCCCATCGAGTCCAGCATTCTGTGTCACACAGTGGCCCACCAATTGTACATGGGGATCTTGAGCAGAAAGAGAAGGCAAAACCCTCCCTTTCCCTTGACCCCCAACAAATGGTACTCAAGGGAATCCTGCCTGCCTCAACCAACATAGAGGCGACACATGGACCACTGATACACTTGGCATCCATGAATCTATCTAGCCCTGCCTTGAAGCTGTCAAGGCTGACAGCTGTCACGACCCCTTCTGGAAGTGAATTCCATAAATCAACGACCCTCTGGGTGAAGAAATATTTCCCTTTATTTGTCCTCACTTTCTTAGCTATGAGCTTTAGGGAGTGCCCCCTTGTCCTGGTATTGTGTGATAGAGAAAAGAATTTTTCTCTATCCACCTTTTCTATCCTGCCTGCCTCAACCTTCTTCTTCTAGTCCAACCCCCTGCTCAAGCAGGAAACCCTATGCCATTTCAAGGAAACAGTTGTCCAATCTTCTTTAAAAAAACCTCCAGTGTCGGGAGCACCCACAACGTCTGGAGGCAACTTCTGTTCCACTGGTTAATTGTTCTCCACTGCCAGGAAATTATGTTGGAAGACTGCTATCAAGTCACTTCTAGTCCTTCTTTTCATTAAACTAGACATTCCCAATTTCTGCAACTGTTCTTTGTATGTTTTAGCCTCCAGCCTCCTAATCATTCATGTTGCTCTTCTCTGCACTCTTTCCAGAGTCTCAAAATATATTGGATATAGGCCAATATCCAGTGAAGAACTGATTCTGTCTTTCCACAGAAGCTGTGGATCTTCTGGAGAATGAAGAAGCAGAATAAACGTCCTTATCACTCACCGTAAACACCCATTAAGCATGGAGTCAAATATTAGCCGATAATGTGGCATGGCACCCCATTAGCCTTCTCGTCCCTGATAGATAGGGATATTTTTAATTAACATCTGAGGGGCTCTCCTCTATTGTAATCACCCATTACTGATTAAATAGCAAGATGCAGAGTCCAATCGTGATCCGATTGGAAAGATGCTAAGTTCCAGAGGTGTTACCTTTCTGAAATTGTCTGTGAATTGATTTCTTTTATTGAATTAATAAGTGCTATCATGCTGTACGGAAGGCAAAATTGCTGCTGAATGCAAGTGATAACATATAATTACGGAAAATCAAATCCTAATCTGCAGAGCTAAACCAGGTGTCAACATTTTAATTGTAGTTAGGGGAGCGCATTTAGCACCGGGGAGCAGAGGAGGGGAAAAAAAAAAACCAGAATCTCGTGGGTTGCAAAAAGGAAAATGAAAAATCCAGAGAAACTGGGACTTCCAAAATAGTCTGGGAATGGGATCGTTTAACTGAGAAATGGGTGTTAATAATCCGTGGAAACCTTTATTTCTTTAGGAGGGGAGCACAAAGAAAGGAAGCAAAAGAAACAGGCACACAGGTGGTCCTTGACTTACACCCACAAGTGCATTTCTGTTGCTGGTAAAGGCAGTTGATGCCCAATATAACCCTGGTTGTTAAATGGATCACTGCAGTTGTTAAGTGACTCACGCAGTCGGGAATCCAACTTCCCCTGTTGATTTTGCTTGTCAAACGCAAACCGGGAAGGCCACAGGCGGTGATCATGCAATCCCAGGTTCCTGCAAGGGCCGTTGCCAAGCACCCAAATTTTGATCACGTGACCGTTGGGATTCCAGGACGGTCCTAAGCGCGAGGCCTGGCCCTAAGCCACTATTTTCAGGGAATGAACGGTTGAAAGGAGAGGACTACCTTTCATTCTTGAAAACCAAGCTTGATGAGTTCTTGGCTAGCCAATGATCAAGCATGGCTTTATGGAGACAGAAAGCAGAATTATGGGTCCAAGCCCGCTCTGAAAATTTTGCAACCTTTGGTGGTTCCAACAACATGGACATAGTTGAATGGAAGAAAAAAAAATTACCTAGGAATATCGATAAGCCATGAAGATTTCCCTGTCTCCTTAAAAAAGTGTGGATAATCTCTGTCTAGACCAGTGGCCCCCAATCTTTTGGGCACCAGGAACCAGTTCCGTGGAGAGAGGATTTTCCATGGACCGGAGGGATGTGCGGTTTCTACATCCCGTGGATTGGGACTTTACTTGTTTGCCCGGACCAGTTTCTTGGCATGCTGCAGCCCAGCGCTGCTCCACGGACCAAGGGTTGGGGACCCCTGGTGTAGAAGGACTAGGGGGGGGACATGATAACACTATTCCAGTATTTGGGAGGTTGCCACAAAGACGACAAGGTCAACCTATATTCCAAAGCACCAGAAGGCCGGCCAAGAAACAAGGGATGGAAACGAATCAAGGGATGGAAACGAATCAACCTGGAACTCAGGAGAAACTTCCTAACCGTGAGGACAATTAACCAGTGGAACAGAAGTTGTCGGTGCTCCATCACTGGAGGACTTTAAAAAGAGACTGGATAGTCATTTGTCTGAAATAATGTAGGGTTTCCTCCAAGGTCTCTTCCAGCTGTAGTCTGATGGATCTGTCCCCAACTGTCCCCTATCTCCTGCCATCCAGTCTTTGGCTATTTTAAAAAGCCTCTTTAGGAATGACAGCCTTGTTGACAAGAGGGAGATAGCCGAGTCAAGCACACAAAGACAGCTGTTCTCGAAGCCCAGAAGACCAATTGATTTAATAACTAACTTAGCTAAATCGCTGTTGCTAAATTGGCCCAATTAGTAACTGAACTTCTTTTGTGGATGCTCAAATCAGTTTAAGGGGGTCAGGAGAGATATTGATTTTTTTTTTTTTTGCTCGCTGTGGATAATACAATCTGTTGAGGTGGATCTTGTGGAAAGGATGGCCGGGCCTGTCAAAGTTTAGCTACACTTTAGTGGGGTCGGAAAAGTCAGCTGCACACTGAATTTGGGTTCTGTGACTTCACGGACACATATGGAAGGGGTCTGCCGTGGCTTTCTCCCAGACTGGTTTGTGATGGCATTCCCAGTTTGGCCTGTAGCCCTGGGATTCCCTGGTCATCTCTGAAATCTAATGAGATTGAGCTACTTGCCTACCCTTGAGCCAATCAAGATCGAACTGCTGGCAGTCGGCAGAGTTAGCCTGCAGTACAGCATTCTAACCATTGAGCCACCACGGCGATAGAATAGAATAGAATAGAATAGAATAGAATAAGAATAAGAATAGAATTAGAATAGAATAGAATTAGATTTAGAATAGAATAGTATAGCTGAAGTATAGAATTAGAATAGAATAGAAATAGAATAGAATAGATGAAGTATAAAATTATATAGAATAGAATAGAATAGAATAGAATAGAATAGAATAGAATAGAATAGAATAGAATAGAATAGAATAGAATAGAATAGAAGATAGCACTTACACTTATATACCACTTCGTAGTGATTTACAGCCCTAAGGGGTTTAGAGAGTCAGCGTCTTGGCCCCCAACAATCTGGGTCCTCATTTTACCGATCTCAGAAGGATGGAAAGGCTGAGACAACCTTGAGCCGATCAAGGCAGTTGGCAGAGTTAGTCCGCAGTACTGCATTCTAACCACTGTGCCCCCACGGCTCATGGTCATAAACATGAGTCAGCTGAATTTTGATCATGGGACCCTGAGGATGCTGCAACAAGCGTGAAAAAAGGTCAGAGGTGACTTTTTCAATGCCGTTGTAACTTCACACCTCACTAAATGAACTGTTGTAAGTTGAGGACTATCAGTAATTCCATTGTGATGTTTTCTCCAAGTGTGTTGCGGAGAAAGGAGCACTTGCAAAGGAAAAATCTGGAATCCTTCCCGCTCCTGTCTTCATTCCCTTCTTAGTGTATTCCAGGAGATAGCAAAAGCCTTTGTTTTCATAAAGTCTTTTGCAGATAACGAAGCCTTTGACAGTTCTCATAACAGATTGCTATGGTTTCCTAGCCCTACTGTGGGATGATAATTGTACCAGGTTTTTTTCTATTTTCTGCTGCTGTAGATTAAAGTTTATCTCCCCGTTTTATCTCTTGCATGGAGTAGCTGAATTTTTCGGTGGTTTTACCGTTTCATTAAGCGACAGCCACCTTGAGAGTATTTTTTAAGGGAGATACCTAGACGATAAAAGTTTCAGGGAATTGCTCGTAAAACACCCCTCTTAATGTATACCCCTAGAAAACATGAAACTTGCATAGATATCCGTGTAACTCTAACTTGCCCTAGATTGGCCGACATCTAGATGTCCCACACCGTGAATCAGCTAGGGATAAGTGTCCCTAGGTGAATTGCCGTGGCCACATGGTGGTGGGGGGAGATGTGGGAACCAGTGGCGGGGAAGGAGTGCTGAGGGAGGGAGGGCCAGCTGAGGTGGGTTGGCTACGATGGGGGTCCCGGGGTGAAGAGTGTGTGGCAATGTCATCGTGGTCAATTGTCCTAGATCCAGTGAATGTCACTCAATGGGAACCTTCCCTCACACGAACATCTGCATATTCAGGTGCTAACTAAGGCTAATTCAAGGGTTAGGGTTGAAGGCACAGATTCAGTCTAAACCAATTTCAGTCCGATTCTGGGTCAGATCCTATGAGATGTCCCCACAGCTTTGAACATTGATTGATTTTCTGAATTTATTCAAAAGTTCAACTCCAGCTGATTCCTGAACCAGGGTTATCACTGGGCCCAAATCCCATTTGTGGGAGGAACATTGATAGACAATTGCCTCCTATACATTTCTCTCCAAGTGGAGTTAATCATCTTAATTGGACTCCAGGGCCTTAAGTGGTGGACTTGCAAGTAAAGAAGAAACATTAAACTCAGGTTCCCCCTTACTCAAATGCTGTGAAGTCATTCTTGCCCACTTGGAACGGCTGAGTTTGCCCCAGTGGGTCATTCAGGAATAACCAAAGGGGTGCTTTCTATGCAACGGTGTGACATACCGGTAGCAAGAGTCGGGGTGCTCCTGAGAACGATTCACCAAGGAGCTGCCCCCCCCAAAAGCCAACACAGTCCTAGGCTGCATTAACAAAGAGATAGAATTAAGATCACTTTATAATGCCTTGGTAAGAACACACTTGGAATACTGCATCCAGTTTTGGTCGCCACAATATAAAAAAGACGTTGAGACTCTGGAAAGAGTGCAGAGAAGAGCAACAAAGATGACTGGGGGCGTTGTGGAAGCTGAAACATATGAGGAATGGTTTAGTTTAATGAAAAGAAGGAGAGGTGACATGACAGCAGTGTTCCAATATCTCAGGGGCTGCCCCAAAGAAGAGGGAGTCAAGCTATTCTTCAAAGCGCCTGAAGGCAGGACAAGAAGCAACGGATGGAAACTAATCAAGGAGAGAAGCAACCTAGAACTAAGGAGGAATTGTCTGACAATGAGAATGATTAATCACTGGAGTTTTTAAAGAAGAGATTGGACAACCACTTGTCTGAAATGGCCTAGGGCAGGGGTGGGAAACCTTGGCTCTTTTATGACTCGTGGACTTCAACTCCCAGAATTCCTGAGCCAGCCATGCTGAGGAAAAAGGGAGAGGTTTCCAAGCTGAGCCATGCTGGCTCAGGAATTCTGGGAGTTGAAGCCCACGAGTCATGAGGGGGCAGAAGTTTCCCCCATGCTGGCTCAGGAATTCTGGGAGTTGAAGTCCCCGAGTCACGAGGGGGCCATAGTTCCCCCATGCTGGCTCAGGAATTCTGGGAGTTGAAGTCCCCGAGTCACGAAGGGGCCATAGTTCCCCCATGCTGGCTCAGGAATTCTGGGAGTTGAAGTCCATGAGTCATGAGGGGGCAGAAGTTTCCCCCATGCTGGCTCAGGAATTCTGGGAGTTGAAGTCCACGAGTCATGAGGGGGCCATAGTTCCCCCATGCTGGCTCAGGAATTCTGGGAGTTGAAGTCCACAAGTCATGAGGGGGCCATAGTTCCCCCATGCTGGCTCAGGAATTCTGGGAGTTGAAGTCCACGAGTCATGAGGGGGCAGAAGTTTCCCCCATGCTGGCTCAGGAATTCTGGGAGTTGAAGTCCACGAGTCATGAGGGGGCCATAGTTCCCCCATGCTGGCTCAGGAATTCTGGGAGCTGAAGTCCATGAGTCATGAGGGGCCATAGTTCCCCCATGCTGGCTCAGGAATTCTGGGAGTTGAAGTCCACGAGTCATCAAAGAGCCAAGCTTGCCTACCCCTGGTCTAGGGTCTCCTGCCTGAGCAGGAGGTTGGACTAGAAGACCTCCAAGATCCCTCTCAACTTTGCTATTGTTATTCTGATCCTGAACTAGCAGGAACTGGCTGACTAGACCCAGATAAGACATATCTACCAAGAGGACCAAGAACTAACTTTGATCTATCTCTTGAAACCCCCAACCCACTGCCCCTCCAGCATGTCTTATACATTGAGCAATCCAGCTGTCCGAAGGGGTCCTCTTTTTCTTGGAGAGCGCCTCTCTTTACGTGAGGTAGAGGGGAGCCTGGATCTGCAGGTTGGTGTATTCCTGCTGACTACAGTGATTTGCCAAAATGCAGCCATAAAATATAAGCTTGCTTTCTTCGTAGGGCAGGCTGGGGGCTCAGAGCTTCCTCCCAAGGAGGCATTACTCTCTCATTTCATGCAACAGAAAAATATAATGGTGAGGAAAGGGGTGGGCGGAGGCATCTGTACATCCTGCTTTTAAAAGTCCTTCATTACATCTCGTGCCTTCAGGCAAGGCATAGAAATGCAAAACGGGGAACATTTTGCCCTTGAAGCAGAGAATGAATGTTGGTTTTTGCAGTTGCCTCTGGTGCTCCTAGTTGTATAGCAAACATGCACGGTGAGCCCTCTCTTTCATCCTCCATTCTAATTGTTAAATAGACTTGGCATCCTTCAACAGCTGCTGGGTTCAAACAATGTCAGGAAAGCCAATCCAGCATCTCACATGAACACCAACTTCCTCCCATGGCAGAAAGCTCAACACAACATCGCTCAGGGAAGCGGGAGGGGAGGGTAATCAAGGGCAAAGGGAGGCGAGCTTTAAAGGTAGTTCTGTAGGTGCAGCGGATTTGTGGAGGCTGTGTGTTTCGTGTGGTACCCAAAGATCCCTTGACGTGGGGAGAACGATGCGATTAGGCAGAGGGGCCAGTAAAGGAGAATCTGTGCAGCTCGGGGTCCTCGGTGCTCTCTGAGCTGGGTTGTTTTCTTGCAGACGTTTCATTACTCCAGTAGGTAACATCATCAGTGCTAGAAGGGAGTGGAATTGAGGGAGGGAGGGAGAGAGGCAGGGAGGGAGGGAGGGAAGGAAGGAAGGAAGGAAGGAAGGAAGGAAGGAAGGAAGGAAGGAAGGAAGGAAGGAAAGACTATGGGTCCCTGGTGTTCTCTGAGCTTGGTTGTTTTCTTGCAGACGTTTCATTACCCACCTAGGTAACATCATCAGTGCTAGAAGGGAGTGGAATTGAGGGAGGGAGAGAGGCAGGGAGGGAGGGAGGGAGGGAAGGAGGGAGGGAGGAGGGAAGGAAGGAAGGAAGGAAGGAAGGAAGGAAGGACTATGGGTCCCTGGTGTTCTCTGAGCTTGGTTGTTTTCTTGCAGACGTTTCATTACCCACCTAGGTAACATCATCAGTGCTAGAAGGGAGTGGGATTGAGGGAGGGAGAGAGGCAGGGAGGGAGGGAGGGAGGGAAGGAGGGAGGGAGGAGGGAAGGAAGGAAGGAAGGAAGGAAGGAAGGACTATGGGTCCCTGGTGTTCTCTGAGCTTGGTTGTTTTCTTGCAGATGTTTCATTACCCACCTAGGTAACATTATCAGTGCTAGAAGGGAGTGGGGTTTGCAGAGAGGAGGAGGAGGAGAGGAAAGACTGTGGGATGTTTGGTGCTCTCTGAGCTTGTTCGTTTTCTTGCAGACATTTCATTACGCATACTAGGTGGCATCATCAGTGCTAGAAGGGAGAGGGATGGAGGAGGAGGAGGAGGAGGAGATTTGGTACAGGAAGGTAGGCCTGGCAAAGAAACACGGCATTTCAAAATCAGCTTGATCAGACAAGGGACACCAGAGAGAGAATGCCTGAAAAACTCCTCTCTATGGGAGGAACAGTAGGGCAGCGGCTCAGAACGTTGTTAGCTGCTCCTTTCTAAGTCTCTCCCCTCTCCTGGTCACATGACCCACAACCTAGTTTAAGTCTCTTATTCCCCTGCTGCCTGGTGTGCACAAAACAAAAGCATTTAGAGGCAACACAAGGGCACAGCATACACAGGCAGAGACACAACCTGGTCCTCTTCTTCTTTTGTCTTTCATCCCTTAATTCTGGGTTGGAGTCAGGCCGACTGAATGCAGTTGAGCATTTACTGGCTGGATGCCCTTCCTGACACCTACGGAGGACAGGCACCCCTCTGGGGACTGGTAGCAGAAAGATGAAAAAATTCTCTAGGTGAAAGGAAATGCTGGATTTGCTGTCTGTGGAGTTGTCTCAAGGATGCTTTTTCCCCCCCCCCCCCAAAAGGCAACTGGACTGTGTTTTATTTGAAGAAGAAGAGGTTTCGTTTCTTATCCAAGAAAGTTTAATTGGTTGTAACTTTTTGCATTGACTCTTTCTCTTCTCTCTAGTACATCTGTGGCAGGAGTCAGCAAAATTTTCTGGCACGTCACATGCGCTAAGGCATGTGTGAGTGCATCTATCCATTCCCCCCCTCCCCATAGCAGAGAGCCCTTCGTTTCACATCGGATTCTGCAAGCTGTCGCCAACGTTTAATTATTTCTATTTGTTGCCCACACTTTGGGCACCAGTTTTGGGATCGCAGGGGGTCTGTCCCGGGGCCATCCTGATTTAAAGGCTTGCAAGGGCATTCAACAGTTCGCATTAAATCCAAAGGATCCGGTTCCTTTCCTAGCCGCCTTTTCAGTCTGCAATCCTGCTTCCAAAACTCTTTAAGATCGGGCCTCGCTAAAGCTCCAGATGACAATCCCGAGCTCAGGATGTTGAGTATTAGCCTTGTCATTTACATAATAATCTCTTCCGAAAGGCCACTTCCGGCATTGTGTTGTTGTTTTTTTCTTCTTCCCCCTCCATCCGTTCCAATCTTTCTGGATCCAGAGTTGCTTTTAGCAAATGCTTTTGGAAACTCCTCCTGCTTTTCAAAAAACAACAACAACACAAAACAGATGGAGGCCAAAAGAGAGGGGGGGGGGAAACCCAACCTAAAACAAAAATAATAGTCGTAAATCCTACTTGACGTTGGGGAAAAAAAGTCCAGGGTGTTTAGCTGGGGCTGCTCCTGTTTGAAATGACTTCATCGGCCTTTGCTTTTCTGGCTCTTTAATCTAGTGCAAAGAAAGGTGGTGGAAGGGGAGGGACTCCCAATCCGGTCTCTAAATCACCCAAGGAGCTGGCATGAAAAATGGCCTTGGAATTCGCTCTCCAAGATTGCCTTCCTCTTGAAAAGTCTTTTGCTTGGCCTCATTTAGCCGGGAGAGCGCCAAAGGGGGCTGCCGAAGGAGGCAAACAGACAGACAATAAGATGGGAGGAAGAGGGGTAGTGGCGTCTGGGGTAACATCCACCCTTCATTATTCCCTTTCTTTCCTCCCCCCCCCACCCCATTTTCCCCTCCCTCCCAAACTTGGAGATGAAATGCTGTCCAGGAGGCCTATTCTTCTCCATGGACAGGAAGAGCGTTCAGACATCAGAGGAGGAGGAAAAAAATAATCAAAACAAAAACCAACAACAGAGAATGATTCATGGTGGAGAGACCGCATCTGCCTTGCATTAAAACATGAAATCCTTCATATACAGGAGGGATCTCTGTTTTCTTTCCTGCTTTGGCACCCGGACCTCGGAAAGCCACAAGGAGAAGGATGGGTTGCTGGTTTAACCCTGCAAGGCCCTCCACCACTTCTCGGAGGCTCAGCGTCCATTCCTCAGGGTGTCCAACGGCCTTTCTGCCCATCTAGCTCTCTAAAGCAATTGTCGAGAACGGAGGTCCGCAACCTTGGGGGCACCAGGGACCGGTTCCATGGAGAAAGGTTTTTTCCCCGTGGACCGGTGTGGTTTTGAATATTGCCTGCATTGCGAGGATGGGGCTTTGCTTGTTTGTGCAGCCCACTTACTGACATGCTGCGGACTGGTGGGGGTCCACAGAGCAGGGGGTTGGGGACCCCGGTCTAGAACAGGGGTTCCCAACCCCTGGTCCGTGGACCAGTACCGGGCTGCGGCATGCCGGCAACCGGTCCGCACAGACAAGCAAAGCCCCATCCATGGGATGCAGTCAACACACAAAACCACGCACCTTCCAGTCCATGAAAAAAACTCTCTCCACGGAACCGATCCCTGGTGCCCCAAAGATTGGGGGCCTCTGGTCTAGATGACAACTCTGAACGGTCACTAAATAAACTCTTGTAAGTCGAGGACTACCTGTTTGGGAAGAATCCGGACTCTCACCCATGCAGATGTTTTCCCCCCCCCGAGAGTCATTTTAAGAATCCGAGTAAACTTGGCATCCGTAGCAGGCTGTCCTAGCGAGCCAGTCTGTTGCTCACGTTGTCATACCTGACTTTATTTTTATTTTTAGCAGCCGAGCGGGTGGGATGTTAACAACAAATTAGAACCAATTAGGCGTTTTCAGTTTTCATACATCAACTCTGATTAGCTCTGGCCTCTCTCCCTTACGCCTCCTCAGTCCAAGATGCATTAGGCCTGTCAAAAACAAATTGGGGGCAGCTGGGGGCAGCCATGGAGGGCTGGCTGTTGCCAATGTACAAATTGCTCTGCCTCTTCCCCACTTGGTGGGGCAGGAAATGTAAATGATCTTCAAAAAGGTGACATTTTTCCTTGGCTTGTTTGTGGGTTGCTCATCAGCGGAGAGGGTAAGGGTCTAAGCTGGCCGGTTCGGCAGTGGGGAGAGAAAATTCAGAAAGGGAACGTCCAGTTTTTGTAAAAAAAAAACACCAAAAAAAACATAGGAAAGGTGGACCCCAGCAGAAAATCCTGTGGAAGGAAGGAAGGAAGGAAGGAAGGAAGGAAGGAAGGAAGGAAGGAAGGAAGGAAGGAAGGAAGGAAGGAAGGAAGGAAGGAAGGCAGAATTTCCTGTAGGGTAGTTGCTAGAAACCTGGAAGAGACGTGGCAAAGTGTTGGAAAGAAGTTGGCTTTTTGTTCACCTTGCATGATTCCAGCCTTCATGCTTGGAATTTATGAGTTGTTCAACCGAAGAGAATATTTATAGCTCTTGGACTATATAAGTCTAAGTGCAATTGCTATTCCAGACAAGTAATGGTACAGTCTCTTCCTGAAAACCTCCAGTAATGGAGCACCCACAACTTCTGGAGGCAAGGAGTTCCACTGGTTAATTGCACCCGCTGTTGGGAAATTTCTCCTTAATTCTAGGTTGGTTCTTTCTTTGATAGGTTTCCATCTACCCCTCCCTGTGTTTCATATTACTTTTGACTTTCCAAAGCTTTCTGCTATAACTTAACGCTTGCCTTAACTGACATCTGGAATGCCAGTGGGGTTTTTCTGGGCATGTGGGGCTCCTCAATTTATGTCAGTCTTCCCACTAGGAATTAATGTGAAGCTGGCATCTCATCTTCTTGACTCTGATGTAAATTCTCAAAGCAGATTTGTTTACTTTCTTTCCCTCCCTCCCTTCCTTTCTCTCTCTTTCTTTCCTTTTTTTCCTCTCCTTTCCTCCCTCTTTCTTCCCTCCTTCCAAGTGCCATCTTAATTTCATTCCTTCCCTCTCTTCCTACCATTGTCCGTCCTTCCTTCCTTCCTTCCTTCCTTCCTTCCTTCCTTCCTTCCTTCCTTCCTTCCTTCCTTCCTTCCTTCCTTCCTTCCTTCCCTCTCTCTCCTTCCCTCCTCCCTCCCTCCCTCCCTCTCTCTTTCTTTCATTCTTTCTCTCCTCCCCTCCTTCCTTCCCTTCCCCATTCTTCCCTTCCCCCTCCCTCTCTCTCTCTCTTGCATATTCACAGATGCACAAAAAAAATAGCAGTAAAGGAGAATAAAGATGACAGCACAGTTGAACGAGGCAGCTATAAAACAGTGATCGTAATAAAGAATAAAAATGCTATATCGCGTTGCCAAGGGAACTGGCATTCAAGGACTCCAGGTAACGCTGTAAAACATGCTACTGAGCATAACGCACTAAAGCAGGTTAAGGGGTTATTTATTATGTTAGAACATGCCACCGAGTGCCCTCTGGTGTGTGCCGAAGACAGAAATGTCTGGCAGTTTTAATTAAAAAAAGCAACAACACCCCTCTCCTATAGGGCCTTAGAGAGAATTAGCAAGAACTAAACTGTTTGCTTTCCCACTACAAAATATATATAAGAGGCATTTTGGGGCCCTGAATCCAGCCAGCATTCTTCACCTGCTTCTTTTTTTCTTAAAAAGAAAGAAAGAAACAAAAAAAAAAAAAAAACCACCACCCCTAAGAAAGGGAGTTTATACATAATAAATGCAAAGCAGAAATCCAAGCTGATAGTTCCTCTGTGAAAATATTTTTCACGAGGTATTTTCTTTAAAAACAAAAGGGAAGAAAAGAAAAAAACATCTTTGATTCGGAAAATAACCACTCGGAGGGAAAAAAAAATCAAAATAATAAAAGATCCGTCTGTGCATTGTCAGCAGCTTCCACGCAGCGTTCCTGTCCAATGAAGCTAGACAGAGAATCTGGCAGCCGAATCTGGCAGCTATGAATCAATCCTAGGCGTAAAATTTCTTTGAAGCTAGCCCTGAATCTTAGCTTGGACATCTCTGGACAGTTGGCATCTCATGAACTCCTTTGATGGGACTTTGACAAACAGGTGATGCCGTCCACTCCGCCTCCCGCCCAACAGCTTTTATTCCATGCTCAACTTTTTTTTTTTTAAAGCCACAATTTTACTCTTTCGGATCACTTGTATTCTCGAAAGACGAGTGAAATAAAAGGAGGGTTTTCACAACTTGCCTCCAGAGGTTGTGGGTGCTCTAACACTGGAGGTTTATATATATAATATATAATAATAAAGTTGGAAGGGACCTTGGAGGTCATCGAGTCCAACCCCCTGCTCAGGCAGGAAACCCCATTTCAGACAAATGGCTGTCCAGTCTCTTCTTAAGAACTTCCAGTGTTGGAGCATTCACCGATTCTGGAGGCAGGTTGTTCCACTGGTTAATTGTTCTAACTGTCAGGAAGGCTCTCCTTAGTTCTAGGTTGCTTCTCTCCTTGATCAGTTTCCATCTGTTGCTTCTTGTCTTGCCTTCAGGCGCTTTGGAGAATAGCTTGACTCCCTCTTCTTTGGGGCAGCCCCTGAGATATTGGAATACTGCTATCCTGTCCCCCCTCGTCCTTCTCTCCGTTAAACTAAACACACCCAATTCCAGCAGCCGTTCCTTATATGCTTTGGCCTCCAGTCCCCTGATCATCTTTGTTGTTCTTCTATGTACATATATATATATATATATATATATATATATATATATATATATATATATATATATATATATATATATATATATATATATATATATATATATATATATATATATATATATATATATATATATATATATATATATATATATATATATATATATATATATATATATATATATATATATATATATATATATAAGTTTTTATTGATTTTTTTAAATACAATTCAACAGTGCTTATTCAACAAACGTGTTGTCTGACTTTATCATTCACTAATACAAATTAAATTCCTAGCTGTGAATTCTCCAACACTGGAGGTTTTTAAGAAGAGATTGGACAGCCATTTGCCTGGAATGACATAGGGCAGTGGTGGCAAACCTATGGCAGGGGTGCCAGAGGCGGCACTCAGAGCCCTCTATGTGGGTACACACGCCATCACCCCAGTCGTAGGCCTTCAGCTGGGTTTTATAAAACCTTTTCGCTTTAGGCCTCCGCTGCCGTGTGCAAAAAAAAAAAAAGAAGGTTCAATCAATCAATTTCAACTTCTGGGGGGGGGGGGAGATCTTGCAAAGTTGGAATTGATTGATTGAACTTTTTAGTCCCACCCAGTCTGCCGTTACCACCGCAGCCACGCCCACCCAATGGGCCACGCCCACCCAATGGGCCACACCCACCCGGCACCCGGCGATACGTAAGTGGGTTTTGGGTTGCAGTTTGGGCACTCGGTCTCTAAAAGGTTCGCCATCACTGACATAGGGTTTCCTGCTTGAGCAGGGGGTTGGACTAGATGACCTCCAAGGTCCCTTCCAACTCTGTCATTCTGTTAAGGCTGCAGAAGTTTTCCAAGCAGCAAAAGGCAGGTGTTGGGGTGGTCAAGTGCCTCTGATGCCCACTGGCTATTTCTCTGGAGAACGCAGTGGGTCCTCTGATCTACTTGTTTTGTTAGAACCCTAAAGACTCATCTTTGCCAGCAAGCCTGGGGATGATTGTGGTTGATTGATGTATTGAATGTGTGTTTATTGGTTTTTAGATATTCTGTTTGGGTTTTTTATATTGTATTTTTTGTTATGTATATGTTGTTAGCTGCTCCGAGTCCCCTGGAGAGGAGCGGCATACAAACCCAAATAAAATAAATAAAATAAATAAACCCTTCAGCCCGTGTAGGTTGTAGCAGTTGATTTTCACTTATGTTATAATGGCCGCATGGAATCAGGGACTGAAGAGGAAGGTCTGGGGAAGATCCTTCCTGGTTGCTGATACTTGGGAAGCGGGATCACCCCCAAACGATGCCAGGGGCTGTCTCTCCCTGGAAGATTTCACCCACTTTTAAGAAGTTTCAGTTCAATTCTGCCCCCACTAAGTGGCAGCAATGCACTGCAAACTACAGAGAAAGAAAAGGGAATGGCTATGTTGTATCCCTTCATTATTATTATTATTATTATTATTATTATTATTATTATTATTATTATTATTATTATTATTATTATTTAAAAAAGAAAGCTGAGTTAGTTGTCAACCAAGAGGCAAACAAGGCTGGCATTGTGTGAAGAACTGCGGTTTGTGGACTTCAGCAGGCCCAATCAGAAGCTGAATTCCACCCTTTGTAAGGGAATTAGAGATTCAAAGACCGTTGTTTTTCCCATCCGGGATCCAGAAAGATTTCAAAATAACGCCCTGCCATTTGGGAAAGATCAGATCTTGTGCAACTCGGAGGGGTGAGCCAGTCCTGGCCCATATTTGGGCAAGGGACTATTAGGAAACCCCAGAAGGACAGACTGGGTAAGGTGGAGGGGAGGGCGAGTCGAGGAGGGGAGAGCCTTCTGAATGAAGTCAATAGGAAACCATGTTTATTTGTCTATCTGGTGGTTGATTATTTCCACAGCTGCCCAACCAGCATCCAATTCAGGGTCGAGTGCGCCATTCAACAGAGCAAACAACAATAATCATAAAATGGATTGCACCAGAGGCAGTTTCAAACAACCCTTATCAGTCAAAAAAAAAAAACCAGTCAAGGCAGTTGTAAAACTCCTGACCCAGAGCCTGGAAGGGGGAGGTGGGAAGAGAAAAAACTCAAAACAAAACAGGTTTTCAAGGCCTCCTAAAAGTGGAATGGGACAACTTGCCATGGCCAACTGGCCATGAAACAACTCACCAAGGCTAACTTGCTGAGGGACAATCTATACCAGTGGTGGCAAACCTATGGCACGGGTGCCAGAGGCGGCGTGGAGCCCTCTCTGTGGGCACGTGCACCGTCACCTCAGTCCTAGGCCTTCAGCTGGCTTTTATAAAACCTTTTCACTTCAGGCCTCTGCCGGCCATGTGCAAAAAAAAAAAAAAAAAGGTTCAATCAATCAGTCAATTTCAACTTCTCAAGGGGAAAAAAAAGATCTTGCAAAGTTGGAATTGATTGATTGAACTTTTTAGTCCCACCCAGTCTGCCGTTACCACTGCAGCCACGCCCACCCCATGGGCCACACCCACCCGGCACTCGACAATGTATAAGTGGATTTTGGGTTGCAGTTTGGGCACTCAGGTCTCTAAAAGGTTCGCCATCACTAATCTATATCTACATCCAGTGCTTTTTTTGTAAACCAAAAAAAAAAAAAAAGGTGCCGAAACTCACACACATCATACAACCCGCCTTGCCTACCCTACAAGGTTCCATCCAAAAAAGGTGCCGGAACTCCGTTCTGGGCGTTCTATGACCAAAAAAAGCCCTGTCTATATCTATATCTAATCTCACAACCTCGGCGGATACCCAAGCATCTTCGTAAGTCATCCTGACATACAATCCCATCAATATAAACCATAACCAAGTCATAAAAAGATGACTGATCAAGCCACTTACTCCACCCCACCTGAAGGAGGAAGACAGAACCGCTGGAAGCAGAATATGGGGTTGCAATTTCCTCCAAGATTTGAGGAAGGGCCGACCCAGTTGGTGTGACTGCACTGAATGGGGGAAAGCGAGCCTTCAGAGCCAACTTGAGGATTAGAACATAGAACCATGGGGCTGGAAGCGACCTTGGAAATCAAGGCAGGAGACCTTATACCATCCCAGTCAAGTGGTTGTCCAATCTTTTCTTGAAAAGCTCCAGTGACAGAGCACCCACAACTTCTGGAGGCAGGTCGTTCCACTGATTGTTCTCACGGTCAGAAAAATTCTCCTTATTTCTACCTTGGGTCTCTCTCTCTGATGAGCTTCCACCCATTGCTTCTTGTCCTGCCCTCTGGTGCCTTAGAGAAGAAGTCAACCCCCCTCTCCTCTGTGACAATCCCTCAAGTCCTGGAAGACAGCGATCCTCGTATCTCCTTCTCCTCAACAGGCCAGCTGTCTCAACTGCTCCACATACAATTTAGCTCCAATCCCCTAATCCTCTTTGTCACTCTTCTCTGTGCACTTTCCAGGACCTCAACATCTTTTCTGCATGGTGGTTACCAGAACCGGACGCGGTATTTCAACTGACATCACCCCATGGCCTGCTTCTTTCAAAACCTTCTGCCCAAATCTGCCCGGCGTCTTTCAAAACATCCTTCCCCAACTGCGAAGGGCATGATGTTTAGGTGGAATCACCCCACACGTCTGCTGGACCAGTCTTTTCCAGCTTTCTGGTCCTCCTCACCCCTTGGTGTTCTGTCCAACAGCTAACTGCGGTCTTGTTGGGCAGTCAGCTGCGGTACTTGACCTTAACCTTGGTGAGAGCGGAGTTATGCAGAAGGTTAGAAAACCAAGGACCTGGCCCACTGTTATTTATAGCTGATTAAGCTCCATTCATCTCCACTAAAAATGTTCCAGAAAATGGAAAGGGTCCCACTACACATCTGTGTTCCATCAGAGGCACCAGCTGTTTATGGACACCCCTCCCTTCTTTTGTAGTCAGCTTTCAGCCTAGCTAAACAAACCAAGATGGTGTTTAGCTGCAGCTTACCAGGCAAAGAACCAGACCTTTCATGATGGGGAGTGGATGCCAGGTGAAATTCACCCTCTTTTGGGTGGGGACGGGCAGAGGGATCTTTTCCTGTGTTTTCTGATCTATTGGCCAAATGCAGATGTTTTTGGAACTTGCCTGCCTGGCTTTAACTCACAGCTTGTCAGGAGCAAGCAAGCCAACTATCAGTCAGAAACAGGAGGGGTGGCTAGACATCCTGGAAAGGTTGAGAAAATCTTTGGGGGGGGGAACCTCCTTGAGTTGGAGATTCTCTTATTCTGGCAAAAGCACATCTGTCTTTCCTTCTATCTCACCAGCAAACAGGCTGGCTCGTGCCGTTGTGTTTATGTCAAACTTTCCCCCCCCAGCTAGGAGTCTTCTGGCTGTGGTCTATCAGCTTTCCACACACGACCAGAGGATAGCAAAAAAAAAAAAATACACAATGAAATGTGTAGATGTAAAAGAGGGAGGTTAACTTTGCTTCTTCTTCTTCTTCTTCTTCTTCTTCTTCTTCTTCTTCTTCTTCTTCTTCTTCTTCTTCTTCTTCTTCTTCTTCTTCTTCTTCTTCTTCTTCTTCCTCCTCCTCCTCCTCCTCCTCCTCCTCCTCCTCCTCCTCCTTCTTCTTTTGTAATTCCCTTTTTTTGCTTTGGGCAAACATTCTTTCTTTAATTCTTGTAAAGCCTTCCCTGATTCCGGGGATTAAGGTGATATTTAAGAGCAAGGTCTTTTAATGGCTCTGCTTATTTAAGAAGCTGGGGGGGGGGATTTCACAGCCCACCCTCCATGCACACCTATTTTAAAGCTTTTGTTTTGGGAATGAAAAAACCACAGGAACTTCTTACCTGATGGCTGAAGCACAGCAAAAATATGGAAGGAAAATAATGAGAGAAGCTACAGCACCATAAATGAGTGAGTCGGGTTTCCCAAATCTGTTGCTTTCTAAATACAGGGAGCTTCTAACTTCTGTCACTCTGAGAATTGTGGGCCCTAAATTATAAGTAACGCAACCAGCATAAACTGAGCTGCAGAAATCCATATAAGAATTATGCAGTAGCAAAGAGATACAGGATACTCTCTTAGCTGCCATCTTGTCCTCTGGGGTTTGCAGTCCAGGTATATAACAGAATAATAGAGTTGGAAGGGACCTTGGAGGTCATCTAGTCCAACCCTCTACTCTATAGGAAACCCTATACCATTCCATACAAATGGCTGTCCAGTCTCTTCTTGAAAACCTCCCAACAATGGAGCACCCACAACTTCTGGAGGCAAACCATTCCACTGGTTAACTGTTCTCACTGTCAGGAAATGTCTTATTTCTAGGTTGGTTCTCTCTTTGATTCATTTCCATCCCTTGCTTCTTATCCCGCCTGTCCTGAGACCCAGCAGAAGGAAGTTGGCTTAGAAAACAATCCGTTCTTCCCGCCAACCAAAGCATCCTTCCAATGCCATCAAATTAATCTTTCTTCCCCACTTACCCCACTGTTGAGAACAACAGGAATTTTGATGGCTACCAGCTATGTGCACTCAGAACCGACTCCAATCACATTATTTTGAACTCTTTTGGAAAGCTCCTGCTGTTCTTTTTATGCTCCCGTGATGAAAACGCTCTCAAATCCCGCTGTCCGGCTTCGTAAAGAACAACATACAGCTATTTACGTTCCTGGCTATTTGAAATAGATCCTCCTCACCCTACGCTGCTTCCCTACCCTTCGGCCATTGGCCCAGAGGCCATCAGGGAAACAGAGGAGAACGATGGTGAACAGGAACAGCACTGCAACGTCGACCGCTTAATTATTAATTTTTTCAGACCCCGCCGTTGGTCCCTCGGTGCTAGTTCAGTCAAATCAAGGAGGTAACAAGAGGGGAAAAAACATACTCCCGACTCAGCCGCCCTGAAGCCCTACTTCCCTTTCTGCTAACATTTCTGCAAAGGTCATTCAATCTCCTCCACCCCAACTAACATTCCCTCCACAAATAACTCAAATAAAGATGTGGAAGGGGAGGACTTCAGAGGATTTAGAAAAACACATTTCAAGAAAGGTCAATAGATATTGGACTTACGTGAAGGGTGTGAGAACTGGGACTGAGCAGGAGACAGAAAGAGAGAGAGAGAGAGAAAAAAAAAAGACAAGGAGAGACCACGTCAAGGTTGTCCCTTCGGCAAACCAACTCTGTTCCCAGGAAGCGGAAACAAGCCTTCAACCAGTTGCTTATAATCAGCAGAATGGTTATTGAAGGTTTATCACATTTCAAATGCTTATCTAAAACAAACAATCGGTAGAATGGTGGCTGATAAGGTAATTTCAGCAATTAGAAACCCTACTATGTCACACCGGGCTGATATGAACAGCCCTGCCACTTTAGAATGTGAAACCGTTCTTCTCCACCCTTCTCCAGGGCTGCTCTGCTACCATTCTCCTTCCCGACATTCCTGGCCGGTCCACTGCTGCCCTTTGAGCTCTCGCTGGCTCTCTCGTTTTAGCTAGACACAACTTTATCGCCAAGACTTTCCTCCGAAACCTCCTGTTTGTCTCGCCGAAAATGTAAAAGGGTTGGTTCCACCTTTTCCTGGCTCCGGAGATCTCATTAGAAAGAAGAACTCCTGGTCAGATCAAATGTCCTCCCCGCTAAAGAAGAAAAGATCAACAGAGGACTAGCCGCCCTTGAAGGCAGCAAGAGGACCCTTCAAAGCTAAAAGCAGGCTTAGGCACTAGGGAGAATCCCGTTGGACCTGTCATCTCTAGTTATTCCAAGATCAAGGACCAGGTGTTGGAAATGACCTTTCTTTGTCCTGGAGAGCTATTGCTTGTCAAAGAAAAGAATATTGGCTGGATAGGTTGGTCTTGCCAGGGTGTGTGTGTGTGTGTGTGTGTGTGTACAAGCAACCAGAGTCACTTGTGAATAGCAAAAGTAACTTTATTGGCTGCCACCTATGTTACAAGAATCTACTCAGACTGCTTGCCTTCCCCTGGGAATGACCAGATTGGACTTCAGGGATCTTGGGGGAGGTTAAGGTTATGCTGCTTATGGCTGTGCAAAGACTCCAAGCTAGGCCCTCACTTGACCCCACCTTCCAGCTTTGCTGGCAGCTTCCCAACAGGCATGAAGTCATTCTAGTGCTGTTCCCAGTAAAACAGGGAAGAAGTTGTTCCTTCTAAAAATGGCACATATCTTCCCCCAAAGGGCACCATTGAGATTTGGCAAAAGGGTCTCACGGTTTAACCTTCCCAACATGGTACACTTCCGGAAAGTCTTGGGATCAGAATTTTCAGTTTTCCTACCTGCTCTCCACATCAGTTGGGAGGTGGAAGGTAATGTTGACCCCCAACCCATCTAGAGGAATTCGTGTTATCAAAGAAGTTATAAACAAGTATCAGGTGAACCCTCCTGCTATTGTTTGATCCATTGCTTTAATAAAAGAACTCGGATATGCAATAAGTACGGAATAGGAATATGCCTTAGAATTGGACTTTTAGGTCCAAATTGCCATTACTTCTAAACCAGGGGTCCCAACCTGTGGGCCACGACCCACTACTCATCTGTGGCCTATTTGCAACCGGCCCTTGTGAGTGGCTGGCTGGTGCATGCGTGTACAGCCCCACTCATGTGAGCATTGCAGGTGCTCGGGGCCTCACTCACATGAATGTCATGGGCACTTGGGGCCTTGCTCGAGCGTCTATTTCTAGACTTATAGACGTCACAAAGAACCCACAACTTAGACCTGTTTATTATTGGTCATCCATCCTCAACTAAACCTCCGTTCTTTTGCAAAATCTTTAGGAGAAATCCTAGCAAACTGCAGTAGCTGCCAACTCTATAAAGTTGTTTTTATTATTATTATTATTATTATGGAGGGTTTATTTTCCCCTGGCTTGTGTTTGCACAACTATGCCCAGCTTCAGAATTATGCAGCGTTTAATTTGGCTAATTTGGTTATCTTGCTAAACAGAATGTTTTCTGCAGCCTTGAGCAGAATGAACTTTTAATCTCGCCAGGTCCAGATGTGCTGGACACCAAAACAGAGACGACGAAGACTAGACATCTGCTTACTTTCCCCAAAGCTTGCTCTCTGTCAGGACTGAAAACTGGCTTGGATTTTAGAAGCTAAGCAGTCCTAGAGTTTTACATACCATTGCTAAGCAGAATAGAGTGGGAAAAATCCCAAGCAGGCCCCAGCAATGGAAAAGCAATCACTCTAGCTGATAGGGTGTCGTGGGATTTTTCAACAACTTTTTTTCCATCCAAATTTAATGAATCAAGAAACAAATCCAGATGTGAAAGGCTGTTTCCCTTAATAAATCATGATGCATGCATCTGGCATGCAAAATGCAGACTAATTGTTTAAATTACAAGAGTTAATGTGCTTATAAAAATATAATAGGGTGGCTTCATGGTTTTAATCACAAGTATACATCTTGAATTTCAGAACAGATTACCTAGCTCAAGTCTTAGATTTTACAGTTGAACACTCATCAGTGTAAGTTCTGTAAACATCCATTGAGCAATTTTTTCCTCCCCTTATGAGCCAAATAATTTTATTTATATCTGCACCAATTTGGAATCATGCCTCCCTATGTGACTCACAATATATCGTGGAACAGAATTGAATTATCTGTCTATCTGTCTATCTGTCTATCTATCTATCTATCTATCTATCTATCTATCTATCTATCTATCTATCTATCTATCTATCTATCTATCTATCTAATCTGTGTGTCTCTATCATCTCTGTCTGTCTGTCTGTCTGTCTGTCTGTCTGTCTGTCTGTCTATCTATCTATCTATCGTTGGTATTTTGCTTTCTAGTCAACATTCATTAAAATAGGTTCTGTGTTCCAACATTACATCTAAAAATTCCATAATTCACTCAAATTATAAAAGTGTGCTTGTCCAATAGAAACCCACAATGCAAAGTGAGCAGACACCAAAACTGATCTTAGGGTGGAAGGAAGCTTGGAATTCGAAAAGAGAGAGAGAGACACTAAGGATTTGATTAATTACAACAAATTCAACTGTCACTGTTCCTTTCTAGGTAACATGGAATCTTGAAAAAGACAGAACCCTTTCATGACAAACACAGAGGTCTCCAGCACTTCTTCAAATCATTTTTTTGACACGTCTACTAGCCCTACCACCCGAGTCATACTTGTTACAACTAAGAGGAAAACCCACAGCCTGACAATCCTTTGAAAACAACCTCCTGTTTGGCACTTGTTGTTCAATCTACTAGCTATAAATTGTCATTCTGAATGTTTGTAGGGGGCCATAAACCATTTTTTATTACTAGGTGTAGACCCAACTAACGTGCAAGGCCAACTATTACATAGAAAGCTTAGCCAAGAAAAAAATATATACAGTTACACCTTTCTACCAGCTTCCTTTTACCATTTCATGTCTACAGCTTGTGGTGTACAACAACAGGGGATCCTACGTTACGTTACTACGTAGTTACTATAACTTTGAAGCTGGAGCAGAGAAACTTTTGGGAGGTGGAAGGGTGACAGATACTGGATCTCCAAGTGGAAAACTGATAGGAGATGACAGAGAAGCGAAAGATGGCCGCCTCGTCCCTTTCTTCTGTGCACCAATATAGTGGATTATAATTGCGTGCTGGAAAGCCAAGCTGAATTTTGCAGAAGGCTTCTGAAACCAGGCTGAAGGCTATAGCTTGTCAAGATCTGCTCGAAAGCAGATCTTGGGAACGGCCACAGTTTAGTGGTTAAGCATCTCCTACACATAAAGAAGACCCCAAGTTCAATCCCTTGTGTCTACTGAGGGGTACTCCAACCTCAAACTGCAAGTCAGTGTAGAAAAAACCCAAAGAACTAGTCCATAGCTTATCAACAGGACATTTTTATTGACCCATCCTAAGATTGGAAAGAGGTAAGGAACCGAAAGGCTGGTTGCTGGTGGAACTTATAAATCATTACTCTGGCTTCTTTAGCTCTTACTCAGGAGATACCCATTGCATATTTTCTTTAAGTGATCATGCTGAATTGCAGATCTGCTTGAACACCTGGGAATAGTAGAGATTATTGCAGATAGCTAGTCCAATGATCACAAGATCCTCACGACATGGGATCTCTACCTTCAGAGTCTCTCAATATCTGCTCTACTACAGAAAGCAGAACCAGAAAGAGAAGTTGCAAGGAACCAAATAGGACACTGAGCTGCCAATCCAAATATTTACACTGTTTTATGGAAGACTGAAAGGGACAATCAAACAAGCGAGGTAAGCTTCAACACAATCAAAAATAAAACTTTGGAACTCAATAGCCTCTTCCGCCTGATGAATAACGGATCCTTGGGGTCTGACGGATGTCGCCAAGTTGGTGTTGACTCCTAGTGACCACACAGGTGGATTTTCTGCACGGTGATCTCTCTCTCTCACCTGGTCCTTCCAATAGTGTACCCATCACCATTCTAACAGTCCATCCACCTTGCTGCCAGTTATCTTCTCTTTCTTTCTACCTTTCCCAGCATTACAGCCTTCTCCAGAGAGCTAAGTCTTGCCATTGACTGAGGATGCTGGCTGAGGAATTCTGGGAGATAAAAGCCTACACCTCTTCAAGTTGACTACCACTGTTGACTACCACTGGTTGACTGAGTGATTGTGTGCCTTCAGGTCAGTGTGGACTGCTAGCAACCACGTAGGCAGATGTTCTCCATGGTGCTCTGTCCCTCACCTGGTCCTTCAGCAATTCTAACAATGTACCCATCATCTGAATTCATCCACCTTGCTGGTCCTCTCCTTTTCTTCCACCTTTCCCAAACATTACAGTCTTCTCTAGAAAGTAACATCTTCACATAACATGTCTGAAACAGAACAATTTGAGCCTAGTCTGTTGTGGGTCAACCCAGCATTCTGGGTTGATCTGTTTAGCGGTCCATTTGTTTGTTTTCTTGGCTGCCCATGATCTTCTCTGGAGTCTTCACCGACACCCAAGTTCAAAAAGCATCCATACTCTCCCTGCCTACTTCTTCAAAGACCAACCTTCAGGTCCATAAAGTATCCTGGGGAATACCATTGCTTGCATGCCCGGGGTCTACCAAACCAATAAAATGTGAAATAAAACCCACCTGCCTCAGGCAAAATTTGCTTAGCCTCCATTTACTCTAGCTTAGGTCTCACTTCCACGAAAGATCCTGAGGAACAGACAGCAGATAGAACTTACTGTCTTTTTTTTTCTTCTCTTGCTGCTACTCATTTGTTTTTTTTTAAAGCCAAACATTTACAGGAAGACCTGGTCGATTTATTTTTTTTCAAAAAATAAAAAATAAAATAAACAACGCACAGAGCTTAATGATGTTTGCAAGGGTTATCAGCACCCAAGTTAAATTTAGCTTGAATAAAAGAAATGGTAGCTCTCTGAAGCCATAAAAACAAGCACCCGATGGAAGCAGAGCAATTAAAATATGAGCTTTAATAGACACAAAACAATAGAAGTGTGCTGAAACGCAGTGCGCATGTTTGAAGAAGAAAAGAAGTGGAACAAAATGAATCGGTCCCTCAGGATCGGGACGCCAGCTTTCGTTTGCCTTAAAAAGGAAACACAGATAGTCCTTGACTTACAACAGTGTGTTTAGTGACTGGTGAAAGTTACGACGACACTGAAAAAACTGACTTAGGACCGTTTTTCACACTTATGACCCTTGCAGCACCCCCGCGGTCGTGTGATCAAAATTCTGACCTTAGATAGATAACTTTTATTGTCATTTTTCCCCTGTGGGCACAATAGCACGCATTAAAAATGAAATTTAGCTGCTTCCTCTCAAAGTGCCGTCGTTAACTCTGAATAGTCACTAAACAAACCGTTGTAAGTTGAGGACAAGCCATCCTCATTTGAATGGCCTGAAACTCAGGATTTCCCTGGCGCTTGACAATTCCCTGGTGGAAAGAGAGGAATTGAAAGAGGAGAGAGAGAGATCACAGATTATGTCCTATTTATCAAGCTTTACATTTGCTAGGGCTTGCCACCGCTAATTACTGCATCAGCAATGACCCATATTTCCTCTAATATTTGCAATCAGCTACATTTTCATCAGCCAGGATGCCATTCCCGAAGGAGCGGAAGATCTGGAAAGGCAACATGATCTCTCCCACCCCCTTTTACTTTGTAGGGGGGTGGTTGAGAGAGCGAGCTGTATTACAGCAGAGAAATACTTCCTCGGGGGACATAAGAGTGTTAACTAGTTCATTTTAATTCTGCAGACCAATTCAAGCCAGGCGGTGCTACTGGTTTATTGTGCTCTTAATGAGATGCTGAAATGCAGCTGACGTGACCCTGCTTAACTCTTGGGTGGGAAGAACTGCTCCATTTGGCTTTCTATGATAAACTGGACAATTTTTGGGTAATTCTTTTCAAGAGGAACTGGAAGTGGTCCCAAACAGCAAGCCAAGCTGGCTCTTCCAAGGGATGATTCTCTAGACTTAGTCAATAAGGCCATTTAACACATTACAGGTGTAAATATCAAAGCAATCTAGCAACTGTTGTTTTTAATCTTCTTTGATGGGCTCCTTCAAATTGTAAGAATTAACATCTCCTCCATTTCCAAAATTGGCTGTTACAAATGTCTAATATCCTTTTAGAGATTTGAACACCATCCAGAAAGGGTTGGTGACCATAACAGAGATATCATTGGTCTACCACTTTAATCCTGCTGGTGGGTCTTCATCCCAGCTAACCATAATTGACCTTTGGAATGTTAATGCTAGGTACCTGGTGAGAACTTGAACCCAACAGGGAGAAAGGTTTAAAGCACATACATTTAATAAATAACAACTGGAGCATCATCTGTACACCACCGGCATTGACAAATTTGCCCTCAGTCAATTGCAAAAGGCAGCTTTACTTGGAACAGCTGACATTCTGTGATGACACTTTTAAGGCCATCAAGATTTGCCTATCCTACGTCCTTGATAGATGGACAAATATTTGAAAATCAGTACAGGTGCATAAGTGGGAATTCCCAGCAAAAGCCAGGGGGATAAAGACACGATTTTGCTCTGATAAACAAAAATACATCTGAATAAAGAAGCAGCGTCTGGTTCAAGCTTTGCATTGGATATCCCGTTTTGTTTTGCAACAAAACAATCAAGCTCAGAGAGCACCAAGGACCCTCAATCAGCCTAACATTTTGCGTTGGTTGGTGCACCTGAGGAAGTCCATTTCAGAACACAATTTTGTTGCAGGTTGTTTCAAAATTTGCAAATCGATCAGAGCAATCACCTCTGTGCTTGCAGAACCCAAAACTGACCGAACCTGTTTTACAACAGCCCGCCTAACTGGATCCTATCTTAAGACCATTTCTTTCTTTGTTTGTTTGTTTAAAATGAAAGCTTATGAAAATGAAAAAAAAAAGACGAGAAGGAAGAATTAGACTCACAGTTTGGCTTTCATAAACTGGAAATTGGAAGTTGTTATTTTAGTTAGCTATTGTCATAGCATTCGGTAAAAGACAATAAAGAGGCAGATGGTCAAAATTAGCTCCCCCCCTCTCTCTCTTCCGCACTGTGTATTAATAGACAGCTAAACTGAACAAATACACTGACTCCCAGCTGCTAAGGACCAAAATTCTCCCTAGTTTGAAATTAAAGTGAGCACAACCCATTTTTTTCAAAGCTTCTACAAATTTTAATGACATAAATGCAACATACTGTTCCCCTTTGTTCAATGAAGATATGGAACTGGGATGTGAAATGTTAATGCAGTATCTGTAGACACCTTGAAGATCAAGGTAAAAAGAATCAGCTGCAAAGAATCAGGACCATAGGAACCGCTGCAGTCAGAAAGGTTTATTGCTCAAGCATAGACATAATAATCTAGTCAACTAAGGTCCAATACTAAATTGGCACCAGGTAATAGTCAACGGAATTCAAGAAGGATTAGACTTAGTCTTAGACCATTAGCAGGAATGGGAGGATTCGAGGCTGATTACTTGCTTAACTCCACCCCCCACAGCTCTATCTGCTCTTTTTCTACATAATGCTTTTTGTGCTAAGCAATAAAGAGGTCAAGAAGATATCCTGAGGGGAGTCTCTTTCGTGTATATATTGGGCTGCAACTATCCATCCATTTTATTCTTCACCGATGTTCAGAAGACATCGTGAGTCACCCAGACACATTCCTTGAAGTGGTGCTTTGCTTTGCATCACGCCAACACTCCATCTCAGTTCTTAATTAAATTTTAATTGAAAGTGTCTTAATGAAAATTAGAGGCAGCTGTCAGGCCCCAAGGAAGGAATTCTTCAACACCCCAAGGACGCGATTCCTACCGGAAAGCCACCTCTATAGGTTGTGAGCATCTTCAAGGGTTCTATTAGATGTCCATGGGTAACACTCCCAGAAGGGATGTAGCAGGGTTGAGTGGTGTTGAATCCTACTCAAAAAAGGGGGTGGGTACTTCTGAAGAACCCACAAAGCAACTTCTGAACACAGAGAAGAAATATGAGGCAAGGCCAATGACCTCCCAACCATCCCACTGACATTAGCAGAAGTGTTCACGCTCCATTACCTGCATTTTAACTCTCCGTGAAGCCACCAGAAGGCTGTCCACTTGACGCCAAAGGTCTCCAGTTGCCATTTACAGGAGCAGCGGTCCTTATTAATAGCAAGGCATAAACTGCTAAGTGTGGGTAAATGGGAAAGGGCGGCCTTCCAAAACGAAACAAAAAACACAAAAAAAAACCAAGAGAAGCACCGTGAGGTCTGGAAGCGGAATCCGAAATGAGGTTACTTTAACAGCAGGAAAGTCTTCAAGAAGAGAAGATGAAAAAGCCATTAAAAACACACACACACACAGCCTTCTGATGCTCCTTAGCAGAGGCTGATTTTTTTTTTTAAATTTATTTGCATCAGAATTAAGCTCAAGAGCAACAGGGCTTTACTTAGCATATTAATAGTTTTGCTTGCAGGAGAGACAAGCCACCTTCCTTGGAATGAACACCAGCCACAGAAGGGCTTAAGTGACTTGTTTTAACTGCCCGCTAAGTAGTCTTGACAAGGAAAACCTTCCCACTAAAAAATGTGCTTAGACACTTCACTATCTGGCTGCAGTGGAGGTCCCGGGAGGGAAGAAAAAAAAAAAAGAGATTTGCATTTCGGAAGCGGGGATATTAGCAAGCCTGCAAGAGATGAAACGGGGATGGTATCTCCCGCGTTGTCAGAATGAAAGCCAAGTCTCTGCCTTTTTTGGGTCTCCAAAGTCTCAACAAGTGGCTGCAACTGGCAGGCGCTGACTTGACTTGGGAAGAGAAGCCGGATTTGGCCTGGTCGGTAATTGGGTGGGAAACTTCCAGGGAATTCTGGGGTTGTAGGCCAGACGGGGAAATTAAAAGAGCAATTGGGAAGATTGGCAAGTCAGCCAGGAATCAGGTTCAGCTCCAAAGAAACTTTGGGTTCCGGCCCAAAAAAAAAACAAAAGAAAAAAAGGCAGGAGGCTTGCAGATAGGGTCTCCACGGCCACATTTCTTATTATTATTTCTAATTAAATTCGTACGTCACCCAACTCCCAGCTAAAAACATTTTTTTTTTAAAACGACTAGGTAAGAAGAAAAGATGACAAGAACTGGATTGGAATAGGGGGGGGGGGAAACCAAACCAAACCCACACCATCTAAGAGGCTTTTCTCCAAAGCAGCTAAGGGCAGGACAAAAAAGTAATGGATGGAGGGAAATGTATCAAGAGATCCAAGCTAGAATTAGGAAGAAATTTCCTGACAATGAGAACCGTTAATCAGTGGAATAAATAGCCTGCCTTCGGAAATTGTGGGTGCGCCATCACTGGACGTTTCCAGGAAAAGATTGGACAACTCTCTGTCCAGGATGCCAGAGGGTCTCCTGCTTGGGCATGGAGTTGAAGGAGAAGGCCTCCGGGGCCCCTTCCAGCTCTCTTATTCTGTATTTACTCTCACCAAATCCACCTTCCACTTCATCAGATGAAAAGACGGGAGGTACCGTCAAGCTCAACTCCTGGAGAATTTTCTTGGTTAAAAATACAGAAAACATTTGACATTCCCTTCTTCAGGATGTTATTCCAGGTAGCAAAATAAAATAGAGAGAAAGAAGCTGGAGGGAGGAAATGCTAGAAGAAAGGAAAAACCAGGGAGGGAGGGAGGGAGGGAGGAAGGAAGGACTAATGGGGTCCCTGGTGCTCTCTGAGCTGGGTGGTTTTCTGGCAGACGTTTCATTACCCAACTAGGTAATATCATCAGTGCTAGAAGGGAGTGGAATTGAGGGAGGGAGGAAGGGAGGGAGAGAGGGAAGGAAATGCTAGAAGAAAGGAAAAAACAAGGAGGGAGGAAATGCTAGAAGAAAAGAAAGGAAGAAAGAAAGAAAGAAAGAAAGGAAGGAAGGAAGGAAGGAAGGAAGGAGGAAATGCTAGAAGAAAGGAAAAGACAGGGAGGGAGGAAAGAAGGGAGGGAGGGAGGAAGGAAGGAAATGCTAGAAAAAAGGAAAAGACAGGGAGGGAGGGAGGGAAGGAAATGCTAGAAGAAAGGAAAAAACAAGGAGGGAGGAAATGCTAGAAGAAAAGAAAGGAAGAAAGAAAGAAAGAAAAAAAGGAAGGAAGGAAGGAAGGAAGGAGGAAATGCTAGAAGAAAGGAAAAGAAAGGGAGGGAGGAAAGAAGGGAGGGAGGGAAGGAGGAAGGAAATGCTAGAAGAAAGGAAAAAACAAGGAGGGAGGAAATGCTAGAAGAAAAGAAAGAAAGAAAGAAAGAAAGAAAACAAGAAAGAAAGGAAGGAAGGAAATGCTAGAAGAAAGGAAAAGACAGGGAGGGAGGAAAGAAGGGAGGGAGGGAGGGAGGAAGGAAATGCTAGAAAAAGGAAAAGACAGGGAGGGAGGGAGGGAAGAAGGAAGGAAGGAAGGAAAAGATGGAGGGAGGAAAGGAGGGAGAGCTGGGGAGACAAGAGAGAGAGAAAACGAGAGGGCCATCTGGGTAGCCCATTCTATTCTAGCTACGGAGCTGAATGCACTGGAGTGACTGTATCAGCCGGTGAGATGCAGAGTCTCTTCTCTCCTGAGTCTGGTGTGAGAACCTTAGCATTCTCTGGAGCTTGGCCATCTGCCATTCCAGTATTACTTCGTGCCAAGCCCGCTTAGCTTCTGGCACCAAAGAAATGCTTGCATTTGCTTAGTCATTCCCAGTCTGCTGCCCTCCGGTTCTCAGGAGCTCCAGCCAACCCCTGGAGAAGCCCAGACTGGGGACAGCTGAGGTCGTCTCCAAAGAGATGGGACCTTCAGCTGCCTCTCCTGCAGGACCAGGGTGTGGAGCAAAGCCAGAACGTTGGAGATGAAGCCCGGCTTCATGAAAAAAAACCCCAAAAAACCCCCCAAAAGCGTGGAACTACGATGGGACTTCCGGAGGTGGCTAAATTAGCTTCTTTCAGGAGAGGAAAAAAAAGGCACCTACATTTATGCTTGACTGGAGACCCCTCAGAGGGAGATAATGCACTTATGATTTGTGCTTTTGAGATTAGGGAAAAAAACCCAAAACCTGGAAAGCAGAACAGCTGTCTTTTGTCATCCCTGAGTAAGAGATAACTTTGCAATTGTACTTAAGTTTGCTGCAAGGGGAAATCGGATGCTGCTTTGTTCCATTTCTTTGTCTTCTTTCTTTCTTTCCTCTCTCTTTTCCGCCTTTACTTTTTTGTTTTTTAGTTTGGTTTCGTTTTTTACACTTTGGATACCAAAAAGAAATAAAGAAGGCAGGCTTCCACTATCAAGACAGATTTAAAGGCCATCCTTGTTAAAGAAACAAAAGCCTGATCAGCTCAATTATTCAGTTGAATCCAACAGTTCGGCGATGGTGGTTTATAATAATGATGATGATGAGTATGTTGGAAGGGACTTTCGAAGTCATCTAGTCCAACCCCCTGCTCAGGCAGGAAACACTATCCCGTTTCGGACAAATGGCTGTCCAGTCTCTTCTTAAAAACTTCCAGTGTTGGAGCATTCACCGCTTCTGGACGCAGGTGGTTCCCCTGGTTAATTGTTCTCACTGCCAGGAAGTTTCTCCTTAGTTCTAGGTTGCTTCTCTCCTTGATTAATAATAATATAATAATAATAATAATAATAATAATAATAATAATAATAAAGTTGGAAGGGACCTTGGAGGTCATCTAGTCCAACCCCCTGCTCAGGCAGGAAACCCTATACCATTTCAGACAAACGGCTGTCCAGTCTCTTCTTAAAAATTTCCACCGCTTCTGGTGGCAGGTTGTTCCACTGGTTAATTGTTCTAATTTTCACGAAGTTTCTCCTTAGTTCCAGGTTGCTTCTCTCCTTGATGAGTTTCCATCCGTTGCTTCTTGTCCTGCCTTCGGGTGCTTTGGAGAATAGCTTGACTCCCTCTTCTTTGGGGCAGCCCCTGAGATATTGGAAGACTGCTATCCTGTCCCCCCCTCGTCCTTCTCTTTGCATTCTTTTAATCGAATGCTGCATTTAATTAATTCAGATTATTTTAGGAGTCTTTGCTGTCAAGAGCAGAGGGAAGGAAATGCTTCCTTCCTTGTATCCAAAGTGAACGGCAATACAAATTATTCTTCGTATTTGTCGTTTTCTACACACATACACGCCTTTTCCCCCAAATGAATCTTTCCTAGAAATTGAGAATGAAGGAGAAAGCTAAGCTTCCGTTTCTTTTTATTTATCAGCATTCTCCCTTTTCAAGGCACCTAATAAAGCAACTTTATAGGAAGGGAGAATTGGGGAAATAGTCCTCCCTTTCCCTTCTCTTTGGTTTTGAAGCATGCTTTTTTTTTTCCCTGTTCCACCTGAAATAGAGGTGGAATTATATTTGCTTCACTTGAAATCGATCAGGCTTCTTCTGACGGTACAAAACCCCATTAGAGGTAGAACATAGGCGCCAGGGAAGGAAAAAGCAGTCTAAACGGATTAACAAATCTAAGGGGGGAAAAATGGCTTGGAAGAGAATTACGGAATAGGCTCTGTGGCCCATTATATCTTCCCAAGAAAATTCCTCCTAATTTTTAATTAAAACCTTGAAAGATGTCCTGTGAAGATGGCTCAGAAGAGCAACAGATAACCCGGCTTATCGCCGTCTTCTTTGGGAAGACCCTTCAGATACTTGCAGTTGTCCAGTAACATTTCAGTTGTCTCTTAACTCAACCCTGAGCCTCTTCGGAAAAAGGAACAGCAGCGCATAAGCGTAGGGGTTATAAGGACAGGCCACTTTATCAGACAGCTTCCACGAGAGCAGGATGTTTAGAATTCTTGCACATCTGCTCATGATTGTACTCCTTTAAACAACTTGGGAGTGTTCTGCCAAGCTGTCCTCCCTCAAGGTTGAATCCCCAGTTCCAGATAATGTATTATTAAATCATGGCTTTTGTTCTTCCTTTCTAGAAATAGCATCAACAGGCATTCTGTAGAAAAATTGCCTAGAGAACCATGATCCTCCTCCTCCTCCTCCTCCTCTCTGCAGCTCTTGGCCATGTCTACTCTCTGATTTGCTTGTTTTCTTGCAGATGTTTCCCAAAGTAGGGAACACCATCAGTGGTAGGGATGATCTAGCACTGATGATGTTACCTACAATAGCTTGGGTTATGAAACAACAGTGTGGACCATTTGTGAAGGGACGACATCAATTGGCGGTGACAGATTCTGCTGGCCTCAGTCTAGTACTCCTTCTCCTTTTGCTGCTCCTTCTCCTGCTCCCCCCCTTTTTCTCCTCCTTCTCCGTCTTCTCCATTATGAAAAAAATATCCTTCACCTTCTCTTTCTCCATTATTATGAAAACATCTCCACCTCCTTCTCCTTCTCCCTTTTCTCCTCCTCCTCCTCTTCCTCCTCCATTATTATGAAGGAATATCCTTCACCTTCTCTTTCTCCATTATTATGAAAACATCTCCACCTCCTTCTCCCTTTTCTCCTCCTCCTCCTCCATTATTATTTTTTTTTTTCAGTAGATATTTCCATGTTTAATTTCACTTTTTTAAGATACAGACAGAATACACATTTTAAAAATGGTAATTAATGATCACTTCCCACAAATCCAGGTACAATGCAGTTGTATCAGAAAGACAGATTGGAATTACAATTATATTATTGTTACATTAGATGTCATTTTTGCCATTTCTTCAGGGGAGTGGCTTTTTATAACTTCTTTGATAAACTGTTCGAGTGCAGTAAAGTAGCCTTGGCACTGCCAAGTGTCATTATGAGTTCCATCTGGAAATATTGCCAATCTTTTAGTCCGAGCAGGGGAAAGTTCATAAAGTTGCTTCATCATAACTGGAGGAATCAATTGGTCCGCAAGTCCAGAAATGAACAGTGAAGGCATCCTGCACTGAGATATTTTTCTATAAGACAGGAACTTGTTCTTATAGCACCATAAAGGGAGGTACCTCATAGGGAAGAAAGAAAACAGTGTGCTGGCCATATGTGGGATGCTAAGGAATGTATTCTCCACCAAGATGGCAGAAATCCTATGAGAATTTTCAGAGGCCAGGTGAATAGCAGCTGCTCCCCCCAATGAACGGCCAAAAAGAAAAATTTTTGTCTTGTCAAGATCTGATCTAGTCATCTCATAATCTAGAACAGCCTCGGAATCTAAATAGATGCCATCCTCACTTGCTTCTCCTTCACTCTTCCCATAGCCTCTATAGTCAACCAATAATAAATTTACTTTCAGGTTTACCAACATCAATAAAGCATTTGGTAGTCGATGCCCAATGTTGCCTGCATTCCCATGAAAATAAATAATAGTAGGAGAATATGAGGAATTATCACCTGTGAATCTGAGAAGAATTAGATTGAGCAACACACCATCTTTGGTTTTGATAAAGATATTCTCATGTGGGATGCCAGTAGGCATGGGAACATAGAGTCGTGATGAAGAGGGTTGCTCAGGGAAATAAAGCAACACATCCTGGAATTTATATAATATACCTGTGATAGATACAAATATTAACAAAGGTAAAATCAGGCCCCCATACAAATGAAAAGTCACTATCAAAGGTAAGAGAGAAATACGGCAGACACCCAGGACCATGACACCAAAGCAAGCAGCCATTTTTCAATGGAAGTCCAAAGCATCCATGATTTTTCCATTATAGTAGCCAATGAATCTCTAGTCCACATGAATCCTGAAGGTAAAAGAAAGGATCAACTTTGGCCTAGATGTGAGATACAAGATACCCAAAGTGCTCATCGCTGCCCGGGACGGGATACTCTACATCCTGCCCTTCCTCATCTTGGACCGGGTTCGACTCCTCCTCCTCCATTATTATGGAGGAATATCCTTCACCTTCTCTTTCTCCATTATTATGAAAACATCTCCACCTCCTTCTTCTTCTCCCTTTTCTCCTCCTCCTCCTCCTCTTCCTCCTCCTCCTCCTCCTCCTCCTCCATTATTATGAAGGAATATCTTTCCCCTTTCTTTCTCCATTATCGGCTACTTCTCCATCTCCACCACCCTCATAAGGCTGAAGGCACATCCCTTGGAAATGTCACTTTTGAAGCATTCCTTTTCATTATTTCAGAACAACCCAGCAGAGGGCAGCTTCGATTCATGGACCAGCCATCCTTTTGTTTCGAAGATATCTCCAAGCAAAGCTTGCCAAAAGAAAGGTGGAGCTGTCTGCCCAGAAATGAAGATATTGTAGCTTTGATCCTCCTCTTTCCCCTTATTAAGTTCTCATCTTTAATTCATACCTGCAGCAGGGTTGATGTCACCCAGTCTGCTTTTTCTCTCTCCTCTGAATCTACACAGCTGTGAGAGGAAGGCCTCCTTGCAAAGATAGCTTTGCCTCCCTTGTTTTCAAGTTTAAAGGGTTTGTTAACATTTGACTGGCATCGGGAAAGAAGGAGATCCTTGCACAGGGAGAGAGAGAGAGAGAAGAGAGAGAGAGAGAGAGAGAGAGGAAGACGGAGAGAGAGAGAGAGAGAGAGAGAGAGAGAGAGAGAGAGAGAGATGAGAGAGAGAGAGGAGAGAGAGAGAGAGTAGGGTTGCAGAGATCAGGAGAAGACAAACCATGAGGTCACTAAATCTCCCCTCATCGCAAAGGGGCAAACGTTCACAGAGCCTCTGAAGCTACAACTTCTGGACCTTTTTCAACCAAAAAGCACAGACCACATTCTGAAAAGCCTCCACGGTTACCTTTTCAAAGGGGGTTCCCTTTGCTCCTTTTTGTTGTTGTTGTTTTTGCTCAAATGAAAAATGGTCAGGCACAAACAACCAGACCCAATATGTGTAGTGTTCAAACCAGCTACCGTTCTATGCTCTATCCGTGTTTTACAGGAATCTCCCAGATTAGCATTAATCGTGTTACCTAGTTGGGTCATGAGAGAGCACCAACGACCCCACAGTCCTCCTCCTCCTCCTCTTCCACAAACCTCACCTCCCTTCTAGCACTGATGATGTTCCCTAGTTGGGTCCTGAAACATCTGCAAGAAAACTACCAAGCTCAGAAGGCACTAAGGGACCCCTACATCCTCCTCCTGCACCACCATTTCAGAAAGCCCTCTCCCCTCCTCCTCCTCTTTTCCTCCTCTTCTCCTCCACTCCACAAACCCCACTGCCTTCTAGCATTGATGATGATGTTACCTAGTTGGGTAATGAAATGTCTGCCAGAAAACCATCAAGCTCAGAGAGCACCAGGGACCCATAGTCCTTCCTTCCTTCCTTCCTTCTTCCTTCCTTCCTTCCTTCCTTCCTTCCTTCCTTCCTTCCTTCCTTCCTTCCTTCCTTCCTTCCTTCCTTCCCTCCCTCCCTCAATTCCACTTCCTTCAAGCATTGATGATGTTCCCTAGTTGGGTCATGAAACATCTGCAAGAAAACAACCAAGCTGAGAGAGCACCAAGGACCCCCACAGGTCCTCCTCCTCCTCCTCCTCCTCCTCCTCCTCCTCCTCTTCTCCTTCTCTGCCACTTCACAAACCCCACTCCCCTTCTAGCACCAATGATGTTGCCTAGCTAGATAATGAAACATCTACAAGAAAACAACCAACCCTCAACTCTCCAAGCTGGCAGTCTGCATCTGGGCTGGACAAGTGGAGTTTCAAAGTCATTCAGTGGGGGTCAGACCTTGCCCTCTTGTGCCCTATCTAAAGATTCCAGACTAATTCCCTGTTTGATCCCACCTCCTGACCCGAAACCATTGCTCTCCAACAGAAATATGGGAGCAAACAAGTAAGGTCTTCTTGTTGTTGTTAGTTGCGAAGTCGTGTCCGACCCATCGTGACTCTATGGACAACATTCCTCCAGGCCTTCCTGTCCTCCACCATCTTCTGGAGTCCCTTGAAGCTCACGCCTCCTGCTTCAGTGACTCCCTCCAGCCACCTCATTCTCTGTCGTCCCCTTCTTCTCTTGCCCTCAATCTTTCCCAGCATTAGGCCCTTCTCCAGGGAGTCCTTCCTTTTCATTCGGTGGCCAAAGTACTTGAGTTTCTACTTCAGGATTTGGCCTTCCTTCTAAAAAGCAGTCAGGGTTGATCTCCTCCAGGACTGACCAATTGGATCGCCTTGCACTCCAGGGGACTCGCAGGAGTCTTCTCCAGCACCAGAGTTCAAAGGCCTCCATTCTTTGGCGCTCAAAAGGTCTTCCTAGGCCTTATTAAAAGATGTGTAGGGCTCTATGTTGGTTTATACAGTAACTCAGTTCTCAAATGGGCTTTGCAATGATCCCCGCCCCCACCTCTGTAGACATCATCCTACCCGGTGTTCAAATCCAGCATTCCAAGGAACGCGCCAGGCATATCCATGAACCTGCAATTATGACTGGGAAATAACCAGGTTTGTTACATCCAATTTTGCAATTCAGAATGCTGGCTTGGAGAGAGGGAGATGTCATCACCAAATTGCTCCAGCTTTTCTTTTCCCCCACCTACTTGACAGCCCTTGACAGCTTACAGGTGACTTAACAGCGAAGGCGTTTTAGCTAAGAGGCCTGAAAATGGGGAAATTGTCATGAGCGTCAACTAATTGCCTCTTATCTTTTGAGCTGGAACCTGGCTTAGAGGGCCAGAATCATTTACGGCATCGTTTTCAATGTGCTGCTTCGTAGCCAGATTTCTCTTTCCATCTACTTATCTAATCAACTAATAGTTTGTTGGTTTTTTTAAAGAAGAAGAAGAAGAAGAAGGAGAAGGAGAAGGAGATGATTGTGGGATCCTTGGTGATCTCTGAGCTTGGTGGTTTCCTTGCAGATGTTTCATTACCCAACTAGGGAACATCATCAGTGCTAGAAGGGAGGAGGAGGAGGAAGAGGAAGAGGAGGAAGAAGAAGAAGGAGGAGGAGAGGAGGAGAAGGAGAAGGAGGAGGAGGAGAAGGAGAAGGAGAAGGAGGAGGAGGAGAAGAAGGAAGAAGGAAGAAGGAAGAAGAAGAAGAAGAAGAAGAAGAAGAAGAAGAAGAAGAAGAAGAAGAAGAAGAAGAAGAAGAAGAAGAAGAAGAAGAAGAAGAAGAAGAAGAAGAAGAAGAAGAAGAAGAAGAAGAAGAAGAAGAAGAAGAAGAAGAAGAAGAAGAAGAAGAATCTGGGGCAACCAAAAAAGGTTTCTGCAGAATGAAATCGAACTGAATAAAATAATAAAATGAAACAATAAAGTAAAGTAAAAGAAATAAAAGAAAGGAATGCTTGATTCTGAAATCATGTGTCATATGCTCAAAATCAAACATTTCATGCTTTTATTTTATTTTATTTTATTTACGGTTGAGGAAGCAAAGCATGTCTAGCTATTGAAGACAAGGATTAGGAGAGACATGATAACTATCTTTCAGTATTTGAAGGGATGTCACAGAGAAGAGGGGATTGGCTTATTCTCCAAAGTATCTGAGGGCAGGACAAGAAGTAATGGCTGCAAGGTCATTAAGAGAGAAGCAACCAGAATTAAGGAGAAATTTCCTGACAGGGAGAACAGTTAACCAGTGGAAACGGCTTTTGCCTCTAGAAGTTGTGTGTTCTCCATCACTGGAGGTTTTTAAAGAAGAGACTGGACATTCATTTGTCTGAAATGACATAGGGCAGTGGTGGCGAACCTATGGCACGGGTGCCAGAGGCGGCACTCAGAGCCCTCTCTGTGGCCACGCGCGCCATAGCCCCAGTCCTTGGCCTTCAGCTGGGTTTTATAAAACCTTTTCGCTTTAGGCCTCTGCTGCCGTGCAAAAAAAAAAAAAGGTTCAATCAATCAGTCAATTTCAATTCTTGCAGGTAACAAAAAGATCTTGCAAAGTTGGAATTGATTGAACTTTGTAGCCCCACCCAGTCTGCCGTTTCCACCTCAGCCACGCCCGCCCAATGGGCCACACCCACCCAATGGGCCACGCCCAGCCAATGAGCCACACCCACCCGGCACCTGACGATGCATAAGTGGGTTTTGGGTTGCAGTTTGGGCACTCGGTCTCTAAAAGGTCTCCTGCCTGAGCAGGGGGCTGGACTAGAAGACCTCCAAGGTCCCTTCCAACTCTTGTTATTCTATTAAACCGCGTACTTCTCTGTTCCTCCCTTCCTCTTGTCTTTCTTTGATCACCTTTAGACTTTAGAGAGGGAGTTTTCACTGATGTTCCACTTTCTAACCGCTCATCCCACCTTGCATAACTCAGAAACCAGGTTCCAGCAAGAGCATGAGCACCTAAGACTTACATACCGCTTCATAATGCTTTATAGGCCTCTCTTGAGTGATTTACAGAGGCAGCATATTGTGCCCAGCAATCTGGGTCCTCATTTGACGGACCTTGGAAGGATGGAAGGCTGAGTCAACCTTGAGGTCAGGATCAAGCTCCTGGCTGTGGGCAGTGAGTTATACTGCAATGCTGCATTCTAGCCATTGTGCAGGGAGGGAGGGAGGGAGGGAGGGAGGGAGGGAGGGAGGAAGGAAGGAAGGAAGGAAGGAAGGAAGGAAGGAAGGAAGGAAGGAAGGAAGGAAGGAAGGAAGGAAGGAAGGAAGGGCCATAGCAATAGCCCTTAGACTTATATAATGCTATGCAGTGCTTTACAACGCTCTCTGGGTGATTTAGAGTCAGCATATTGCGCCCAACAATGTGGGCCCTCATCTTACGGACCTTGGGAGGATGAAAGGCTGAGTCAATATTGAGCCCCATCAGGGTCAAACTCCTGGCGGTGGGCAGAGTCAGGCTGCCATCCTGCCTTCTAACCCGTTCCACCGGGGCTTCTAGGATCAAGAGTGCTTATTCCTCTTTTAATTCCTTTGTGTCTAAATCAACGGCATGTATTGATACATGCCCTCCGGCCTCCTCCATTCAGAGCTATTCTTAGTTGTGCTCAGGGCATGTTATTAGTCAGAGGACAGCAGTCCAGCTGTTTGGCCATCTGATCTGGTGAGGGCTATGCCGGCTGAGAGTCTCTGCCAATGAAGGTGGCATCTTTCCCAAGAGCTGACTTTGAGGATGACCCAAAATGAACTTGAGAGATTCTGCACAAGGGAGCAGATGTTCTCCTTGTTGACTTTTTACATCGGGGATCAATGTGAGGCCTGGTGATAGGGCTGAAATGCATTCTCCTATCATCCTGAGCATTGGAGAAGCTGATGGGAGGTGGACCTTAGCACATCTGGAAGACTTTACGTCTTTGCAAAGTCAAGGCTTGACTCCTGGTGGTTGCGCAATGCAGGGGTCTTCAAACTCAGCCCTTTTATGACTCAATATATATCTGCAATTATCCTAAAAATTCGAGTCCCGGGTATATCCATTTAAAAAGACTAGTAAAAATGGCTGAAACACTGATTTCCGGGACAAGCAAACTAGTATGTAGTTTAAATTAAATTGATCTCTCCCAGAATGGCTGGGATTCCAGATTTCAGGGGGCGTTGGAAGGTGTTCCGGGCTGATTCACAGCTGTCTGTCAATCTATTGATGTGTCTTTTGATGTCTTGGCAGCTCAGCCGCGCCTCTTGTTGAAAGGCATCATTTGAAGACGTGGCCAAGGTGATGCAGAGCCCGTCCTGATGTCTGCTCTCTGACAGATGCATCCCTCGTCATGTCAACGCTTGACACGGTGGCCAGCCACCGAGAGAGATGAACACTTTTGTTAAAATGGCTGGGGGGGGAAGGGGAAAAAAAATAATAACCGAATCTCGTTGAAAAGGAGGAATGGAAGAGGTGGAAAGGGGAGGGAAGGGAGAGGTGGATCCACAAGTGTCTGCAAACACATCCGACACCGGCGGTTGCTAAAATACCGAGAGACGGAATCACAGACTGTTCAGCAGCTCGAAACCATAAATGTACAGGCAGTCCTTGACTGACAAGCGTTCCGTTTAATGACCGTGCAAAGTTGCAATGGCACTGGGGAAAAAAGTGATTTGCGACCGGCCCTTGCACTTACGACCAGAGCAGCATTCCCATGGTCATGTGATCAAAATGTGGTAACGCTTGGTAACGTCCCAGGGTCACATTATCACCATTTGCAACCTTCGCGTGATTGCCATTTGCAACCAGTTTCAACAAGCAAAATCCATGGGGGGGGGGGGGAAGGGGAGAACTGGTTGCACTGAACCACTGTGTGATTTACTTAACAACCACCCTGTTTAGCAATGGACATTGTTATCATGAGTCAAGAATTACCTGTATCATAAAGTATGTTGTCTGTCCGTCCGTCCGTCTGTCTATCTACCTATCCATCTCTCTCTCTCTCTCTCTCTTCATCTCTCTCTCTTCATCTCTCTCTCCACCCCTCTCTCTCTCTCTTCATCTCTCTCTCTCTCTCTCTTCATCTCTCTCTTCATCTCTCTCTCTCCATCTCTCTCTCTCTTTCCACCTCTCTCTCTCTCCATCTCTCTCTCTCTCTCTTCATCTCTCTCCCCCCCTCTCCCTCTCTCTCTCTCTCCCTCCCTCTCTCTCTGCACTCAGCTGCACTCAGAACCTATTTGTGGCTTCTCCAACAGTGTCCATGGAGACACTTTTAATATTCCTCCATCTTTCATTCCTTGAACTGCTTCACTGTAATCTAATCACTCACAGCCACCGTGGCTTGACAGACGACGCAAAAACGTCAGGCACGAACAGCCAGACCCACCTGTGTAGAATTCAAACTAGCTACTTTATTATCCTCTGCCTATAATACAGGAATCTTTCTAGACTGGCAGCTTTCCCCTGGGAAAGGCCAGATAGGGCTCTTAAGCACTCATGGGTGGTGGATCTCTGGTGTTTACGTAACGAGAGTCCAGGCCAATTCTTCCCTTGACTCCTCCTCCCAGTTGGGATGGTTGCTCTCCAACGTAACTCCAACCACTTTGGCTTGCTTCAGAAATCACGATTTAGAAAACCTGAGGTTCCCCCAAGGTGGGAAGCTCACCTCCTGTCCTCCCTTTCTTCCTTTTGAAGAACTAGCCAGCTTTGGGGAAACGAAAAGCCACTCAGATCCCTCTTATGGGTATCTCCAATGAGCAAGAAGACTCCTCCAGGAGAAAGCTAGGGGCAAAATGCCCAATTCTGCATGTGTGTCTTTCTGGCCAAACTTCCTGCTCCCGACTCAGTCTAATTCACAATCTTTTTAACCTTCAGGCTTGGTGTAAAGATGTTATTTTCCTGGCCTTCCAGATCCAGAATAATTTGCCAAGATGACCTCATTGTTTGCTGGCCTCTTCACTCAATAAACAATCTCAGCCAGTAATATGGTCGAGGAAGAGGGGAGAGGGAATCAACCACGAGTTCTCTGAAGCTGTCTGGTCCTCCCAAAGTGCCCCCTCCCCATCACATCTTATATTTCCAGGTCAGCAGACAGTAATTTGAGGTCCTCGTGATAAAAATCAAGCCACGCGCCACGCTCCTTTTCTCTCCGTAGGACAATGCTGGGCCTTTATTAGATTTGCTGCTACAACGTGCCCCGTAATACGTTCTCTAAATGGCAGCTCTCAGGTCAAACGTGCCTCTTTACTGCAGGTCCCTGGTTGCCACTGGTGTGGATTCTCTGAAGAGTATCTTTTATTCTCCCTGCCAGGCTGGGACAACTGACTGCCAGGGGTTGCAGAAAAGGGGTGGCCAGGTTCTGATCTCCCTTTTCTGCTGTTTCTCCACTGATGATGTTACCTACTCTGGTTCATGAAACATCTGCAAGAAAACAGCCAAGGGAGCACCAAGGACCCCATAGAGCTCCTCCTCCTCTCCACAAACCCCACTCCCTTCTAGCACATGTAAAAAAGATGTTGAGACTCTAGAAAGGGTACAGAGAAGAGCAACAAAGATGATCAGGGGACTGGAGGCTAAAGCATATAAGGAACGGCTGCTGGAATTGGGTATGTCTAGTTTAGTGAAGAGAAGGACGAGGGAGGACATGATAGCAGTCTTCCAATATCTCAGGGGCTGCCCCAAAGAAGAGGGAGTCAAGCTATTTTCCAAAGCGCCTGAAGGCAGGACAAGAAACAACGGATGGAAACTAATCAAAGACAGAAGCAACCTAGAACTAAGGAGAAACTTCCTGACAGTCAGAACAATTAACCAGTGGAACCACCTGCCTCCAGAAGCGGTGAATGCTCCAACACTGGAAGCTTTTAAGAAGAGACTGGACAGCCATTTGTCCGAAATGGTATAGGGTTTCCTGCCTGAGCAGGGGGTTGGACTAGATGACTTCCAAGGTCCCTTCCAACTTTATCATTATTATTACTATTATTATTACTATTATTATTACTATTATTATTATTATTATTATTATTATTATTATTATTATTATTATTATTATGTTACCTAGTTTGGTTCATGAAAACAGCCAAGAGAGCACCCCCATAGTTCTCCTCCTCCCCCTCCTCCTCCTCTTCCTCCTCCTCTCTACAAACCCCACTCCCTTCTAGCACTGATGAAGTTACCTAGTTGGGTAACAAAATGTCTTCAAGAAAACAACCAAGAGAGCATCAAGGACCCCATAGTCCTCCTCCTCCTCCTCCTCCTCCTCCTCCTCACCACCACCACCACAAACCCCACTCTCTTCTGTCACTGATTATGTTCCCTAGTTGGGAAATGAAACCTCTGCAAGAAAACCACCAAGCTCAGAGAGCACCAAGGACTCGCCCCCTCACTGCTTCCTTTGGGCAAGCAAGGTGTCTGCTGGGGGCGTGCTTCAAGAGAACCTACAAATGCAACTTGGTGTTCACCTAGAGCTCAGCATATTTTTGCTTGGGGAATAAAGTACTGAGAAGTGGGGAGGGGGAGAGAAAAACAAAGCCCCTCAATTGGCACTTCAGCCTGCTAAAACCAGCTGCAGGCTTGTTGAGACATTTGCAGACTTGCCAAATCAGCGTCAGGTGACCTTGGAGGGGGTGGTGGAACATCCTTGCTGTAATGGCAGAAGCATCTGGGGTCCTTTTTGTAGCTAAAGTTCAGAGCTGAACAGCAAGCCGAATTGAGGGACGACCGAGGAGAAAACCACAGTCACACCAAACAACTGGCAGGGCCAACTACCGAACCGGATAGTCCTGGTTTAGCAAACGCTCTGAGTTTATTTATTCGTGGAAGTTGTATGCGGGCCATCTCGCCAAAGGCCATTCCAGGCAGCTCAGGGAGGGTATAATTCAACCGGACCGTACAACATTCAATCAATCAATAGGGATCTCAGATTTAAAACTCAGTCAGAAGTTACAACGGGACTGAAAAACTGGTCCTCGCACTTACAGCGGTTTAGTGACCGTTCGAAATGACAACAACAGGGGAAAAGAGTGACTTCGCAGCATCCTGCGATCACGTGATTTACATTCGGACGCTTGACAGCCAGTTCAGATTTACGACGGTCGCGGCGTCCCGGCGTCACGCCTTCTCCTTTCGCATCCTTGTGACAAGCAAGGTCTATGGGGAAGCCAGATTCGCTTAATGACCGTGTGACTAATTTAACGACGACGTCGATTCACTTAACCAGTGTGGCAAGAAAAAAAAATGGGGCAAAGCTCACTTAACAAATTTCTGACTTAGCAACATAAATCGGACTCCCTATATTTAGCTAGATTCTATTTTGGACTGAATACTGCCAAGTATCTCTGTAAGTATGCAATGCTTTGGTTTCGTTTCTATAAGTTGTACTAATGATTTGCATTCGTTTATTAAGGCACCCATTTGATTTTTGGAACTGTTATTGCCAACGCTAGTCTTCCAATCTTTAGTTTCCATAAAATGCATCAAATGCAAAACAGCCGTTAGGTCTTATCTAGTCTAACCATCTAACTGAATCCTTTGACATCTACTGCTCCAGCGTGGGCAGCCTCTTACTTAGAAGCTGTTACAGACTGTGGATGTGTCTTTATTTCCAGTATTTATACATCCAAAGATAACCCTTCTAATTTATTGCTTTCTCCCCAGGGGGAATGTTGCAGGACTCAAATCTTTACCAGCAAAACCTGTGTGTAATCTAATTAACACAGTGTCTGCGTTAATTAACCTTCTGTCTTGTTGACTTGTAAGACTACCGATTCGACATAGGTAATCTTCAGTCCAGCCATCCACATGGATTCCCCCTCCCCTTTTTCCTGACTTAGTCTCATCTGAGCAGGAAGGCTGAGATTACCCACCGGTGGATTCTACACTCATCATGCTGGAGAATGGCCAGGTAAACTATTGATGATTTTAGCTTTCCTTCTCTTACAGTTAAGCCAGAAGTCTCCACAACGATTGCAACATTATAATCAAGGCTTCTCGAAGGCGATCCACAGGGAGAAGATTCTGAACAGGTTGAAAATAAACATTTTGCAGTGGTTACTGATTGTAAGACAATCTGGTTCTGCCTGATCTGTGGTTCCTATTTCCTGACAGACCTGGAAGGGCAAACCATGGTTTCACATGGGTTAGCATCCTGGAAAAGGGTAGGAGAGAGAGAAAGCTACTACTTAGATCAGGGGTGTCCAACCTTGGCAACTTTTCAGAGTTGCAAACTTCAACTCCCAGAATTCCCCAGGTGAAATCCACAAGCCTTAAACTCACCAAGATTAGAACACCCCTGATCTAGATCCAACCTTTAGTATTTTGAGATCAGACAATCTCCTTTAGGCCAGCTAAATGTTGCCACCAATTTGGACTTACCAAGAGGTCATAGATAGCGACAAATACTTACATCTTAGAGTCAAATGTTTGTCTAATTAGTTGTCCTCCTTTCCAAAACGTTCTGTATTCGGGCAAGGCTAGGTCAACATTGGCCTCTCGCTTCCAGGAACTTGCCTTTCCCAGACCAGGCCATGCCTTGAAAGGTGTGTGTGTATCTCTCTCTCTCTCTGTGTGTGTGTGTGTGTTTCACTTAACCAACAGCCCAGCTTCACAGCCTCCCTCGCTGCCCTGTAGTGACAAGAAACCTTGCTTGAAGCATTAAAAGAAAATAGAGTCCTTAAAAAATAGAGAAAAGAACAACCCCTGAAGCTATTTTGAGATCAAGCGGATGTGCTTACTTCAAGCTGTGCGTAGTATTCTCAACAGCTCATGTAAAACCATCAATCAGTCAGAGGAATGGAAATTGGCCCCCTGAAGGATCACAGCACAAAAAAGGTTTGGGGGAGGGGCTGGGGGGGGGGCTGAGGGGGTGGGTGCGAGAGCAGACACAGGGGATCCAGTGTTTGCAAGGCAAGCATGAACAGACAAATACCTGACGCTGGCTCCTGTTTTATAGCTAGTCCTCAACTTCACAACCATTTGTTTAGTGACTGTTGGAAGTTACCATGGCAATGAAAAAAGAGATGTGTTAATTAATCAGCATAGAGCTGGAAGTCTTCTAGTCCAGCCCCCTGCTCAGGCAGGAGACCCTATTCCACTTCAGACAAGTGGCTGCCCAGTCTCTTCTTAGAAACCTCCAGTGTTGGAGCACCCACAGCTTCGGAAGGCAAAGTTGTTCCACTGGTTGATTGTCCTCACGGTTAGAAAGTTTGTCCTTAATTCCAGGTGGCTTCTCTCTTTGATCAGTTTCCATCCATTGTTTCTTGTCTTGTCTTCCAGTGCTTTGGAGAATACGTTGACCCCCCTCTCTTTCTTTGGGGCAGCCCCTTAAATATTGCAAGACTGCTATCATGTCCCCCCACCTTCAATTCTTCTTTTCTCTAGACTGGCCAAACTCAAATCTTGCAACAGTTCTTCCGATGTTTTTGTCTCCAGGCCTTTGATCATCCTAGCTGCTCTTCTCTGCATTTTTTCCAAAGTCTATAGCAGGGGCTCTCAACCTTGGCAACTTTAAGACTTGTGGACTTCAATTCCCAGAATTCCTCAGCCAGCTAAGCTGGCTGAGGAATTCTGGGAGTTGAAGTCCACAAGTCTTAAAGTTGCCAAGGTTGAGAACCCCTGGTCTATAGCATAGGGGACATATATTTATATGTACATGCCAGTTGCTAAGCCTCTGAATTTTGACCACGTGGCCACGGGAATGCTGCAACGGTCCTAAGTGTGAAAGTCACTTTTTTTCTCCCAGTGCTGTTGTAACTTTGAGCAGTCACCACAAAGAAAGGTTGTACGTAAATCAAGGACTGCCTGTATACCCAATGGGTAGAATCCCTGTTTGCCGTTTTGATTTAAATCTGGACCCAAAAAAAACTTTTTCTGGGAAGGGAATTCCATCCCCAGCAAAGCTGGCTTCGGCGAGCCGTCCAGGGGAGACAAAAAAACACCCACCGTCTTTTAAATGGCGAATGAATTAAGCCCGCTCTCTGCCGGCAGAATGTAAGTGAAAAATAAAATAAAATAAAGGCCCAGAAAGCAGAAGGATAAAACGAGAGGGGGGGGGGTGGAAAGAAATTTCAAACTATTATTCTCTCTACCCCTAAACACTATCATTATTTTTAATCCCATCCCATAATTTGTGGTTGCAGTTGACATAGTGCTTCTGAATGCTTGAGGTTAATCATACTGCCGGAGAACAGAGTCCCGGCTCGTTCCCAATAGCTTTCTGTCCTCAAAACAGCATTTTCAATGATTTCTGCTCCTTAATGTACAGCAAAGACAGTAATTCCATGTTCTGGTTGCTTAAAGTTCACCGGGAAGCAGAAAACGGCAGAAGAGATCTCTTTATGATTTATCTCTTTCATTTTTGGCTCGGTTGACTTGTCCAAGCATCACAGGGTGCTGGATTCAATCAGAATTGCATCTGGTTTGGCCCCTGTTTCCAAATGCGGGTTTTGAACTCTACACAGACTTTGAACCGGGCAATACAAACTTAACCTGCAGGGCAAAAGCAATTGACTTTGTACAGAGACCACATAAGAGCTTAAAGCTCTGGAGTTCTAGTCTTAGCTTGGCAATCCATCTTGTTAGATGCCTGTAGTCAAGGCTTGTTCCCCTTGGGTTTTATAGATTTTATGGCCTAATTTGTTTAATTTATTTTTAAATATTTTAATTTTGTACATTTATATGATTTTTAAATTTTAAGGCTGTAAACCGCCCCGAGTCCTTCGGGAGAGGGGCGGTATAGAAATTTAATAAATAATAATAATAATAATAATAATAATAACAACGTGCCGATCTTGTTACAAGGCAGAGGCTTATATCCAAATTTTAAAAACAACAACACCACCATGTGCCACTGAAATCTTGAGCCATGGAGGTCATGCCTATTTTTTTTCCCAACGTTTCTAAGCAAACGAACATTGAACATCACAAACATCAACTACCGTAGCAGTCAGCAGACGTGATGGGACTTTGTCTTTAACTGGACAAAACATAGGCAGATTTCTGAGGATCCTAGACCAAACCAAGTCCAAAAATGCTAGAGAATTCCTGGAAGTCGGGCAGTCAGACAAATCTGCCCTTAACAGGCACATAGAGATAAACAACCTCTTCATGCCATTCAAAAGACACAATCAAACAGCCCAAAGGGAAACAAATAGACAAACCAAACACCTTCTCATCAGCAATCAACACCCCAGCTAAGCAAAAATTAACACCAAGATTAATACTAAATCAACAGTGAAGCAATAAACAATACCCCAGTCAAGGAACTACCAACTCAAACAAACAATCAATCAATCAGTAAACAACAGCCTAGTCAAGGAACCACCAAAAATTAGACTCGCCTCAAAGTGAGATAGGTGACAAACAAATCTAATAAATAAAAACACACCACCACTGATAGGAGTCTTCATTCTGCTCCTGTTCCTCCACCACTACCACATCATCACTACCACCATCACCTCCACTCTCTCCTAGCACTGATGATGTTCCCTAGTTGGGTAATGAAACGTCTGTAAGAAAACAACCGAGTCTAGAGAGCACCAGGGACTCTACAATTCAACCCTGAGCTACAGACTTCCTCTTTTTTTGCTCCAAAGTTGCACATCCAAGACTCAGAAGAAATAGATGGAAGCAGCTGATAGAAGACACCTTCCCCCTGTGGTGCTTTCCTAACACACGGAGATGATGACTAGATGTTTCCAGCCAGCTGCCCTAGAGAGATCCATCATTAAAAGTAGACAATAGTAATAGGGATGGAGCAATATTCTTGCGTGTAGCTATGTATTCAATTACGGTTAATAACTACTGGCTGTTGGGAAGTCTGCAAAGCTGCGTTGCAGGTCCTACACAACTGCCAAATTAGATGCGTCGCCAGCAGGTCCTTGCCACGTTCAAAGGGAAGGGCCTGTTCTGGAGAAGGTCCCCGGCGTTCTAATGAACCAAAAAGCTGTTTATGGAGGGGAATGAATAAGGTCCTCTGTTTATTAGCAAACTTCCCTTGACCAGGACACAGAAAGAGAAGTTAGCGTTTTCTCCCCCAAACAATTGTGCTTTGTTAGATCTTAAACTGTGATTTTTTTAATTATTATTATTGCGTTTCCTTATTATCTCAGGCTAACGTGACACATGGTTCAAACAAAAATCTATTATAAATAAAAATGTAAATGTTCGTTTGTTCAAAAGCTTAAATCTCCGAAAGTTCTTCACCGATTGCTTTGAAATTTTGACACGACACTGCATTCGAATACGCACGTGTTTTTATATACCTATATTATATAGCTGTCGCACCTGTGACAAGTTAAAAACATGCTTTTTTGAAAAACAGGTTAAAACATGCCTTTTTTGAAAAACAGCGCCATCTGTTGGACGTAATCTCTATATCTGCACACACAATGGAACAACAACAAATATTGTATACCCACAAGCATTGTGAAAGTAAACATATTACAAACGTGCACTTTCCTCTTTTCTTTCTTGAGCCACAGCAACGCGTGGCTGGGTACAGCTAGTAGTAGTAGTAGTAGTAGTAGTAGTAGTAGTAGTAGTAGTAGTAGTAGTAGTAGTAGTAGTAGTAGTAGTAATAATAATAATAATAATGAAAAAGCCCGTCCTTTTCCAAGGAAATAAAAGATTTTGGGTACAATCCAGGAGATGGCCATTAAACAAACAAAGAGAGAGAGAAAGAGAGGGCGAAGTGGTAGAACGGAACCTGCCAATTAAATCTAAGAGGAGACCAAGAGAGAGAGAGAGAGAGTCAGCGATACAATTACAGCTTTCTGTAAATTACTTTGTGTAATTAAAGCCGCTTCCCTAAATTGCAAACCATTTAGCTCTTCTTTTATAACAATGTAAGCAATGACCACCAGCAACCTTTTTATGAGAGCTGGGTGCCATAAAAGTGGTTAAACAACATACACATCGCCTGCCTCTTCTCTTCAAAAGCAGACATGGGAAGGGGGGGGATTTGTTTATTCCGCTCTCCGAAAGCTCCTATTTCAAGAGACCGGAAAAAACCTATGCAGGGTTTGGTGCCTCCAAACTCTGTGCTCCCGGGGACTAGATGTTCAACACCACAGGATGTGGAAGAGGGCTTCTTAAAAAGCTTCCCAACTATGGTTTTCCTGAGCCGGTTTAGTAGATTCCTGCAGCGAGCAGGCGGTGAGATTAGATGACCTCTCAGGTCCCTTTTACAGTACAGGTAAAGTTAGGAAGCCGGCTGTTAAGTGCATCTGGCTTCCCCATTGATTTGGCTTGCCAGACGGTCGCAAAGAGGGATCACGTGATCCCAGGACACCGTGACCGTCATAAATACATTGTCAGTTGCCAAGCGTCTGAATTTTGATCACGTGACCACGGGGAGGCTCCTACGGTTGCAAGTGTGAAAGCTGGTCTCAAGTCACTTTTTCCAGGGCCGTTGTAACTTTGAGCAGACACGAAATGAACTATTGTTAAGTCAAAGACAATCTGTATTGACATCCTATCATTAAGGGCGTGTCTATGCTTAGAAAAAGAAGGATTGATATGACACTGTCTTCTCTCAAACATGAAGGTCTGATTGCGTTCAGAAGTTGTGGGTGCTTCATCACTGGAGGTTTTAAAAGAAGAGACTGGACAGCCACTTGTCTGGAATGGTCTAGGCTCTCCTGCTTGAGCAGGAGGCTGGACTAGAGAACCTCCAAGGTCCCATCCAGCTCTACTCTAATTGTTTGTTTGTTTGATTGACTGATTGCACTAGACCAGGGGTAGGCAACCTTGGCTCTTTTATGACTCGTGGACTTCAACTGCCAGAATTCCTGAGCCAGCATGGGGGAACTATGGCCCCCTCATGACTCATGGACTTCAACTCCCAGAATTCCTGAGCCAGCATGAGGGAACTATGGCCCCCTCATGACTCGTGGACTTCAACTCCCACAATTCCTGAGCCGGCATGGGGGAACTATGGCCCCCTCATGACTCGTGGACTTCAACTCCCACAATTCCTGAGCCAGCATGGGGGAACTATGGCCCCCTCATGACTCGTGGACTTCAACTCCCAGAATTCCTGAGCCAGCATGAGGGAACTATGGCCCCCTCATGACTCGTGGACTTCAACTCCCAGAATTCCTGAGCCGGCATGGGGGAACTATGGCCCCCTCATGACTCGTGGACTTCAACTCCCAGAATTCCTGAGACAGCATGGGGGAACTATGGCCCCCTCATGACTCGTGGACTTCAACTCCCACAATTCCTGAGCCAGCATGGGGGAACTATGGCCCCCTCATGACTCGTGGACTTCAACTCCCAGAATTCCTGAGCCAGCATGAGGGAACTATGGCCCCCTCATGACTCGTGGACTTCAACTCCAAGAATTCCTGAGCCAGCATGGCTCAGCTTGGAAACCTCTCCCTTTCCCCTCAGTGTGGCTGGCTCAGGAATTCTGGGGGTTGAAGTCCACGAGTCATAAAAGAGCCAAGGTGGCCTACCCCTGCATTAGACCCGTGCTTCTCAGTCTCGGCTGCTTGAAGATATGCAGACTTCAACTCTCAGAATTCCCCAGCCAGTCCCAATCCAAGAACTGAAATCCCTACATCATCAAGTGCCCGAGACCGAGAAACACTGCATTAGACTAAGCCAAGATAAGTAACAAGCTGTGTGTCTTCTGCCATTTGGGTGGAGAGCCCATTTTTCTATTGGACTGAATTGGAGCTACTTGTAAGTGCCTTCAAGTCGGTTTTGGGCTCCTGACGATGGCCTGGAGAAGACCCCACAGTTTTCTCGGCAAGGTGTTTTGGATGTCGGTTGTCATGCCTGCTTTCCAGGTCGGAGAGGAAGGGACTGGCCCAAGGTCAGTTGGGAACAGAAGATAAGGTCACCCAGTTGTTAGCCTGATGGCTTATCCACCACAACAGATTGGTTCTCCAGACTGCCTGGACAAGTTTCTGTAGTATTCTTGGCAAGATTTCAGAAATGGTTTGTGACTGCTTGTTTCCTCCTAGGACTGAGAGAGAGGAACTTGGCCCAAGGTCAGCCAGTTTGCTTTGTGCCTAAAGCAAGACTAAAAACTTCAGCTGCTCCTGACTTCTAGTCCAGTGACTTTAATCACGAATCAAGCTGGATTCTTGTTTTGGTGCCTTGAAGACCGTTTTGGAACCATGTGATTAAATGGAGAAGTTAACAGTTCTCCTGGCAACAATTTTGGAAGCAGTTTGCCCTAGAGCTGAGAAAGAGGGACTGGCCCAAGGTCACCTTGCTGGTTTTGTGTCTAAAGTGGAACTCAAATTCCAGGTCTCCCCATCTCTGATTTATGCCCACTTTTAAACATGGGCCTTCCCCAGCTTGGTACCCTCAGCCTTCTAGCTTCTATAATTCTCAGAGAATAACAATGTTGAAAGGGACCTTGGTGGTCTTCTAGTCCAACCCCCTGCTCAAGGAGGAGACCCTAGACCATTCCAGACAAATGGCTGTCCAATCTCTTCCTAAAAACCTCCAGGGTTGGAGCATTCACAACTTCTGGAGGCAAGTCGTTCCACTGGTTAATTGTCCTCACTGTCGGGAAGTTTCTCCTTAGTTCCAGGTTGCTTCTCTCTTTGGTTAGTTTCCATCCGTTGCTTCTTGTCCTGCCTTCAGGGACTTTGGAGAATACACCCTCTTCTTTGTGGAAGCCCCTAAAATGTTAGAACCCTGCTATCGTGTGACCCCTAATCCTTCTTTTCATTAAGTTAGACATACCCAATTCCTGCGCCCGTTCTTCGTACCTTTTCGCCTCCAATCCCCTTATCAGAATAAGGGCACGTAAGTATGAATTTCAGCAAAGGTCATCCCAACCCTTCTGGCCTTGGAATGCATTACATCCGGGAAGGCTGGATCGTTTGAATGAACAATATGTGATAGACTGGAAACAGTGGATAGACTATATATAAGAGAAACACCAATCAAATAAAATGTAACAGGCGTATAGTTGAGGCTTGACGTGAGGAGTGAGGAATGTTTACCAAATCAGACGTTTACAAAGACTGATCCTTAGAGTTGTATTGCAGGTTATATGATGATTGCTTCTTAATATGATCTTATGTTTAATGTTGATTGTTTCAATAAAAATTTTTTTTTTAAATTTTTTTTTGAAATCCCTCCTCCTTGCAGCCAGGCAGTGAAAATATACTGCTAAAAAAAATAAAAAAAATAAAGGGTACACAAACGTATAGGATCCTATACATTTGTGTTCCCTTTATTTTTTTTGAGCAATATATTTAGCAAGCCAAGTGCGATTCGGTTCTCTTTCCTGTTGTTGCCTTTTTTTGTTTTTGCTCTTTCTCTCTCCTGGGCTCTCTGTGTGTGTGCAGGATAAGACGGATTAGCACCGCCGAGCAAGCTGTGTTAAAATAATAGGTCTTCCCTTACTCGGCGGAAGCGGCTGCCATCACGCCGTGCCCAATGATTCCCCGGCACTTTGTAGGCTGCGTTCAGCATCCAAATGCCTAGCCGGGACTTAAAGCAGATTTTTAAATGAGTTCCTGACAGTGCAAACAGATTGCTATTGATTGAAATGAGCCTTATTTTACTTCTCTAGATGAGCAGCCCTAATGACTAAATACTGTATTGCCCATTTCAGCACTGGTGCCGGGACTCCTCCAGCGGTTTCTTTGGCAGCTGTGAGTTTTCCACACTGGCAGATCACTAGGAGAAGATGGAAGCGGGCCATCTGTGGCTCCCCAATCCGTGGCGGCTCTCGGGCAGAGCTGAAGGCGGAACAAGGCAAAGGAGGCAGGAATGAGCCACTTCTGTAGTGTTGCCAAGAAAACAACGCGGTGGTGAGTGTGGAAATGGACAGGGAGTCACAAGGGAGCCAGTTTCCTTCATTTCCTTCCTTCCTTCCTTCCTTCCTTCCTTCCTTCCTTCATTTCCTCCCTTCCTTCCTCCCTCCCCCTTCCTTTTTTCTTTCTTCCCTACCTTCTTTCTTCCTTCCTCCCTCCCCTTTCTCTCTTCTTCCTTCCTACCAGCCTGCCTGCTTTTGCATGCTTTGTAAAACTCAAAAGAGAAAAAGAGAAAAACTAAAGAACTTCAGCCACCCGCCATCCCATGGCCCACTCTAAATTTCAACATCTCTGTCCTGATATTAAATGGTAAATGCACTGCTCCCTAAGAAAGATTTTCTCAATTTTTTATCCGGAACTCTTGAAAATATCACCTGATTCTCAGCCCTCTTCAAAAAGAGGGCAATTCTGATTTCCTTTCCTTGTCCCCCCCCTCTCTCTCCTCTCTCTCTCCTCTCTCTCTCCTCTCTCTCTCTCTCTCTCTCTCTCTCTCTCTCTCTCTCTCTCTCTCTATCTATCTATCTATCTATATCTGTCTCATCTTTCTCTCTCATTCTCTCTCTCCTCTTTCTTATCTTTCTCTCTCTCTCCTCTCTCATATCCTTCTCTTATCTTTCTCTTCTCTCTCTCTATCTTTCTCATATCTTTCTTTCTCTCTCATTCTCTCTCTCTCCTCTCTTTCTTATCTTTCTCTCTCTCTCTCCTCTCTCATATCTCTCTCTCCTCTCTCTTATCTTTCTCTCTCTCATATCTCTCTCTTATCTTTCTCATATCTTTTTATCTCTCTCATTCTCTCTCTTTCTCTTTCTCTCTCTCCTGTTCTTTCCCTACATTGGAAAGATGCTAGAAGCAAGATGACAAACCCTGGTTAGGCTGCCAACCTCCTTGCATCAGCGAGGAGGAGGGAGAGAGATAAACGAGGGAGTGGGGGGAGGGGAAAGGAAGCTGTGCAACTGAGCTTCATTCTCAGGGATCTGTTCCTTCGCCTCACCACCAAAATCCTGCCAAACTATGTCCTCTGGGTAATCTCACCCCCTGGCAAAGACGATGGGAATTTAAGGAGGCTTTTTCTGCTGGCCTCTGATCAGGATAAGCTGCCTTGGCTGGTTGTAGAAGCGATGCGATGTGATGTCCCTGGAATTCTTGTGCTCAGGATGGAGGAACATCAGGTTGCCCTATCAGGCCATCCCAGATGAGTGACTCGGAGTGATAAATAGCCTGGCGAACAACACCACACAACCCCCGCCTCTCTCTCTTCACCTTGAACCAACATGTTAGTGCAAGCAAAGGCTGAGGCAGGTAGACTCTCTTGGTTCAGATGGGCAGGCTGGATGATGAGCAGTTACAGGCACATCACCAAGTTTTGAATGCACGGTGGTGGTGGGGGGGGGGGTAAGGACTACTTGTATGGGGGCATCACAGTGGCCTTCTACTCTATTTGCAGAAGAAGCAGTTCAACAGATTACCTGTCAATGTGCAAAGCTTTCCTGTCCCAGATTTGGCAAGGAAAATCAAGGGGAGGAACTGTGTTTCCCCTCCCCCCCACCAGAGATGCTCAATTTTCAGAGGGTATCTCTAAATTTTAAAAGCAGGACGGAGTAGGTTGAGGGAAGCCTCTCAAGTCTCATTCTGCCCCCCCCCCCGACAAAGATTGGTTGTTTCCCAAGCAACATGTGACATGAATATTCCCAAGAACGCTAAGAAGAGACTAGACAGCCATTTGTCCTGCTTGAGCAGGGGGGTTGGACTAGATGACCTCCAAGGTCCCTTCCAACATTATTATTATTATTATTATTATTATTATTATTATTATTATTATTATTATTATTATTATTATTATTATTATTATGGATCATCGCACAGTCAGCCAGATGTTCAGACTGGATTTGGCCTTTTGCCTGCCTATCGAGTCCTCGCCAAGGACCTGGGATAGGCAGATGTGGATGTTTGATGGTATTACAGATCTCGTCGCAGGATGGAAGCAGTTCCTAGTAAGGCTGCCTTTTGCAATTGACTAATGGCGAATTTGTCAATGCCGATGATGGTGTTCAAGTGGTGCTCCAGTTGTTTTGGGATTGCACCCAAGGCGCCCATGACTATTGGTGCTACCCTTGCTTGCCTTTCCCACAGTCGTTCTATTTCTATTTGTAGGTCTTTGTATTTTGTGATCTTCTCCAGTTCTTTCTCGTCTATTCTGCTGTCTCCAGGCATTGCCACATCCACTATCTTCTATTACTACTACTACTACTACTACTACTACTACTATTATTATTATTATTATTATTATTATTATTATTATTATTATTATTATGGATTATCGCATAGTCAGCCAGATGTTCAGACTGGATTTGGCATTTTTGTCTACCTATCGAGTCCTTCTCAAGGACCTGGGATAGGCAGATGTGGATGTTTAATGATATTACAGATATCGTTGTTGTTGTTATTATTACTATTACATCATACCTTGTGTGCAGCCTGCAAGATTCTGAGTTTCATAAATAACAATTGTATCAAGGTTGGCACAAGAGAATATTATTGGGAGAAGAGAAAACCAAGCAAAGCTACAATGTGGATTATAGAATTATAGAAACTGATTGTTATTGGCTGTTTTTTAAATATAAACCCAGACAACACGCTGTGTACCAAATATTAAGGTGATTATGTTAAAAACCAATAAAATATATTAAAAAAAAGATTCTGAGTTTCAGTTTACGCCTCCTACTTTGGAAGCAATTTGGTACACAAGGATCTTCAGTAAAATATGTTCCTAATGCCCGGATGTGTTTCCAATCTTCTACCCTATCATCCATCATCCTAAAGACCTGTTGTTGCCACAGAACGAAAGAATAGCATCTTGGGGGATTCCAAATTTGGGTGTTTCGAAGCCAACTACACTCGCCACAAACTTCAGCCAGGGAAGATCCACCATCCATGATCCACAATCCAAGAAGTTTCCACTAGAGTCTGACACGTTCAACCAGCAGTTGGCATCTCCGTGGTCTCGTTTCTCTGGCCGTATTTCATACAAGCAAACCTTTTTATTAACCATCTTCCTCCACACATAAATGTATCCTCAACAGCATCTCTTACATACAAGGTAGTCCTTGACTTAATGACTGTAATTGAGCATGGAATTATGGTTGTTAAGTCTTGCTGGTCATTAAGCGGATCGTCAGTTCTGAACTGGCTGCCTAATTGCCTCAAATGTGGTCACATGACATGGGAGAAGTGGACATCAGAACTTCGAATTCAGGTCATAAATAAATACCTTTGGGGGGGGGTCTATCATAACTTCAAAAGGTTGCTAGGCAGCTGGTTGAAAGTCAAAGACTACCTGTATATAATATCTGTGTGGACTTCAAGTCCCAGAATTCCCCAGCCAGCATGTCTGGGAGTTGAAGTCCATATATCAAAGTTAGATTAGTTGAGATCTAATCGAATCGAATCGAAGCAAAACAAATCTTCCCAAAGGACACCTCCATGACTAAAGATAGAAGGCAATCTTCCCATCCTACCTGTTTCTGGACCTTCAGCGGAATTTTCTTTTTCACTCTCTCTTTCCCTCGATCCGTTTCTCTCCCCGAACTGCCGGCATCGTTACTGTGCCCGTTTTCGCTCGGTTCGGCTGAGACGCAATGTTCACTTTCCCGAAGTTTCTTCCCTGGGTGTCTCTCCCATTTTTCTTTTCTCTCCTGAGGCTTCAGTGACATGTCCTTCTGTAGAAGAGGCAAGATCAGAAAAGGGATTTAAATATATATACTATGTATATATTTACCCATTCGCCCAAGAGCCATAGATGTTAAGGAATTCCTTGCAAGCGAGGAAGTGAGCGGGCTGGCAAAGATTTAACAGAGTTAGAGTTGGAAGGGACCTTGGAGGTCTTCTAGTCCAACCCCCTGCTCAGGCAGGAAACCCTAGACCAGGGGTAGGCCACCTTGGCTCTTTTAGGACTCGTGGACTTCCAGAATTCCTGAGCCAGCATGGGGGAACTATGGCCCCCTCATGACTCGTGGACTTCAACTCCCAGAATTCCTGAGCCAGCATGGGGAAACTATGGCCCCCTCATGACTCGTGGACTTCAACTCCCAGAATTCCTGAGCCAGGAAGCAAATTGTCAGACACAAGCAAACAGAGCCACTTGTAAATCGCTAAAGTGAGCAACTTTATTGCTTTCCACCTATATTACCAGAATCTGCCCAGATGCTTGACTTCCCATGGGAATAATCAGATAAGGCTTCATGGATCATGGGGGGGGGAGTCAAGCTTATGCAGCTTACAGCTATGCAAGGACTCTAAGATAGGCCCTCGCTTGACACCTTCCCCCTTCCAGCCTCGCTGGCAGTTTCCCAACACAAATACAGTTTGCTTCTTTTTCCTCCACCCTAATTTAGCTCCTGGAAAAATATATGTTCTTCTACGCACAGTTTGGCTCACATGCCGAGAGGTAGTCAATCAGGAGGAGAAAAGCATATGGATGGGGATTACAGTATTATGGAAATGGCCCTTCTATTTCGGATTCCACATTGGTGTACAACCTCACACAAAATGCCCAATTAGACTGGTATATATTATGATCTCTTAGCAATTCATTTTGTCAATCTAACCCCCTTTTGACTACTTTTTTTTTTAAATCTCAGAGAGTTTTTCATACGCTGACTAGCAGTTGTTCTTTGGAAGTGATCAGAAGTGACTGTGAGATGTTTGGCACGATCTGTAATCTTTTTTTCACCGCCATACAGTACTCTCGCTGCAATTCAGACCAACGTCTCTTTCAATTTTAACACAGGAGCAGTGTGTCTGCCATTCTAAATTTAGTCTGTTTGTTTGCTTGTTTTCTTCTGTTTAGCGAGGTCCGATTCTTAAGAGACTGCCTGGACAAATCCCTACAGTTTTCTTTGGCTATTCCCCTCCGAAACTCACACACACACAACACTCAGACCAAAATCATATGCAGAACCGGTTTTCTTATCTATAAAACAGGAGAAACGCTTTTGAGCCCTAACAGCTCCCCCCCCCAGAGAGAAGATAACAACAGCAGGAAAGTATAAAACGCTGCAGGCATTTTTTTAAAAAAATAAAATAAAATCGGTGCATTATACATTCAGTGATGCCTTTTTAACTTGGTCACAACAGTGATATCTCTATTCAGCCTCTGCACACACACTGGAGGAGGCAAAGTGAAAGCCAGCTGCCTTGGCTCTGCCCGAGTTGGCCTGCGCAAAGCAAAACCCAGAGCTGAATAAATGCCCCCTTGGCTGCGTTACCCTGTGTTTCTCTCCCATTCTTCCCCTAATTTTAAGTAGCAGATTATTGTGTGTGGAGAAAGCTGCACTGGATCAACACCAGAGGACTGGTTAATTTCCTTTGTGCAGCAAAGCTCTATTTCCTCTGTGTAAATCAGTGACACTTGATTTTCTTGCAAGCTGCTAATTTGCGCCAAAGCCAATATAAAACATCTGTCCTCACAGTTGACATGATTGCCTTAAAGAAAAAGGAAAAAAAGAAAGAAAAAGGCAGCCCCATCTGAGCAAAACGTGGAAATTACCATTGGCGCGAAAAAGGGTAAGGCCATATGCTTGGGAGCAGCAGGGTTTGATGAGCATTGAAACTATCTTACGAAGTAGCCCGGTGTAGTGGCTAGGGCAGGGGTAGGCAATCTTGGCTCTTATATGACTCGTGGACTTCAACTCCCAGAACTCCTGAGCCAGCATGGCTCAGCTTGGAAACCTCTCCCTTTCCCCTCAGCATGGCTGGCTCGGGAATTCTGGGAGTTGAAGTCCACAAGTCATAACAGAGCCGAGGTTGCTACCTCTGGCCTAGGCCTAGGCCGCTTCATGACTTGTGGACTTCAACTCCCAGAATTCCTGAGCCAGCATGGGGGAAACTTCTGCCCCCTCATGACTCGTGGACTTCAACTCCCAGAATTCCTGAGCCAGCATGGCTCAGCTTGAAGCTCCCTTTCCCCTCAGCATGGCTGGCTCAGGAATTCTGGGAGTTGAACTCCATGAGTCATAAAAGAGCCAAGGTTGCCTACCCCTGGACTAGGGAGTCTGAACAAAGGGATCCAAACACAAATAGCTGTCCAGTCTCTTCTTAAAAACCTCCAGTGTTGGAGCATTCACCGCTTCTGGAGCAGGTTGTTCCACTGATTAATTGTTCTCACTGTCAGGAAAGTTTCTCCTTAGTTCCAGGTTGCTTCTCTCTTTGGTTAGGTCACCACGAACACATAGAGCAAAATGGACACTGCCAACAAAACTCGGAGTGCTTGGTTATGGTTAGGAGAGCACTGACTTTTCTAGCCTGCCCTATCTATGTTTCCTGGTAAAATACATGGGAAAATCCCATAGGAGGACAATTCCACTTAGGGTTAGGTCACCATGAACTCATAGAGCAAAATGGACACTGCCAACAAACTCGGAGTGCTTGGGTATGGTTAGGAGGGCACTTACTTTTCTAGGCTGCCCTATGTTTCCTGGTAAAATACATGGGGAAATCCCACTGGAGGACAATTCCACTTAGGGTTAGGTCACCATGAACTCATAGAGCAAAATGGACACCGCCAACAGAACTCGGAGTGCTTGGTTATGGCTAGGAGGGCACAGACTTTTCTAGGCTGCCCTATCTATGTTTCCTGGTAAAATACATGGGGAAATCCCATTGGAGGAAAATTCCACTTAGGATTTCCTGCTTGAGCAGGGGGTTGGACTGGAAGATCTCCAAGGTCCCTTCAAACCCTATTTTACGTCCTCTGTTCTGTGTTGTAAAACCCAATCAAACCACATCTTACACTGGCTAAGTTTAGCATGCTGTGGGAAAATATTGCAAATAGGTTAGCTCAGTAGAACGGATTTGGTTAAGCACCTCTGCAGAAGTGAGAACACTTTTATCACTTGGGCTTCTTTTACTCTCCCGGAGTCCAATAAACACCGGGTCCTGAACTCAAACCGGTCAATTAATGCAGAGTACAACGCCCAAATGATAGATTAATCTCCACTGCCCCCAGATCTCTGCATTCACCTGTGCCAAACAGCGGCTAAATGGGGGTTTCCAGTATGTTTCTTTAGTCCTTTCAAGCAAACACAGGTTTAGCTAAAACCAACCAGAGAAAGTTAAGGCAAAAAGTAACGATGACCCCCATGAATGACATTCCAGTAAACATCAAGATACTAAATATTTAATACAATGGGGGGGGGGAAATCTGAATTAATGCACAACGTTCAGCAAAGAAACGAAGGCTTTTTTTTCTCGTGGCTTTGGTGAAGGAAGCAGGAAAAGAGGCTTGTTTTAGCATAAAGGCAGCCCAACCAATATTTCACGATAATCAAGACTAAGCTTCATAAAACTCCGTTCCCTGGTCCCGACCTACAAACCAGCAAAACGGCTTCCAGGCACAGATTGTGTTTTATTTAAATGGCTAGATGTCATCTTGAATGAAGGCTAATCTAGAACAGGGGGGTGTCAAACTCAATTTCGCATTGCGGTTGCCCCTCAGGGGGCCGAGTGGTTGTGGCCAGGGTGGGTGCGGCCTACTGGGTGGGTGTGGATGGGGTGGGGTGTGGCCTACTGGGCGGGCGTGGCCAGCTCTGACATCCTTCACATCAAGGGTGCCTGTGGGGGGGCCTGGGCAGGAGTGGGATAGATCTGAGGGTCTCTGTCAGAAGGGGGTGGGACCGGGGCAAGCGCCAAGGCACGGTCCCACTGGAGGAGCCTCACTGTTTCTCTCAGGCCATGCGGGGGTGGGGGGGGGGCTTATGGAGCTAAGACTGAATGCGTTTCAGCATAAGAGGGCCACCACAAAATTGTACATTGGCTCCCGGCCGGCCAGGGCCAAGGCAGCGGGGGCCGTTCTCTCACTGTTTCCAGGATGGCTTCGCGAGCCACATGAAACCACTTCACGGGCCGCATCTGGCCCCCGGGCCTTGTGTTTGACATGTCTGGTCTAGGCGGTTTACAAGTAAACCCCCCCCCTAAAATCCATCGAAAAACAAACAAAGTTAAAAAGTTGGAGAGAGGGGCCCAGAAGCCCACCACCTTTCAGAGTGCAAACAAGGACGTATGTATGTGCGCACGTGCTCGCTGGGCCCAGTTGCAAACCCCTCCCGGCCCGTTAGTGGGCCATGGCCCACAGGCTGGGGGACCCCTGGACCAGGAAGGCACTTTTAAGAACCCTGGACAGCAGCCAAGAGAGAGCGCTACAAATTCATTATTTGGACTGCATGAAAGCTGCTATCTGGAAATGTATTTTATTTATTTATTTTATTAATTTGACTTCTATGCCGCCCTATTCCGGAGAACTCAGGGCAGCTCACAACATAATAGAAATCAACAATTAGAAATACATATATATTAAAACCCCTAATTTAAAAGAAAAACCAATCATTCAACATACACACATGCACCAACACAGCTTCTGCAATATCCTATCTGGTTTGGCTCCAAAATGAACAGCGTCTAGATTGAGGGAAACCTTCCAGGGGTGTCACACACACACCCCACTTTGACTTCAGGACTCAATCCCGGCTCCCCCATGGAGCCGAGATGCCATTCAAACCCAAACCAGCAAAATCCCGGCTTTGACACCCCCCCCCCTCGAATCGAAGCTCTGCGATCGATCTCAATTACGGCGACTGCAAGGGAAATCTTTGCTTTTCCTAACCTCAACCTTACAATTCCTCTCTAAGCTGGCCACATGTTTCCTTTCTTGGTGTGTGTGTGTGTGTGTGTGTGCGTTTTAACTTTTAAACTTCAACATTTTCCATAACACGGGCTGATAAAATCCAGAGGCAGTTGGGCTGTGTTCTCTTGGAAGCCCTGTCAAAGTTGTAGTGTTAAGTGACGGATGCTTCTTGTTCTGATAAACCAGGGAAAGTTCAGCACTGCAGGGTTTTTTTGGGTGGGGGAAGGAGGGAGGGAAGGAGAGGGAAGGTCCAATGCAAAATGAGAACGTTCTCATAAGCCAAATGAGTCATCACCCAAAAAAAAAAAAAAAAAACCCCAAAACCTAAGGTTTTGGTTTTTTTTTTTTGTTCATCTGGGACGATCTCAATTTGCAAGAGGCTGCAATTTTTGTAAAAAATAAAAATAAAAAAAAATAAGGCCCGTTTACTAGTTGATTTGGATGCAAAAAAAAAAAAGGTTATTGCTGTATGCCACCCAGAGTCGTTGGACAATAGATGAGCAGTAAATAAATTTCATAACAAATAAAATAACTCGTCATAATAACAATTAAAAAAAAAGATTCAGGTCATGCTTTTGGACCGTGAACTGCACTTGGGAGGAAAATAAAGCTGCTGCTGTGCGGATCTGATCTAACAGCTACAGCTGCACAAGCCTGTTTCTCAGATCCTTGAACACAGATCAAAAATATACAGTTAAAAAAAAAATAACCTGACTTGTAGCCAACAGAGAGGAAAGGAAAGAAATCCATACAGCTGAATGCCTACATTTGTGACAATTGTTTATTTTTACTGCAACAACACGCAACAATTGATGGGGTGCCTGTGTTCGGCTCCTTGGAAACAATTTTTAATCTGCATCGCTGATATAAGACGATATTCAAGTTTACGGGCTTCTCTGTCAAGCTGCTTCTTCTTCTTCTTCTTCTTCTTCTTCTTCTTCTTCTTCTTCTTCTTCTTCTTCTTCTTCTTCTTCTTCTTCTTCTTCTTCTTCTTCTTCTTCTTCTTCTTCTTCTTCTTCTTCTTCTTCTTCTTCTTCTTCTTCTTCTTCTTCTTCTTCTTCTTCTTCTTCTTCTTCTTCTTCTTCTCTTCTTCTTCTTCTTCTTCATTTAAAAATTCCCTTTATTAAAACAATCAGCATTGTACATAAAATCTTTGTATGCATCAAACATCATGGCATCTGATATACAACACTACGTATTATTCTTTGTAGATGTCTGGTTTGGTAAACATTCTTCACTCCTCACTTCAATCCTCTATTATACACCTGTTACATTTTTTTTCTCTATGGTCCCTAACAATAGGTCCTGAGGTAGTAGTTAAACATTAAATGTAAGATCATATTAATAATCAATCATCATAGAACACTTCATATAACACTAGGTATTAATCTTTGTACACATCTGGTTTAGTAAATATTCTTTACTCCTCACTTCCAGCCTCAACTATATGTCTGTTATATTTTATCTTTTATGATCCCTATCCTGAGGTAGAGATTCAATAACCTGGGGTAAAAGTTCAGTCTGCTTTATCATTATAAAAGTAATCATCATTAAGCAAAAGATCATATTAAGAAGCGATCATCGTAGGACATAACATACAACAATAGGTAAACATTCTTCACTCCTCACTTCAAGCCTCTATTATACACCTGTTATCTTCTTCTCCTTCTCCTTCTCCTTCTCCTTCTCATTATTATTATTATTATTATTATTATTATTATTATTATTATTATTATTATTATTATTATTTCTGATCTGCATGCAAGGTTCTGAGCTTAGAAACCGACTTGTGTAGTTGTGCAGATACAGGTAGTCCTTGAAGGGACACCTTCCAAATTCTAAAGTTTGGGGGATGAAAAGAGCAGGAACAAGCGGCATCCTTCACACACACACAGGGACAGAGAAAAAAATCATCAATATTGTACGTAAACAGTTTCCCGAAACCAAGTGGCTAAAAAAAAAAAAGGTAATTTAATTATTCCGTATTATCAGCCTAGCACATTTCAATAACAAACCGTCCCTGTGGATCTAGAAACCGAACAAAATATCTATGAAATAAGTGTTAAATTGAATGCAAAACGCCCGCATAAATCAATAACTGTCTCCCTTCAATTAGAAGCTACTCATGAGATGGCACTACATTAATCATTCACAATTGCCTCATCATCAATAACTCATGTTATTTCCATCTGAGACTTTGGAAGGGGAGTGACAGTCGGAACGATCACCCAGAGCATGGCGGCTTGTGGGAATAAGCACCAGTGATGCAATTTCAAGGCAAAAAAAAAAAGGGGGGGGGTAGGATTTGCACTGATAAGGAGATCTTTCCACAACCTTCTCAAAGGGATCTGGAGATCTTTTCCTTCTGATTCGAAAGGACACAAAATAGTTGTTGTGTCCTGAGCCTGCAAAAGCAGGCTCAGGACGTTGCATTGGTCCTGGGCATTCTAAAAGCTGCCGGGACCAAACACTCCTTCTCTCTTTCTCTCTCCTTCTCTCTCTTTCTCCTGTCTCCCTGTCTCTCTCCCTCCCTCCCTCCCCCCCTCTCTCTCTTTCCTGTCTCTCTGTCTCTCTCTTTCTGTGTCTATCTTTCCTATCTCTCTCTTTCTGTGTCTATCTCTCCTGACTCTGTCTCTCATACTCTCTCACTCCTTCTCTCTTCTCTCTCCCTTCTCTCTCTTTCTCCTGTCTCCCTGTCTCTCTCCCTCCCTCTCTCTTTCTCTTTCCTGTCTCTCTGTCTCTCTCTTTCTGTGTTTATCTCTGCTGTCTCTCTCTTTCTGTGTCTATCTCTCCTGACTCTCTCTGTCTCTCATACTCTCACTCCTTCAATTTCTCTCTCCTTCTCTCTTTCTCTCCCTTCCTCCCTCCCTCCCCCTCTCTCTATTTCTCCTGTCTCTCTGTCTCTCACTCGTTCTCTTTCTCTCTGCCTTCCTTCCTCTCTCTCCTCTCTCTCTCTCTCTCTCTCTCTCTCTCTCTCTCTCTCTCTCTCTCTCCTCTCTCTCTCTCTCTCGTCTCTCTCTCCCTCTCTCTCGTCTCGCTCTCTCTCTTCCACCCTTTGCTGTTCACTGATCTCCTTCCTTCGAAAGTGCCTCAATTGTAGGGCAGTAGCTCACATCTCCTGCGGTACCTTTTGACAGGCATTCCGTGGAGAGGCTATTAAAAGTCTCACAGGTGCCAGTTGTCCATCAAGAAGGAAATGATCCTACTTTAAGCCATCAGTATGTACTCCAGAGATGGTGGTAAATACCCAGAGACTCAAGGGTGCAAAATGACTATCAACAGAAGGCATGTTAGGGAGCAAGGCAGCTTAAGTGATTGAAAGGACATGAGGGGGCCTTCTTTGCAGGCCGATGAAAAGAAAACACATGGCCAGCATCTACCTTACCTGTCCCGGCTTTTAGAGATGCTTTGAAAGAGAGATCTTCATTGGCTAGATGGCTCAAGGTCACCTGTCTCTGACAACTTATTTATATGCATTGGGATTAAGCCTTTTGAGATCAGCCAGCTTGGCTTGCACAAGATGAAAACAACACAATTGTGGAGACCGTCGGTGCTCTCTGAACTCGGCTGTTTTCTTGCAGACATTTTGTTACCCAACTACGGTAGGTAACATCATCAGGTCTAGAAAGGAGTGGAGCTTGCTCTCTGTTTATATAAAGTGGCCTGCTCTGTAAAATAGAGCAACAATCAAGAAGTATACCATACCCCAGTCAAGGAGCCACCCACTCAGACAAATAAGGTAACAATAAACAATAACCTAATCAAGGAATCACCAAGAACAACCCCAGCAACACAGACAGGGCAAATCACTTGTATATAAACCGAGATCAAACCACAGTCCCTTCTACTACTGATGGTGTTACTCAGTTGGGTTATGAAACGTCTTCAAGAAGACAGCCACGCTCGGAGAGCACCAAGGGGCCCCCACAATTTTAGAATCCCCGAATGTAAAATTAAAAGCTTCAGCTCTCAAAGGATGGCTTACTCTTCCATATGTTATTTGGTTATTCTCTGTCACTGAGATGTTTCTCAGCATTGTTGCAGAGGATGGGTAAACTGTGATATTTAACACTGCATTGTTTTCAAGTTGCCAAAGCACATGGTAACTGCTCTTAGAAAATTATTTTAATCTGCTTTTACTCCCAGGAGCTTTTAAACAGAGCTAAGGTGTTTTTTTTTGTTGTTTTTGTTTTAAAAAGAGAACAGACACAGAGAATTCAAAATCTGAATCAATCAAGTAATAAAAATAGCAAGCAACATAGCAGGGACACCATCTGTTTGCGGCAGTAACATACAATGGAAAAGGAAGGGATGAAATTGAGCAAAATCAAAAGTCTGAGAATGAAGAGGCGTGCAAGGGTACACACATGCGTACAAAGGTGTGTGTGTCAGTGGTCACAAAATGTATTTAAGGGGGTCTGTGGTGAAGAAAAGGTTGAGGACCACTGTTGCATGTCTTTAACAATGGGTTATAAGGTTAATTTGGGGAACCACAATTTCAGTGCCGCTACAGGCAACATCCCCACTGCTCAACACCCAAAATTGCACAGAGCAGTGCTTCAGATGAGCACCAAGCTTTTATTTATTATTTCGATTCTTTTTTTTTTGTAAATTTTTTTATTATTAGATATACATTTGTACATGTAAACAAAGAAAAAATTCAAGTTAAATGCCATTCAACTTAACTTGAGCCTTCTCTTTGCCCGGAGTTAGCAGAAGCAGCCATAACTAATATCCTTTGGGTTAAAACAGAAAATAACTCTATTCACTTCCCCCCCCTCAAGACAGTGGCTAAACATTTATTTTTCCAGCTTAATATGCCGCTTACAAATAGCAGTTGCAAAAAAAAAATGAGAGAGAGGGGAAGAAAGAGAAAGAGAGACAATGAGAGAGAGAGAACGAGAATGAGAGAGAATGAGAGAGGGAGGAGAGGGAGAAAAAAGGGGGGAGGGAGGGAGAACGAGAATGAGAGAGAGAATGAGAGAGGGAGGAGAGAGAGGGAGAAAAAAGAGGGGAGGGAGGGAGAACGAGAATGAGAGAGAATGAGAGAGGGAGGAGAGGGAGAAAAAAGGGGGGAGGGAGGGAGAACGAGAATGAGAGAGAGAATGAGAGAGGGAGGAGAGGGAGAAAAAGGGGGGAGGGAGGGAGAACGAGAATGAGAGAGAGAGAATGAGAGGGAGGAGAGGGAGAAAAAGGGGGAGGGAGGGAGAACGAGAATGAGAGAGAGAGAATGAGAGGGAGGAGAGAGAGGGAGAAAAAAGAGGGAGGGAGGGAGAATGAGAATGAGAGAGAGAGAATGAGAGAGGGAGGAGAGGGAGAAAAAAGGGGGCAGGGAGAGAGAGAGAAGCCCACAAGTCCTAAAAGGGCCAAGTTTGAAGACCCCTGGTGTAGGGTTCCCTGCTTGGGCGGGGGGGGGTTGGCCTAGATGACCCACAAGGTCCCTTCCAACTCTGATATTCTGATTCTGCCCAGACAGGTGGGGCTGGGAGACCTCCATGGAGCCGATGGGACTCCAGAGTCAAGCAGAAACTTGAACCAGCTCTCCCCACAATCAAAGTCCTTCATTGCAAGCCTACCCCGGCCCCCTTCCTAGCAGGCATGAAGGAGCTCTCTGTCTGGGCACACAAAAGAGGAAGGCCCCACTTTGCTCCCTTCCACGCTGACTGCAACCATGGGCAGCAGGCCAATCTCCTCCTCCCCAAGGGATGGTTAGCTCTCGGAGGCTCTTCCGGAGATGGAGGACCAGCCACTTCCCTCTCCTTACCCTACTTGAGCAAAATCCGCCACCTCCAGCAGGGGTTGGCATAAGGACACCCTTGCAAATGATCTCTCTCTCTCTGTCTCCCTCTCTCTCTCTCTCTCTCCCCCTCTCTCTCCCCCTCTCTCCTCTCTCCTCTGTCTCTCTCTCCTCTCTCTCTCTCTCTCCTCTCTCTCCTCTCTCTCTCTCTCTCTCTCTCTCTCTCTCTCTCACACACACACACACACACACACACACACACACACACACACACACACACACACGTTTTATCTCTCCAGATTGACAAGCCGAGGAGAAGAAGCCGGAGAAGGAAGCTTCCCTTCTCCCTCTCTCCATCTTGGCAGAACTGGTTGCTAAGCAACTAAGTGGGCCTTATGGGTGGGGGGATCAGTTTCTCTCTTCTCCCCCCCCCCACACACACAACAGGCTGGCTGGAGTGTTTCAAAGCACCGGTTGGGTATGGTGCTTCTACGGTAATATTTTGCAAGGCTTGGTGACTTGATGCTTGCAAAGGAGCCGCTGAGTCCAAGTGGAGGCTGGGGAACCGGGATGCGATGCAAGCCGGAGGGAGAACTGGGTCTTCCCAAGACAATTTATATAGACACACAGACACATAAACAAAGGAAAGGGGAAGGCAAGAGGTTCTGTGTCAGGGTTAAAAGCATATGTCAAGAAATAAGGAGGACTTTGAAGAGGGGAGGTTGACACAGACCCTCTTGAGAGAGAGAGAGAGAGAGATGGAGACAGAAAGAGAGAGAGGTGGAGAGACACACACACACACACACACAGAGAGAGAGAGAGAGAGAGAGAGAGAGAGAGAGAGAGAGAGAGAGAGAGAGAGAGAGAAAATCTGAAGCAATCAGTAGCGTGAGAGACTCGTATAAATGTGCAGTGCAAATACCACCTTTCTCTGGAAAGTTCAAAGAATGTGGCTCCTTTTATGCTCTTGTTCTTCAAAAGGCAACTGGTCTTTGTTTTTCCTTGAAGACGTTTCGCTTCTGATCCAAGACGCTTCTTCGGTTCTGTCTGAACCGAAAAGCGATCCCAGACTTTTACTGGAGCGTAAGTAAATTTGTGTTACCATCTCCTTGGAAAAATACAGCAAGGCACATTTTTTTTTTCACATAAAAGATGCTTCGCTAGGTTTTGCAATGGAAGAGCATCCTCTCGCCTTGTGTCTGACTTGAAAATACAGAAGCAAAAGACACATTTACGACGTCAGCAGAAATGAGGTCTTGGTCAAAGGTGGCATAAACAGAGTTTGCCCCTTTTGTGAACTCTGTCCCTTACAGCCAGATACAGTTCTCTCTCTCTCTTTGTGTGTGTGTGTGTGTGTGTGTGTGTGTGTGTGTGTGATTGTGTATGTGTGTCTACCCTAAAGCTACCCTGTCACACAATTCAGCACACCACTGCAGAAACCCCTAGATTAGAAGCTACGTGTAAGTTCCTTACAAGATTTGATGCTTTTACTGCACCCTTTAAGAAAAAAAAATTCCAGCTGTGGGGCTTCCCTTTGGCCAACAGCTGTAGCAACATTTTCAGAACAAAAGAAGACAGTTCCTGGATGCCAGATCCCACTGAGAACTGAGAAAGGAAGTTGCTATTTTCTTCAAACAAAGGAGATACCATCCTGTTTAAAAACAAAACCAACTAGCCAACCAAAAACAGGACACAAACTCTTGAGAAACTGCAAAACGTAGCTGAGATACTTGGCCTTGTCTCTCCTTCAGTATTTTGCCTTCCTTCCTTCCTTCCTTCCTTCCTTCCTTCCTTCCTTCCTTCCTTCCCTCTCCCCCTCCATCCTTCCTTTCCCTCCCCTTCCTTCCTTCCCTCTGTCCCCCTCCCTCCTTCTTTCTTTTGTTCCTTCCTTCCTTCCCTCTCTCCCCCTCCATCCTTTCTTTCCCTCCCCTTCCTTCCCTCTGTCCTCCCTCCCTCCTTCCTTCCTTCCTTCTCTCCCCCTCCATGCTTCCTTTCCCTACCCTTCCTTCCTTCCTTCCTTCCTTCCCTCCCTCCCTCCCTCTCTCCCCTTTCTTTCTTTCCAGAATTCCTACATCAGGATCAGGGGCTGGCAAATCTCTCAATATAAAAGACCCACACCCAGATCCAGACAGCTGACCCTGTCTGGAAAGGAGGCAACTGAGATAAAGGGATCACTTAAAAAAAAAAAAAGGAAAAAAATGTTTTCCCATGACTTCCGCAAAGCCGAAGCCCAGGCTTGCCTGTATCCCACCATGCTGAAGCAATTTATGCAAGCAGTAGAACACGCTGAGATCAGAAGCTGCCTTTCCTCTGGAGCCTTCGGGCCAACTCTGTAGTTTTGATAGCCCTGCTCAGCTGCACTATTTACCACTTTGACTGTAATAGAGGAATAACATGCCCTAAAGCGAAATCTTCACACAGGCGCTTTCAGTTCAGGAAATCCTCCTTCAGCTGGAGACACGTCCCATCAGCAGGATCAGAGTTTGTCTGAGACCCTCCCCTTTCGTACATCTCTTGACGCTCTTTGATTTCCCTTGCTATTGATTAGGATAGTCAGGAACTTGATGGATAACAACTTCAATCTGCTTCAAGCCTGTACACAACAACTAACAGTCCTCTAGTCATCTACTGCTCCTCCAGAGAGTGTCACAACGTTCCTCGCTTGACAGCCTCAGCCAAAAGGATTCAATCTAACCCATAAGAAGAGACTGGACTGCCATCTGTCAGAAATAGTATAGGGCTTTTTTTCCAGCCGGAAGCCGCCCAGGACGAGCACGTTTCGCCGCCAGCTGCGCCATGCCGCCCAAAGACAACAAGAAGAAGAAGGACGCGGGCAAGTCCACCAAGAAGGACAAGGACCCCGTCAACAAGTCCGGCGGCAAAGCCAAGAAGAAGAAGTGGTCCAAGGGGAAGGTGAGGGACAAGCGAACAACCTGGTCCTCTTCGACAAAGCCACCTACGACAAGCTCTGCAAGGAGGTGCCCAACTACAAGCTCATCGCGCCCGCTGTGGTCTCGGAGAGGCTGAAGATCCGGGGGTCGCTCGCGCGGGCGGCACTGCAGGAGCTCCTGGGCAAAGGTCTAATTAAACTGGTCTCCAAGTCATCTACACCCGAAACACTAAGGGAGGTGATGCACCAGCTGCAGGAGAGGATGTTTAAAAAGGTGAGCCCAGATGACCAGTACAGCTCCACATGGCCAAAGAGAACTTGGGTTGACCGACTACATTGCATCAGAGAGACCTAATTTCTTCTTTGGTTTGCTTTGCAGATTTTCAAATGGCTTTCAGAGTTAATTGTATAGACATGAAAATAAATTGATTAAACTCTTTGAGGCTTTGTAACGATCTCAGCAAATGCTAATAATTATACAAGGGGTAAAATGACTTTACTGTTTTTGAATGGCAAAAACTTACAGAATTTGAGTACATGAAAATAAAACGAATAAAATGAAAGCACCAGCTGTATAACGGTGTGGGCAGTGCAAGTATGCAAGCTAGTGTCTGTCTTGATAAATAAGTTTGAACAACCTGAATAAATGAGGGATATATAGAAAATCATAGATGAGCTCCTAACTTTGATGGCAATATTTTCTGCAATCTCCTATTTGCTTTGTGGACCTTAAAACACAAATGCACCTTGCTTTTAATATTTTGTAGTAGCAGCACGCATTTATTGGCAACCATAGTTTTTAATAAAATTCATCAACAATTATAAAAAAAAGAAATAGTATAGGGTCTCCTGCTTGGGGGGGGGGTTGGACTAGATGGCCCACAAGGTCCCTTCCAACTCTGTGGTTCTGATTCTGATTTGGTTAAGCATTAGACTGCTCCCTTGACAGCATCGCTTGCCTCCATCTCCCTAGGTCTTTCCCACATACCATTACAGCCCCCTCCTTTACAGCCTAAGAAACTAGGGAGGGTCTCTTCTGAGTGTCTTTCTTCGCCCTTTATGCAGCCCTGGGCTATGCTGCCTCTTATCTGACTGTTCCCTAGGCAGCATCTCATCTCCCCATTTCCCGAGGTCTTTCTCACATACTATTACAGCCCCCTCCTTTACAGCCTAAGGAACTAGGGAGGGTCCCTTCTGAGTGTTTTTCTCCACCCATTATGCAGCTGTGGGCATGCTGTCTCTTATCTGACCATTCCCTACGCAGCATCTCCCTAGGTCTTTCTCACATGCCATTACAGCTGGATGCAAGTCTCCCAAGTCTCATGCCCCACTCATTATGCAGCCCTGGGCTAGGCTGTCCCTTATCAGATTATTCTATAGGCAGCACTTCTTCCCTCCTTCTCACAAGGTCTTCCTCATATACTATTACAGCCCCCCTACTATACAGCCCAAGAAACTAGGGAGGGTCCCTTCTGAGCTTCTTTCTCCACCCCTTGTTCAGCCCTGGGTTGTGCTGTCTCTTATCTGACTGTTCCCTAGGCAGCTTCTCTTCACCCAGTCTTCCAAGGTCACTCTCACATGCCATTATTTTCTTTTATTCCCCCAGGTTGTTTTCGAACACCCGGTGCCCTTTGCTCTTTTTCTGGGCCGGCGGGCGTTTTTTCCAAGCAGTAGCTACGCTACTGACCACTTTTACTTTCTATGCAAACTTACCGGGCCCAGAGGCATTCTTGAAAACCAGCAATGGTTCTTTGCTGGGCAGCAAGCCAGCATCCATTTATTTTTAATTAGAAGAAGCTTTAAAACAAACCTCAATCGAGGAGGGAAGAGAGAACCGGCTGGCGGACCGCAAGGCAGCAGTCCGTGGGTGCCCCGGCGCCCACAGACAACATCCCGCTCGCCGTGACATAAAATGGTGGGGTTGGGAGTGAATTCTCGGCCCTCCGTTATTTCAAAGCAAGGAGGTTGAGGCAGGAATTCAGCGAGCCTTGGAAGTACGACCGCAATTGAGCCAGACATTTATGTTGTTAAGTCAGACATTTATTGAGTTTTGTCCCATTGTACGACCTTTCCAGCTACAGTTGTTAAGTGAATCGTTGCAGCTGTTAAGTTAGTAAGTGAATCTGGCTTCTCCACTGACGTTGCTTGGCAGAAAGTCACAAAAAGGGGATCACGTGCGCCCGGGACTCTGGAACTGTCCTAAGGACGAGTCAGTTGCCAAGCATTTGGATGTCAATCACGTGACCCACAATGGTTGTAAAAGTGTGAAAAATGGTCCTAAGTCGCTTTTTTCAGTGCCGTTGTAACTTTGAACAGTCACTAAACGAACTGTTGTAAGTTGAGGACTCCTTGTATTAATTCACTGGTGCTCGTATGCTGTTTCAATTCAGGGGGAATTTGAGCAGCTTACGTTCCCTTCTTTCACAAAGATGATTACAACCACCAAACGGCATCACAAAAAAAACTCAACCCACAAAAGAAAAGTCCGATTGCAAAGGGAACTACGGGTTATCCTCAACTTACGATCACAAGTGGGACCAAAATGTCTCTTGCAATGCAATTAACCATGCTAAATTGAAGACCCAATGGGTGCATTTAAGGGCTCCCTTTTTATTACCTTTCCTGGGTTTCAAATTCACATTCGTGCACTCATATTCTTTGAATCCAGCCTGTTGGGCTACGGTATGATTCCATGCATGGAATCAAGAGTCCCTGTTGAAGAGAGACTGGCTAAGCCTGGGACGGGAGTCAAGCAGGGCGGGTTTTCTCCCACGTAGAATTTGAAGTGTCTTGGCGACATTTCAACGAAGTCCCATTCGTCATCTTCAGGCTGGTGCTTTCGGCTTCGTGCTTCTAGGAGCAATGTGCTCCTAGAAGCACGAAGCCGAAAGCACCAGCCTGAAGATGACGAATGGGACTTCGTCGAAATGTCGCCAAGACACTTCAAATTCTACGTGGGAGAAAACCTGAAGAACCAAAGACCTACATACAAACACCCGCGAAAACCTCAGAAAACACACACACACACACACACACACACACACACACACACACACACACACACACACATATATATATATATATATATATATATATATATATATATATAGAGAGAGAGAGAGAGAGAGAGAGAGAGAGAGAGAGAGAGTGTCTCTCCCTTTGTTCAGGGTCACAGTTGGTGACCGTAAAATGGCATCCGGCTCCCTGTTTGGCCGGTGATTGGCTGGGCTCTGGCCAGCCTCGTGGCTGAGCTGCGATCCGGCAGCAGAAAGGGCTCAAACGAACAGCCGTTCGTTCTTTGCAATTCCCCCCCCCCGGACTGACCAAAAATATTACAAATATACGACCTTAAAGAAGAATCAATTCAGGAGTCAAGAACTCAGACTAATCGGGCTCAAGACTAGTTGAGACTGGGGAAGGGAGGTCCCAGGAGGAGAGGCGGAGCAAATTGGACGACTAGTCTACGGGCAGAAGATGAAGAAAACCCATTGGTGGATTCTCCACTCGTCATGCTGGAGAACTGCCAGTTTGGGAAGATTCCTGTAAAATAGGCATGGGCAATAAAGTAGCTAATTGAACTCTTCACCTGTGGATCTGGTTGCTCGTGCCCGAAGAGTCTACAAGAATGGGCATCCACCACGAATCTACCGGTAATGGAGCAAATGAACGAGACAAACCCACAACATTGCTTCATTCAGTAAACAAGCCTCACAGGCCAGTTGTGGCACGCTTCTTCTTTTGTTCCGAGCAAAACAAAACACTAAAACCCTCCCGCATCTCATTTGCAGGTTCTGAAAAATGCAAGCTTTTGGGGCTGAATTTCGGTTTTCCTAAAAAGTGACGATTCGGTTCCTCTCCGGTAATCAAACAGCTTCTCCCACGCCAAATCCTTTATCCTCAAAACACAATCAAATTTTTTTATATTGCTCTCAGCCTGGTGGAGGTAGCCCAAACGCTCCACAGCAGACTAATCTGCGGATTTAAGTATCTCTAAATACACAGTGAAAAAAGATGAATGGCCCATTAAGAAAAACACGTGCAGGTCCCTAAATACATATGTTTAGTTTAATGCACGTCATCTTGGAGTGTGAATTTAAAAGGCTCTAACCCAGTTGGAGGAGGGAGGGAGGGGATATATTGACAAAGGACTCATTACATGCTGGATAAATAATATATCATTTAGAACAAAGTCTCTGGATGGCTGTGAACAGCTGTTTTGTCACTAGGCAAAGAGCAAAGCAAGACGGAGATGCAAAATTTAAATTCTGCTAATGTTCCGGAAGAGAGAGAGGCAAAATCACGGAAGGACCCCTCCCATCAAGACAGAAACAAAAACAATGAAAACCTTATTTTAGTTCGTCGGAACATAATAGTAGTAGTAGTAGTAGTAGTAGTAGTGGTAGTAGTAGTAGTAAAGTTGGAAGGGACCTTGGAGGTCATCTAGTCCAACCCCCTGCTCAGGCAGGAAACCCTACACCATTTCAGACAAGTCCAGTCTCTTCTTAAAAACCTCCAGTGTTGGAACATTCACCGCTTCTGGAGGCAAGGAGTTCCACTAAATAACAATAACAGAATTGGAAGGGAGCTTGGAGGTCATCTAGTCCAACCCCCTGCTCAGGCAGGAAACCCTATCCCATTTCCGACAAATGGCTGTCCAGTCTCTTCTTAAAAACTTCCAGTGTTGGAGCATTCACCGCTTCTGGAGGCAGGTTGTTCCACTGGTTAATTGTTCTCACTCTCAGGAAGTTTCTCCTTAGTTCTAGGTTGCTTCTCTCCTTGATTGGTTTCCACCCGTTGCTTCTTGTCCTGCCTTCAGGGGCTTTGGAGAATAGCTTGACTCCCTCTTCTTTGGGGCAGCCCCTGAGATACTGGAAGACTGCTATCATGTCCCCCCTCGTCCTTCTCTTCATTAAACTAGACACACCCAATTCCAGCCACCGTTCCTTATATGCTTTAGCCTCCAGTCCCCTGATCATCTTGGTTGCTCTTCCAAGGGTTGCCTTACCAAGGCGTTGGCAGCAAGGGAGACGGATCAGAAGCTGCCATCACCTTTGGGGCATATTCCCTGGGTTCATTCTCTAGCCATCTTCAATTTCAGAATACAGGGTGATGAATTAGCAATCGCTCAAAGGCAAGACAGCGCCGAAAGAGGTGACGCGTGAATACGGGTAGTCCCCAACGTACGGCCACAACTGAGCCCACAATTTCTGTAATTAGGTGAGACCGTTGTTCAGTGAGTTTTGCCCCATTTTATGACCTTTCTGGCCACCGTTGTTAAGTGAATCACTATGGATGATAAATTAGTAACCCGGTTGTTGAGTGAATCTGGCTTCCCCCCTGTTAACTTTGCTTGTTGATACCGGGACGCTGCAACCGTCATAAATGGGAGTGACTTAGGCTTAGCAAGCAACCAAATGTAAACCACGGGAGCGTGGACTCGCTGCAACGGTCGTAAGTGTGGAAAATGGCCGTAAGTCACATTTTTCAGTGCCGTTATGGTCACAAAACAAACTCTTGTTCCAGCCTCACGTTGGGCCAATGGAGAGGGTGGCTTCAGAGCACGTGCTGCACAGGACACAGCCCAGAAAGTTGTTTTTTTCCAAAAGGCAACTGGACTGCCTTGATTTCCCCCCCCCCTTTTTTTTTGAACTGAAGAACTGAAGAAGCTTCTTGGATGAGAAGTGAAACATTTTCAAAGAAGAAAACCAAAGAAATCCAGTTGCCTTTTGGAAAAAGCACCGTTGGGATTATATAGAAACCGTTCTTTAGTGCTGCAAGCAATTTTGGCAACTTGGAGACCTGGGGACTTTAACTCATGCTGGCCAGGGAATTCTGGGAGTTGAAGTCCACAGGTCTTGAGGTTGCCACGGTTGGACACCCCTGACCTAAAATCAGCTTGAGGGGCTAACTGGGCAGAGCCAAGTTCTCTCTGAATAAACCTTTTGGAGCAAGTTTGCAGAATGAAACATAGGGAGGGACATTCTGCCCATCACAATGTCCCCCAATGATTTTGCACATCCGCAACACGCTCTGCGGACCTCTGGGCAAGCGAAAACATTGGCGTTATCAGTCCCTCTCTTCCCAAAGTGAAGAAGACAAAACTAAATTTGCTGAAGCTAAAGAAGAAAATGAAATGTGGATTTACAGGCGGCTGTTACGCAGAAGCTGGGTTGACAAGATCAGAAATGAGGAAGGGATCAGCCGCTTGGGAAAGCCGAGGGAAATCATCAAAACAATTAAAAAACGAAAGCTAGCATATTTCGGACCTGTGATGCGACACCCAGAAGAATACGGCCTGCTCCATTTAATCCTCCAGGGAAAGATGGAAGGCCAACGAGGTCCAGGCAGAAGAAGAACATCGTGGCTTCAAAATCTCAGGGACTGGTTTGGACAAAACTGAGCAGCACTTTTTTGTGCGCCTGCTAATAAAAACAAGATCGCCAACGACCGATAACGGATATGGCAGAAGAAGAAGGAGGAGGAGGAGGAGGAGGAGGAAGAAGAAGAAGAAAAATATCATATACACCACTACACATTTGGCGAAGTGAGCTGAAGAGTGACTGGCAGCCACAGCTGTAAATGCTTGTTTAATTGATGCATTGAGTAAAGGAGGCTTGCTGGAAGAGTACAAATTCTTGCTCATGTATACAAGTAGTCCCTGAATTACAACTGTGAGTTGGCGACAGCTCGAAGTGACAACGGCACCAAAACAAGTGCACTTACGACAGTTCTACTTCAGAACTAGCTCTGTGACTTCGTTCCAAGCTTGGACAGGACACCTCTGAGTTTTGAAATGCCTCGTTTTTGACAGTTGAGCCCCTGGGACCAGTAAATCTAGTTTAAATTTTGCGGTTACAGCGTTGCTAGCAAGGATATGAAAGAACCCAGTATTCAGAGAAAGCAGGTCAATAACTTTGCTTGCCAAACTCCGCTGCTTTTGTTAAGCAAACATGGTGCAATCATTGACGGGGTATTTTTTTTTTTAATCCGCAGAACTCAAAACCTATAATTATATCACAGGGATTTATTTGTTGAGCTGTTTTTTCTTTCAAAGTTCAAGGAAAATGACATGACAGCAGTGTTCCAGTATTTGAAGAGCTGCCACAAAGAAGAGGGGGGGGGCGTGTGAAGTTATTTTCCAAAGCCCCAGAAGGCAGGACAAGAAACAATGGATGGAAACTAATCAAGGAGAGACGCAACCTGGAACTAAGGAGAAATTTTCCGACACTGAGAAGAATTAACCAGTGGAATCTCTTCCCTTCAGAAGTTGTGGGTGCTCCATCACTGGAGGCTTTTAAGAAGAGACAGGACAGCCACCTGTCTGAAATGGTATAGGGTCTCCTGCTTGAGCGGGGGGTTGGACTAGATGACCCCCCAAGATCCCTTCCAACTCGGTCACTCTGTTATTCTGTTAAACCTCATGCCTTATTCAGTGGTATGAAAAAAGCCGGCCCTCTTTGTTTCCCCGAACCAAAAATATTCCAGCAATGATTACTGTGTTTTTTACTGTGTTTACTGTGTTGTTTTGTGAGCCGCCCTGGGTCTTAGGAGAAGGGCGGCATATAAATTGAAATAATAAATAAATAATAAATAAATGGGATATGCAATTTTTTTTGTCTAAAATAACCCTTTAATCTGATCTCTTAAGAAAACCAACAGTTTTTAGAATACAAACATTATTTACTAACAGCAGTAAAACATAAAAAGGAATTGTGACAATCATAAACTTTTAAAAATGAGTCAATAGATGCTACTTTACAAAAATATTGTAGGATTCTGTCTGAAAAACATGAAGTATTTCCACTTGATATTCTCAGATTAGAGTTTTTTAGTTAACTCTGTTCTGCTGATCAACCTTCATCTTAAAATATCTTGCTATTGGTGAAAATTTTCTAGACGTATCTTGTTTGGATCTTCTGGGTGTCTCAATGCAATCCCATATCTCAGCAGAAGCTCAATGTAAGGTAACCAAAATGAATCACTGATTGTTATATATGGATCATGTGGAGTGTTTACCAGTTTATTGATGAGACTCTCTAAAATTTCATGTAATGATATGAGCTGCACGTGTTCCTCTTCTGATGAATGCCTTTTCTTTTTTTTTGCAGTTCCACTATTTTCCGGAAGTGGGAAATGCTCATCAAGGAAATCTCCCAATGCATTCAAAATATCTTCCTTATAAGCTTTTATTTTCAGCATTTTACTTTTCAGTTCCTGAAAGGCTCTTTTTTCAGAAAATTCTACTACGTAATTACTCATTCTTTCCCTTTCCGCTGTTTGGTTGAGACATTCTATAAGCTGTTCCTGCTCCTCCAACCATTTTTGTTCCCTTATAAAATCTTCCTTTAGTTTTTTGTTCTTTGCATTAACTGTTGATAGCACCATTTCAAGTTCGTGGTCTAATTTCTGCAACTGGTCTCTTCCTAATGCTACCAGGACATCTGGATTTGTAGTAATTATTTCTGGCTCTCTTTTTTGCCATTGGTTAAATTCAGCTGACAGAGCCTTGAATCGTTTCGCTAACAATGAAAGCTTGAGATCTGAAACTGGAAGAGTTTCAACACTTTGAAGAGATAATTTGGTATGGCACTCCTCCACTTGTTTCCATATTTCTTCACATTCTTCTAAGAGTTGTTCTTTGGAATCTTCTGAATCTAATAACATGTTAGGTGAGCTTGAACACACGTCTTGCTTATCTGAAGAAAAGTTTTTGGCAAGTTTCTCAGCCATAGCAATAGTTCTGCTCCCTCCTTCTGCCCCTTTCGCCTTACGGGCGGGATATGCAATTTTATCGGCCCACTCCTCCTTCGTCTTGAGCGTGCATTACTATACAGCTTCATTCCCAACCCACTCGGTTGCTCCCCCTCCGACAGCAAGCACACAGTTGTTGAAAAGGCTCACACATTTCCTGGCTTGGAGGCCTACTAACTTCATTTCTTCTGCAAGAAATTCTTGGCCCAAGACAAGGGGACGGAGATTATCTCCCAAAAGCAGAGACTTGGAAATCCAGACCCAACCTGACCAAAACCTGGTGACTTGGCTCTTCCTGGAGAAAGTCTATGCAATGCATATTTTGAGGGTTGCAATTAAGGGGGAAGGGGGGACGCAGACTCCAAAGCTTCAAAGCCCGACTAATCAGGAAGGCTAAATCAACATTTCAAGAGAAAAGTCGCCTGGGACTGCTGGGGAAGAGAGGGGGATCCCCATTCAGGGAATGTTCTGGCAGACTGTTTTCTTAGCCTCCTGCTATTCCTAAATTTGGAAAGCTATCCGAGCCACACTGTGTTGTTGTTTTTTCCCCTCCTCCTCTCAAAGCAGGCTTCCACCTTTCTTCCTTACGTCCTGCTTCTCTAGCTTAAATGCAAGGAGGGCAAACTCCTGCAGAAAATGTATTCCAAATATGTTGTTTTCCAGATGGGAGGGAGGAAGATTAACAGGATAATTTCTGTAGAAGATAGAGACAGAAACGGATAGATAGATAGATAGATAGATAGATAGATAGATAGATAGATAGATAGATAGATAGATAGATAGATAGATAGATAGAT